>OY856411.1:796537368-796899868 GCA_963693085.1 Alisma plantago-aquatica
TTTGGTAGCTAAAGATCCTGATAATGTTCAACAATACTGTATAGATGCTTTTACAATTTTTGGTCAGCAAAATAAGACGATAATAATAGCTCCATTCAATGTCAAGTAAGTTTACTTTATTTATAATTTGGACTTAAGAAAATTCCATTTTTATTTTGCATTTTGAGTTATTAATTGTTAACTTCTTACTTCTAGCGGTAGACATTGGGAGTTACTAGTTATTGTCCCCGGGACATTCACTGTTTATTATCTAGATCCTGCGGGGAGTACATTGAACACTAAAATTGGACACGTAATGATAATGCCATTATTCTGGTGAGAAATATTTCATTTTTATATCCGTTAACATCTTTTATTACATTACTATTTACTTATGCAATTTATTGTGTTATATTAACATGTAGGGGTTTAGATGCATTCAAAAAGGCTGGAGGAACGGTCCCAAGGAAAAAGAACCAGCCAATAAATTGGCAGAACGTACAAGTAAGTTCCCGACTCAAATATATATATTATTGATGTGAATTGTGCTTAGTTGTATTATTTTGTATGTTTCAATTTATAGTGTGCTACACAAGACAATGGATGGGCATGCGCATACTATGTGATGCGATTTATGCAGATGATTATCAAATATGCCGCATTGGACATCGATACCATACGTGAGGTATTATATATAGTCTCATTAGTTAGTATGCAATATATCAATCTTATATTATTTTTATATTATTACTTATATATATACATCATTCTCTTTGCAGGTGTTTAAAACTGACAACACTACAGGTAAACGTTTAAAAAATATACATGCTCCATATACGATGGAAGCATTAAATGAAGTAAGAGAAGAATGGGCAAAAGCCATACAAGCAGTGGCAACTGTAAGATATAATTGGGATGTTGATAGCGATAATGAATGATACTATGTAAATGAATATTTCTGAATGTTAATACATGTATTTGAATGTTTCTATATGTGTGTGAATGTGAAAATTGAATTGATGTCTGAATGTATGTACTTGTGTAGAATTTTGCTTGTGACTTTTGCAGGTTTGCGGCCTGTTTGTAGGCTGATATCAATGGATGTCGTAAACCTGCAGTTCAGAAAACTGAACTGCAGGTTCTCATCCTGCTGACCAGCCACAGCAGGCCTGCAAACTGATATGAAAAAAAAAAAATATAAATAGGCGTCGGTTATTTATAGAAAACCGTCAGGAAAGACCTACAGCGTCGGTTTTTTTCAATAAACCGACGCCTGATGTGGCCAAAGCAGTCCTGGAAATGGCGTCGGATATTCATATCAAACCGACGCCTATTTAACATATAGGCGTCGGTCGTTTAGTATATAACCGACGCCAAAAGTGTTCGCGCCACAAAAAATGGCGTCATCTAGGGCACTTTATGCGTCGGTCATCTACTAAAAGACCGACGCTATATTCCATAGTGGCGTCGGTTATTTACTAAAACACCGACGCAGAAAGTGCCCTAGATGATGCCGTTTTCTGTGGCGCGAACCCTTTTGGCGTCGGTTCTCTACTAAACGACCGACGCCTATAGATTAAATAGGCGTCGGTTAAAAAACCGACGCCGAAGTGTTCGACCTTTAGCGGCGCCCACATAGGCGTCGGTCGGAAACCGACGCCAAATGGGGTTAAACGACCGACGCCAAAGGCCGTTTCTGTAGTAGTGAAAGCAAGGAAGGTGGGTAAATGATAAATAGAAGCTAAGAGGATAAGAAAGAGAGAGTGCGATCGAGGGAGGAGGACAACTAGACTGAGAGGAGTCCATGCTCCACTAGTCTCAAGGAAGACAAAAGAAAACATGCACACTATGATGATCAGATGGCCTAGTTATAACTTGAAAAAAGGACAAAATAGGAACCCACTGTGATACAAAAGGACTATAAGCAATAAATTGAGATCTGAAAAATACATTACATTACATCAAACACGATAATCGTTAGATAAACCCAAAGTCAGGTTAAATTGGTATTTATTTCTAAGGATTATCTCATCTCTTTAAACTGGGATAGATAGGATTACCCAATCTAATTGAAACTTGTCATCTAGACTAAATCAACTGTGTCATGATATTGGAGTTATATTTTAATTTTGAGACTATCTTGTATGGGTTTGGGTGCAATTAGAGTTTATCACTGTTATCCTCATAATTATTATTATATTTTACCATTATCCCCAATATTCCAGATATAGATTTCATTTCCCTCATATTATCACCATAGGGGATTAACATATTATCCTACACGAAAAGTAGTATTTTAATCCATTTCTCCTTGAGTCCACTAATATCAAGATTGTCTGAATTATTAGACTTCTATTAAACATACAATTACTGTCACATTATACCTATTATTCACATTACATACCGCCCCAAACATTTATGCATGTTTATGCACATCCAATCTTTATTAGTCAACAAGGTCATTATATGTGTTTTAGCAATCAATGTGAAACATTTATCGATGAACTAATTTACATACCCAACATGACTAGGTGATTAGGTCCAAACTAGGTGTATTAATATATGATATATAATTATGACACCTAATGTCACTAATGTATCATGACTGTCACCAAGGATGTATAGGTTAGGGTGGGTCAACCCCAACTTAGGGTTTATGGTCAACACGATCATTATACATCACATACACCTAATCAATATGTATAATGTCCAGGTTCAGTTCCATATATCTTGCTCATCATCATCACCTTAGGGTTTATTGGTCCATGACGTGGTCATGTTCCCATGTATCCATAATTGGGGTTAATATGTGAGTTACTCATGTTATGTGCATTACTGAAAGAACCTTTCATGCTAAACATAATTACTCAAAACTCAAAATATGATTGGTCATGAATTTACCACCTAGAAGAAAAAGAGGATAATAAAATGGAATAAACATTCCAATCATGTTCAAGAACATTTACACAAAAGCCCAACATTTTTCTCATATTCATATATCATGCTAAGTGTTGTTTACAACTTCTATCTAGACTTAACCACAACATATACATACAGAAGAACGTTATCCACATATAGCACATGTACAAGCATCAAAATGCTACGAAAAACTCAAATCGATCTAAACATCATATACATCTTTCCTCAGCCCAGACCCGAGTGTACATGGATGACTCTAGGACATACTAGACATCTATACATATTCTCTAAGGTCCATCACCGCAGCTCCTCCTCGCTTCTACATTCCTGGCGATGTCACTGATGATCACCTAAAAAGATGCGGTAACCCAGGAGATGAGACCAATGTCCCAGAGAGAGATATAATTCTCTACAATAGTCATTGATTACAACAAGTTATTTGATTAAATAGTTAAGCAGGTTAAGCAAATTAAACAAATAATAATAACAACATGCATGATTAACAAAGTATATAGAGACAAATAGAACTATTATCATTCGCTTGACTATCATCATGTACATTACTACCACATAGGCATATATAACAACACAATTAGTCTAGCAGCATATACATAACTAACAATATGTGTATGTCTATCAGCATAAGCATGGATACCTTCTATATTCATTATACAACATCTATATATAAAAGGAAAAAACAAGGGTTATCATCCAATGTGAAGCGTTGTATATAACTCTAACATATACACCATACGAATGGACTACATCTTTTATTAAGACCTGGGGAGTTTAAGTTGTACCTCCCAAACATCCAACTGATCATCGTGAAGTGCTATTTTGTTCCATACAAGATCTAGGAGAGCTAAAATCCTAAGTTCTCATCTGCCCCAGTCAGTACAGGTCTGATGCAGTGACACATAAGGTCAAGCTACAAAACAATCTAGTCCGCCCTTGGTACAAGTCACGACACTAAAAACCAGGGTGTACAAAACCCTATCATTCGAAGTAAAACCACAACTGTCCTCAATCACATCACATATACAGACATCTGAGATACGACCACAATTGAACAATTGTTATCCTTCCGAGGCATGGCCGCATCCATCCTCAAAATCTTGGGATCAGGATGTTAAGGATGTACTCTTCTTGCACCCTACATACTCCACAATATGCACTCCGAGCTTCCCTTAAGAATACTTGTTTCCCCATCTAGAAAATCCTGACACTAGAATGGTTCTACAACACATGACACTACATGATTAAGGTTTTACTTGATTAGTTAATATCAATTGGGTGAATTAAGGCTTCATCAAAGAAGTGAACCTACAAACCCTAATTCATTTCTGATAAGTAGATATGTATAAAGACTCCAGAAGATATAAAATGTATGAGACATAATTCCTCATCTCAACATCACATGTTACTATTTCATTTCCGTTCATGAGACTATACTTGTCATCGTGTTATCATCATAGGATATAAATCATTATCATCTTATCCTAGGGTACCAACCCCTATGTGCACAAAGAGGCTTACACCTCCATAAGGACTCAACCATGCCCGAAGGTCATCAAGACCATCACTTCATTTCATGTATGGTCATCATTATGTTTCAACACCTTAAAGAAGGTTCAACACACCATCATCATACTCGTGGTATATAGGTTCAACATAAAATTGCATTATAGAGTCATGACAACCCTAGTTAACATTTTAGGGTTACATCAAACATTAGAAAGAATATTCCTTTATCATATCATACAAGGAGACTGAGTATGATTAACCATCATTTCCTAATTGTACTAAGTTAAGTTCAATGAGAGAGGTGGAAGTGATATTACAAATAAACACCTCAAACTAAACCATAGGATCATTGACTTACTTTGATCAAATTATCCTTCACACGAAGCTCCCCATCCAATCATGAGTGCATGAGGTAAGGGATTAGCATTGATTACCATATTATCCTCAAGTATGGATTAATACATAAAAAAATGTTTAACCATTGGGTTGTGGCATTAAACTCAAACCATAAAAACTTAAGGTTCGCCAACCATTGATTCATCTAAATGTAAAACTGTTGAATGTTAGATAGGCAAAAACTATTGGATTATAACAATGCGAGGGAAAAGATAAGACTACAAGCTTATGAGCTTAAAACCATCGAGTCTAGAAGGCAAAATTCAAACCTTTGGATCAGTTGCAACAAGCACAAGACATCAAATCGTAAAACCACACATAACATTATCGGGTTCAAGGAAAATAAAACCTTTCAAATCATGTGCATTAATCATCAACAACAAAATATAAGAAACCATAGGATTGTACACCTAAAATGGGCCACCATCAGCCGGCTTCAGAAGCACCTCAATATCATCAATTAGGGTTAGGTTTAACAAGATAGGTTTAATTAAGGATACAAATCAACAATCAACATAAACCCTAAACTTTAGCATCTCCATCAATCATGAAAGCATAAAGTCAACCATACCCGCCGACAAGGAGTGGCTCAAGTGGTAAAGCACGGTGTCTCCTCATGAAGGGACCCTGGTTCGAATCCCAGTTTCTACCTTGATTTACCACCCTCCTGGGCATTCAGCCTCCACCACAGGTATGGGAGACGGGGGAGAAATCTATCTCTTAATCCCATAAAGTCAACCATGTACCCATTGACCATAGATTCAAAAGTTTCATCAACTACCTAGGTCAGGAAAACATAGCAACCACATAGGTTAGAGATACCTCATTGAACTCTAGGGTTAGGGTTCACAACGACCACCTAGGCAAGAGAACCTCATTAAACACTAGGGTTAGGATTACTTTAGCGACTTCTAGGGTTAGGGTTACTTTGGCAACCACTAGGGTTACAAAACATAGCGACCAAACCAAAACTTCTTCGGCCACTAAGGGTCCAAAGGTTGGCGACCACATAAGATTAGAACTCAACGACCAATTAAAACTCCAAGATCTTAGCGACCATAGTGGGTTCAAAACTTGGTGACTACTATATATCAATACTTGGCGACCATCATGTCCAAAATCTCATCGACCACTTGGGATACAAAAATCATTAGCGATCACATAAGAGTAAGATCTTGGTGACAAATCATGGTGTCAAAAATATTGGCGACCAACATGACCAAAACTCATCGACCAATAGAGGGTGAAATCTTGGTGACCATCAAGATGCAAGTTCCTTGGCGACCATGAAGAGACCAAGATCACATCGACCACTAAGAGTCAAACAGGTTGGTTACCACCAAGAATTCAAAAGGTCATCAAGTTGCATCAATTGGAAGAAGATTAGCTCAAAACTCTAATTTAGCAACCCTCATTTGAGAGAGAAAAACCATCATTTCCACAAGTATGCAAGCATAAAAAAAACCTCCATTATCAAGCAAGGTTCGTACACAAAAGGGTTAGGGTTCACCCAAGAAGAGTTATCTACTCAAGATCACCATACAATCACAAACCCTAGGTAAAGACATCATTTTTCTACTTGGAACAATAATTTAGGGAAAGATCATGTGCATGCAAGATAAGTGTAAGAAATAATCATGGATAAAGTTATGGAACTTGCCTTAGTATGATGAAGCGACTCCAAACAACAAGGTATCTCGAAGGAAAGAGGGCATAATACCTAGCTTGAGCACTCCTCCTAGCTACTTCTCCAAAAAGGAAGCAAACCCTAAGTAGAAAGGGCAACATAGAAGGCATCTTTAAAATACATAATAGGTTCCACAATGGATCCAACTAAGAAGAGGAGAGGGGAAGATAGGACAGAAAGGGAAAAAAAGTAAAAGAGAGAGAGAGAGAGATCTCACTTACCAAGACCAAGAAGCAAGACATAGAAGCACTAAATGACCTCAACAAGGGTGGATCCAAACTCCAGGTCCACATGCAAGGTAGATTGGACAAGCTTATCCTTTCTTGGATCCTCCTTCTCCACCAAGCAAGGTGGATGAGCTCCAACAACAGGGAAGAAAGGAGAGAAATCTAGGTAAAAGAGCTTATTTGCATACAAGAAGGGAGGTATATATGGCTTAGGGTTGGAGAGAGATAGAAAGGGTAAGGTGTCAAGACAAACATTCCATGTGTACAAGTTCTCTCCCATGCAAGAATCTTATCCATGCAACCAAGTCAAATACAAACCAGGCGACCCCACCAAGAAAACTCGTCGACCAGGGGAAGTAGAAAACATAGCGACTACTTCACTAGGATAAGTGGAAACAAAGAGAGTTAGAATTCTCATCAACTGTCAACCCAAGAAGGTTCAAGAAAGCATGAAACCTACCAAAACTAAATACCTCATATTTGGTGACCACCAAAACTAGGTGTTCCATAGGGTCCAACACCCCAAGTCAACCATGTGAGTTAGGGAATCCATGAGAGTAAACCCTAATCACAACAAGGATAAAAGCCATCAATCAAACCAAGGTGTAACAAGGCGCACCAAGGCACAACTATATCAAATATAATATGAAAACATGTGAGGCACAAAATCATGTGACAAATTGTAAGAAAACCCTAGATATGGGTAATATTGTATAAATACCCAAAACAAGCACATATTTGCAAAACTTGCTCAAACAGTGTCCAAAGTGGACCAAACTTGAAACTTAAGTTTGTCACTTGTTATCAAAGAACATATTATGGTTTGATTAAGATTATAACCACCTAATTATGCTAAGAAATCATGATAAACCAAAAATCAAGGTCATGGGTCCCACAATTACATGTCTCTAGGGTACAATCAAGTGTATTACTCATTATTTTCATAGTATAAGTCCATCTGGGTACACACATGTATATTAAGGTGCTATACTTGTTTGGTCAATTCTAGTGATGCAAACACACTATAATCCTAATCAAGGAGTTAGGGCTTCTAGAGTTAGGACTGGTAGATCTTGGTATGTTACACTTGGCATGGTGGCCAAGTGTAGGTATTTACAATGATGGGTGAACTATCTATAAGTGGGGATAAAAGTAGTCAGGTTGGAATAAAATCGAGTTAGTTTTGTGCCATCATTCAGGATGAGTTTGGTTCCATTGGATGTGAAATCATTAGAGGTCACCATTTGGGCCAACCATTGGTGGGTATCATCTGAGGGTATCATTCAAGCTGGAGATCAGTTTGGCTTGGTCGATGGAAAGGTATGATACAAACCCAGGATGGTTTTGCTAGACCTAGACCAATTTCATGCCTCTGATGGCAGAGTGACAAGTGGAGCCATCCACTTGTTGGGGTTTGGCTTCCATTAGTTTTGACCATGGGTCGTCTTCCATAAAAAAAGGTCGATGGGTGATTGATTCAAAACTGGGATGGTTTTATCAAATAGGACCAAATTTCACCATAATAGGTGGTTTATGCTGCACTTCATCAAATGGAGTGTTGATCATCGGATGTGACCATAAATTGATGGTTCACTGGACAACTTTCATTCAAAATCCTTTGATGAAAAGAGGTCGATGGAGTGTCAAGGTGTGCTATTGTGTAAGGGCCAAACCCAAACCTCTTTTAAGGAAACTAGTTTTGTTCTATCAAGATGGATAAGAGAAATCTATGCTTTTAGTTTGGTGCCTTTAAGTCCAAAACTAGCTAGTTGAGTAACTATATCTTCCAAAAGAGATAAATTATGAAAAAGTCAAGTATTTAGAGTTATTTGAGCATATCTAGGCTATTACGGACATGCAACTTTAGATAATTACATAAAATTAATGCCAAAATTTTATTGTTATCACCCTCCTCTTGAAATTGAACAATATGCATTGTATATCCATTAACATTTTAAGTCTTAAAGTGGATACCCATGATATTGAGTTCTCTTTATTTTTGTCTTTTGATCTAGTCATTTTACGCAACCACCAAGGTACAATTGTATCATAAGTGAAAGAACCATTGAGGATCATGTGCTCACACTCAAGTTGGATTTTTTTGATGATTTTAAATGATTTTTTTTGGCAAATACGTGAAGGGTTTTCACTTTCCATTATAATGGATAAATTGGATTGAATGTTGCATCATATCATGTCACTTCTATGTACTTATCAATGACCTTGCCCTTAGCTATTTGAGATGTAAAAATGGACTTAGACTAGGTGATCCTGTCACGACCTCCTTTCTAAAACTAACACAACCATAGTGGAATCATTGTCACATAATAGAGATCATGACAAATCGTGAAATGATATCATTAACCAAGCAAATTACATCGAATAAAAAGAACCATAACGTACATTGTTACATGTCATAACTAATGTACTCTAAGTCTAACATAAAGAGAGTTTTAAAATACAAACTTCCACAAGAAAAGACTAATAATAAAATATAACTATCTAGAATGGCACCCCACCGGGTAGGATCCAGAAGCTGTCCTTGAGCTTGAGTTGTCCTTGAGGTTTACTTCTTCTCCTTCTCCTCATCTATGGACATCTTGTCCCAGCCCATGCAAAGCAACATAAAACTATGTGAGTGGCACTGAGTAATTATAATATGAAAATAACATACAATTTAAATGGTATTAAATACTCGAAGAACTTAGTGACTTAACATGGTTATCATGATTACTTGAAGACTTAATAACTTGACATGATTATATGATGGTGTGCAGTTTTAACTTAAGTTAATATAGTTCTCTCTCTTAATGCACCCACATTGCTCATAAGGCCAATTAAGGCTCACAAAATGCTCCCACATAGCTCGTAAGGACACTTAAGGCTCATTGAAGGCCGTTTAAGGCTCACATAACATGATTGAGAGGACTATATTAACATACCATGATTTTTTTATACTTGGACATGATTTTCATAATTTCTTAGTTAATGAGCATGATAGTGTTTCATAGTGTTTCAAATGAAAGTATAATCATTAAATAAACAGGAAACATAAATTGATAGCATGAACATGATTTTCATGAGAATAACTGAGAACAACATAATGACACTTTAATGGAGTAGTCATAAATACATAAACGAATAATGTAAACCCAGAACCCTAGAATTATACTCAATGTGCATGATCCACTCACCTGAGCCTGAGGAGTGGCACTAATAGTATCATGAATCTTGATCAATCCTAATCATCATATCCAACATATAAATATAATTATCATGGTTAAGTCTAGGGTTTTAGGGTTTTCAATGAATCATGGAAAGTAGGTTGGGAATCTGGATTCAAAATCAAGAATATGATAGATTTCAAAAAGTTGATCAAAATTCATATAAGGTTCGTTACCATCAAAGTTATGTAGCAAAACTTATCGATTTCTAAAGGCCAAATATATTCTGACCAATCAGAGCCTAGATAAAACCATTATGTCAATTTCTAAATACTCAGAAATCTCAAGTCAAAACGAGGTGAAAATACTGATGTACCCTTGACTTAAATTTCTATTCTTAGGTGTGATAAGGGCTAACTTAGTGAAATGTTCATTTAATTCGACACACAACTCATATCAAAATGAACTGCAGAAAGTCTAAGAAGGACATGGTGGTGTGACTCATAAATTGGAAGAGCATGGGTAGAGGGGTCATTGTCATGCCTGACTTCTTCTTTGGCCATGGAACCACCGTATGCTCCCTGGAGTCCCAAACTCCAATTAGAGCCCGATGGACACAAGCAATCTAAAAAAAACTTCATTGCATCTACTTCTTAAGTCCAAGATGAACCCATCCATCTATTTCTGGTATCTCATGGTGCCCATGAGCTCCACTTCAAGATGCCACCATGGCTGTGGGAGTAGGTTGATGTGAGAACCCGTTACACTAAATGAGATTACTCAAAACATAAAACACAATCAATCACCAATTAACCACATACCCAAAAACATGGATAAATTAAAATCGATTGCAACATCAAGACCTACTAAAAAACATTTGCATAAGAGCCCAACATATTTCTTGTATCCATACTATGCCAAGAATTTGATACAAATTGGTCTATCACCTTAGCCACAACATATATACACAAGAGAACAATATTCATATTTGTCACACAAACAAGCATTAACATGCTAACAAAATTCCGATTCGTTTGAAATACCATATAAAAACTTTTCCAACCCAGACCTGAGAGTACATGGGTGACTCTAGGACACACTAGACATCTAATCAACTTCCTCAAAGATTCATTACTATATGTCATCTTTTCTACCACATGTTTGTTTTCATCACTTCTGATTACCTAAAAAAATGTGGCGAACCACAAGGGTGAGACCCATGTCCCAGCAATAGATGTAACCTCCAACAACGATCATTGATTACAACATTTTTAAGTAATTAAATAGTTAAGCAGTTTAATTAGATATAACAAATAAGATCAGCAACACTGATGATTAACAAAATACATAAAGGAGTAGATAATAACTATCATCATTAGCCAGACGATCATCCTTTATCTTGTTGACAATATAAGCAATTCAGTAACATATGCATATCTAGCATCATGAGCAAGTCTAGTAACATAGAATCTCTATCATTATGAATAACTCTAGGCACATAAGCATAGCTAACAACATTAGCATGTCTAATAGGTTGAACATATCAACATCATAAAAATATCTAACAATATAAGCACAATTATCTGGATAAGCATGATTAGCATTATATGCATCTCTAGTTACAAAGGCATGGCTAGCATGCTAAACACAACTAACAACATGAGATAGCTAGCATCATGATTATAATCAGCAGTTGCAGTATAGTTATCAACATAATCATGTCTAATGTATGTATGGATCTACAACCTTAAGCATATCCACAACATAAGTATATCTACTATCTCTTAATTACACTAAGCATCATCTTTATGTAAAGAGAACAAACAAGGGTTATCATCCAATGTGAAGCATCATGTATAACCCTAAACATATATGATGTACGACTGTATTACATCTTTTATTATGCCCTGAGGAAATTGAGGATACCACTCAAAATCCAACTGACCACTGCTAACTCAAAATCAGTGCCATACAAGATCTATGAAGATCCAGACTCCTAATATGTTCTCCACCCCCAGTCAGTACGGGTCACAGTGACACATAAGGTCAAGGTACTATCAGCCTAGTCTGTCCTTGGTACAGGTCACGACACTAGTGAAAGGAGGTGGGTATGCATACCCTACCATCTGATGTACAACCACACTTGTCCTCCAATCTTGTCACATATATAATCGCCGAGACATGATCGCAACCGTTATCAATCACATCATATGTATGAGACATGACCATAGCAAACCTCCACAACCTACATTGTGGATAATAAGTATATATCCTCAACTTGCCACCCCCACATACTCAACTGTATGCATTTCGAGTTTCCCTTAGGAATACTCATTTCACCATCTGGCAAGTTCTGACACTCAGATGGATCTATGGCACATGGCACTACATGATTAGAGTTTCACTTGATTAGTTATACCAATTGGGTGAATTAAGACCGCATCAAACAAGTGGACATACAAACCCTAATTCAATTCTAGCAAGCATATAAATATCACAACTTTTAAAAGATACAAAATTTGTGAAACATAATTTCTCATCTCATCATCACATGGTACTATTCACTTGTCATTCATGAGACCACACTAGTCATCATACTATCACAAGATATAAATCCTTTTCACAATATCACATGGTATCAACCCTTATCAACATAAGAGGATTACACCTCATTCAGGGCTCAACCTTGCCCAAAGGTCATTAAGACCATCATATTATTCCCTACAAGATCATCATTATCTTTGCATGCCTTATAACAAGGCTCAACAAAATGAATTACATGTAATTCACTAATATTACATTGATGAGCTAGGAGATATTCATAAAAAATCATAGCAAGGTTATATTAACATTAAGAACATTCACTTACTACATCAACACGCAAGGAATCTAGATATGATTAACCCTCATCATATTCATTATGCACATGCTTAGCATAAGAAAGTATCAACCATGTGGCTATGATAACCACCAATTAACATATCAGGGTTATGATCATATTAAGAGGTTATTCCATCGTCATTCCATCATATAAGAATGTTAAACATGAATACTCATATTTATCTATTTGCATTAGAGTTAGGTTCAACAAGATAAATCAAATTAATGTTACTAATCAACACTTACACCCAAACTCTAACTCACGACATCCCCAATGGATCATGGATGCATAAGGTGAAGCATCACCATCACATTCCATACAATTCTCAAGTATAAACCCACACATAAATCAAGGTGTAACCATCAGTTTATAGCATACTAGGGTTTCAACAACAATAAGAGAGTAATCCATGATTGTATTAGTCATTCAAGGACTATTCATACCCAATTACCATCATTGAGTTATATTAAAGCTAGGTATAACAAGCTATACCTCATTAGGGTTACATATCAACACAATATGATTATCATCCCTTCTATTCATATGAGTGAATAGGTAAGACTACCTTATTAATGGTAACCCTCCATTTGTTCCATGATCATTCAACCTATATCACCATACCACAATGTCACCCAGAACCATTGGATGTTTAAAAGGTAAGACCATTGGTTGTTTACATAAGTAAACACCTTGGATAAACCACCTATGAAGTCCTTGATATTTTATCTAGAAAGAGTCACCATCTAATCCTAGACATCCCTTGATTAACAACACAAAAAGTTCCATTGAGAGTAGGGTAAAACCCACAATCGATTGTTCATTTAAAACAAGCCATCCATTGTCAACAACTAAGCTACTTAAGTTGATCATATAAAGGAAACCATATAAATCCCATTATTCGGACCAACATATTACATTAGCCATCATTCCACTTTATTGTAGGAATAAACATTGGATCTTGACCATTGGGTCAAGTTCATATGTTAAAACCATCAATTACAGGTCCGACCATTGCATCAAGTGACCCAAGAAACCATTGGTCCAACGCTTAATTGATGCTACAACTACAATGATTAACTCACCATAGGTTGTAGAGACCTGATACACCATCACTAGTGATCATTAAATCACCATAGGTTGTTAGATCAACGCTACATTTATTAATCAACATCAAATATTAAGCTCATGTCATCATTGACTGATAACATCAGTAGGGTACTTAATGGTTGATCATTAAACTTCTAATTGATCCAAAACCTGACCTAAGGGGGTGACCATAGGTTGTCACCATAATCTTACACCTTTGATCTTGACCACTAATTATCACGAAGACAACACCATAGGGTTGTTGCAATAGTACCATCATCGGGTCATGGGTTTATAGAAGAAATCAGCTTTAAACCCTAAAATTGACCATTGGTTGATAGGTGCTTAGCACCATAGGTTGTCAAACCAACCTGATCCAAGTCATATTATATCTTAGGAATAACATAAACATTATCACAGGTTCATCTAGAACTGAAATCAGAATAGGGAACATTATAAAAATCGAAATCCAAGTCAAGCATAGCTTTTTAGTGTATGAATTATCATTTTCAAGCAAGAACATGAGGCAGAAAGCTTATGGTATGAAATAAACGTGGAGCAAGTTATAAAACTTGCCTCTAATGAGAATATGAAACCCCACACAGAATAAAACTCGAGTAGTTAGGGTAGAAAATCCAATAATAAGTTATGAATTCGTCCATCTAGCACCTTTTTCATCAAATGAGCAAACCCTAAGCATAAGGAGGAAGAAAGGTAGGGTTTTAGAGCTTTAGAGCAAATTCTACCATGGAAAAGTAAGGTTCCGACATGGATGAAGGTCTAAGGAAGGAGAAGAGCAAGATAAATGGAGAAGGAAGGAAGAAAATAACTTGCCTTGGTCAAAATCCCTAGAAGATGACCTTTGGAAACCCTAGGTAGGGCTAAATGGAGCTCTAGGAGGCCTTCTTCTCCAAAAAGAGGTTGTCTTCTACCTTAGAGCACTTGGTTCCATAGAAAAACAGAGGGAGTCGTCGCTCTAGGTTAAAGGAAAGAGAAAGCAAGCATAGTTTCGAACTTGGGCAAGGAAGAGGTAAATATAGCCCATGGATAATGATGGAAGCAAGCATGAGGTGTAAAAGTAGCTTCCCCATGTTTCTATGGCCTTAAACTATTCATAATATACCAGAACACACACAAGGAGCTCCCCCACCATCCTTATAGACCTTCTTAGCTTTCCTTTGTTAAATTTCCCAGCCAATCACATAATTCCTTAGTTGATAGCTACTAAAGGTAGCTGATCCGTGAAGGGGTAAACCCTAAAATACCCTTGGAGAAAACACCTTCAAAGCAAGGTTTAAATAGGTTCCCCATGGTTTAAAAATCTCAAGAATGATGATATAATATCCAAGAAACATAATTCAAGTGATAAATTGCAAATAAAACCTCTTAATTGGGTAAATTGTAGAAAAGCCCAAAATGTGCATAAAATTGCATAACTTGCTCAAACAGTGTCCAAATTGGACCAAATTTGAATAAGCTTATCTTATTATTTTAAATCATATCACAAGTTTAGATTAGGGTTATAAGCATTTAATTATGGTAATTAATCTTATTCAACTCATTAAGCAAGTTGAGGGGCCTTACAGTTGAAGTCAAGGCTACACAAACCACTCAAACAAAGCGATCTTTAACATGAAGTAGGTTCAAGAAGTGTATGCAAAGGTGAAGTAACATTCTTTGGCAACCAAATACCAATAGAGACTTGACAAAGACATGAAGGTCACACGGAATAGGGGAAAAAGCTCCAAATTAGAAAATGACATTATAATGGCGATGTGACTAAAACAACTATGCCATCATATTCATGGATATCAACAGAAGCTAGGTGACTAGTTTTCGTGGGTTAAGAAGCACATAACATGCCGAGATGAAGAGTCACCGAAGAGGAAAAAAAGGTGCTCTACAGGCTGTGGTGAATAGAAAAACATCAGGGAAAATTGATGATAGAAGAAGGAACATAGAGAGGCAGAGAATCTCACAGAGTCGCCAATTTGGCCGAAGGTGGTGGGGAAGGATAAGGCATGTAAGGTGTTCACCAGAGATGGAAATTGGATATGTCAGTATGACTTAGAGTGAAAAAGAGCAAATTGGAATGGGAGAAGGAAGCGACGAGGTTTGGTGGTCGATTTTGGTCACTTATATATAGGTTCAAAGAGTGTAAGAGTGTCCTGTGAATTTAGGGCAGAGGAGGGAGTCCATGCCCTAATGGGCATTTCTCAGTCAGGTCAAGAAGTCCCCACAAACTTGGGATAGATATGATTGGGTGGATGAGGAGGAACAAATGGAAGAGTTCTCTCGAACAAGGACTTATTGTGGAGAGAGAGAGTCGGGAAGAGAGGGGATGGTTGCACTGTTTTCTTCTAATCGAGATTCCTACTTGAGGTAGGAGATAACATTGGAGCCGCAAGATTCCCATCTAAGGGTCGATAAAGATGCCCTCTATGTTAAGGGTGTGTGCCACAACACTATAGGTGAAAATATGAAAATTAAATTTGTGACATGTCTATTAAAATCGGAAATTAGGTTACACAATAAAAAAAGATATTTAATTAAAACTATATATAATCTTCTCTACTCATGTTAGGGGGTCAAATGAAGTCCTAATGACTTCAAATTTTGAATACAATCTAATCAAAGGGTCTAGAATCTTCCTATATGATTGGATTTAGGTTTTATCTACCTTTTATTCATAAAAATCACATATATCATTATCTCAATCTATATGAATTAAAATGACTTATCTTTTCCTTGGTGAGTTATATTTTTAATCAAAATTAAAGGTATGTTGGAATAGTCATTATACTTAGGTAACTTGCATCCATGGTTTATGGTTTTCCATTTAAGACCTTAAAGTTATTTTATTTACAAATTGGTATGTTACAATTCTACGCACATTAAATAAATTTCATCCTAAAAATTTCATGTCATATTAAGGTACTACCCACTTTAGGGTTTCACATATATGTACGCTAACTCATTATCCAATGATAACATTTCATAAGGAAGCACTAACATTATCATGATATGTGGACTACTATGGCATTATATATATCATGGATGGTAATATTAATGAGTGCAGGTGCACTAACATATCTTGAAAACTAAACCTTACCTTCATCATCCACCATAAAAAAATCCTAGCTTTCCTCTTCTCTAGGGGTCCTGAGTTAGGGTTCTGATATGCACCCTTCTTTGCAACTAACCTAGGGGATTTGTCCTTGAAGTACCCTTCTCCTCTAGAGTAGAAGCAGACACCTAGGCCCAACCTGCATGGTTATGCATGGAACTTGCCACACTTGGGTCATGCTTCCCTCACTGGAGGATCCTCTAAGATCTTGAGATTCCTATGATCATTATGGAATTGGTCTTGATTGTTGTGACCATGGTGATGATGTTATCCATTGTGAGAGTTATTCTTACAAGCCTTTCTTGGGTGATCCTCAAGCTCAAGAGAATTATCAAGGGCATCTTGCATCGTCTTGTGGCCTCATCCAGAGAGTGACTAGTTGAGATCATCCTTCAGACCTTGAATGAACTTCTTGGCTTGCTTCATCTCAGTCATCTTGACTCTGTACTTCTGGAGGGTGTGGAACTTCATGACATACTGGGTAACAATCATGTCACCATGTTGTCACAAATATAGGAAGTCTAAATCCTTCTTGTCCATCATCTCTTTTGACACATAGTGGCTCTTGAAAGCCTCTACGAACTCTTCCCATGTGAGGAACTCTTCATCTGGGTCTCTGGCATCACAAAAGTTCTCCCACTAGATACGAGTTGTTCCTCTCAGCATGTGCATCACGAACCTAACATGGGACTCTTCTGAGCAATCCAAGTCATGGAAGCAATGATCCATGTTGCAGATCTAAGATTCAGCCTTACCCACAACATCCAACTCTTCTTCTCCCATGAACATCTCAGGCTTCACCTTGAGGAAGTCTATCAAGGTGACTTCATTCCTCCTCTGATGATGGCCTCCAACTCGTCCTCCGATTGCACCAAATAAAGCTCTGGCCAACACATTGTATGCGAGCGGAGGGTCTTCTCCATGTGGGTTCTCCTCATGCTGAAAGTCATGCTCACTCTCTCCACCAGAGTGAGGGGACAACTTGTCATGCTCAAGGCGACACCTAGGGGCAATATGGAATAGGAAAGGAGACTTTAATAAGCATGTGGGGTGACACATAAGATCCTACTATGATGACCATTCTAGGATTGCTCTAATACCCAATTTTGTCACGAATTCCTCTATAAAACTAACACAACCATAGGGAAGCATTTTCACATTATGGAGATCATGAAAAATTGTGAAATGATATCATTAACCAAGAAAATTTCATAGAATAAAAAGAACTACAACACATATTGTTACACGCCATAACTAAGGGACTCTAAGTACAACATAAAGAGAGTTTTAAACTAAAAAAATTCCACATGAAAAGACTAAAAATAAAAGATAACTATCTAGAATGGCACCCCACTAGGTAGGATCCAGAAATTGTCCTTGATCTTGAGTTGTCCTTGAGGTCTACTTCTTCTCCTTCTCCTCATCTGCAGACATCTCATCCCCATCCTAGGCAAAGCAACGTAAAACTATGTGAGTGACATTGAGTAGTTATAACATGAAAATAACATATAATTGAAATGGTACTAAATAATCAAAGAACTTAGTAACTTAACATGATTATCACGATTACTTGAAAACTTAATAACTTGGCATGCTTACATAATGGTGTACAATTTTAACTTAAGTTAATATATTCTTTCTCTTAGTTCACCCATAATGCTGATAAGTCCAGTTAAGGATCACATAATGCTCCCACAGAGCTCATAAGGACACTTAAGTCTCACATAAGGCCGGTTATGGCTCACATAACATGATTGAGAGGACTATATTCTTATGCTTGGACATGAATTTCATAATTTCTTGATTATTGAGCATGTCAATGATTTATAGTGTTTCAAATGAAAGTATAATCATTAAATCAATAGGAAACATAAATTGATAGCATGAACATGATTTTCATGAGCATAACTAAGAACAACATAATGACACTTTAATGGAGTTGTCATAAATACATAAATGAATAATGTAAACCCAAAACCCTAGAATTATACTCAGCATGCATGATCTACTCACCTGAGCCTGAGGAGTGGCACTAATAGTATCTTGAATCCTGATCAATCCTAATTATCCTATCCAACACATAGATATATTACTTATCATGGTTAGGACTAGGGTTTTAGGGTTTTCAATGAATCATGGAAAGCAGGTTGGGAATCTGGATCTAAAACCAACACCATACAATTGATCTAAAAAAATTGACCATAATCCATATAAGGTTCGTTACCATCAGATTTATGTAGCAAAACATATCAATTTCTAAATGCCAGATATATTCTAACCAATACGAGGCTAGATAAAACCATTATGTCGATATCTAAATACTCAAAAATCTCAACTCTAAATGGGGAAAAAAGAATGATGTACCCTTGACTTAAATTTCTAACCTCAAGCATGACAAGGGCTAACCAAGTCAAATGTTCAGTGAATTGAAGAACAATTTATATAAAAATGAAATGCAAAAACTCTCAAAAGGACATGGTGGTGTGACACATAAATTGGAAGAGAATGGGTAGAGGGATCATTGTCAAACCTGACATCTTCTTCTTTGTCCATGGCATGACCATATGCTCCCTGGAGTCCCAAACTCTGATTAGAGCCTAATGGACACAAGCAATCTAAAAAAACTTTGTTTCATCTGCTTCTTAAGGCCAAAACGAACCCATCCATCTATTTTTGGTGTCTCATTGTGCCCAGGAGCTCCACTTTGAGCTTTCTCCATGGTTGGGGGAGCAGGTTGAAGTCAAGGCCACAAAAACCACCAAAACAAAGCAATCTTCAACATGAAGTAGGTTTGAGAAGTATATGCAAAGGTGAAGCAACATTCTTTGGAGACCAAAGACCACTGGAGCCTCAAAAAAGACACAGAGGTCACATCAAATAGGGGAAGAAACCTCAAATTGAAAAATGACTTTACAGTGGCAATGCAGATTAAACAACTATGCCATCATATTCCTAGATATCAACATAATATAGGTGAATAGTTTTTGTGGGTTAAGAAGCATAGAACAGGCCGAGATGTAGGGTCGTCGGTGAGGACCAAAAGGTGCTCTATAGGCTGTAGTGAATTGAAAAAACCTTGGGGAAAACTGATGATATAAGAAGGAACATTGAGAGGCAAAGAAGCTTACAGAGTTTCCAATTTGGTCGAAGGTGGCGGGGAAGGATAAGGCGTGAAAGGTGTTCACCAGAGATGGAAACAAAAATTTTCAGTCTGACTCGGAGAAAAAAAAGAGAAAATGGGAACGCGAGAAGGAAGCAATGAGGTTCGTTGGTCGATTCTGGTCTCTTATATATAGGTTCAAAGGGCGACAGAGTGCCTTGTGAATTTGGGGTAGTGGCGGGAGTCCATGCCCTAATGGGCAGTTCTCAGTCAGGTTAGGAAGTCCCCACAAACTTGGGATAGATCTGATTGGGTGGATGAGGTGGAACATATGGAGTTCTCTTAGATAGGGACTCATTGTGGAGAGAGGGAGCTGAGAAGAGAGGGGTGAGTTGCATTGTTTGCCTCTAACCGGGACTCCTGCTCGAGGTAGGAGATAACCTCGGAGCCGTAGGACCCCCCATCTAAGGGTCGCAAAAGATGCCCGCTATGTAAAGGGTGTGTGACACAACACTATAAGTGAAAATTTGAAAATAAAAGTCGTGTCATATGTATTTAAATCGAAACTTAGGTTACACAATTAAAAAAATAAGATATTTAATTAAAAACTATATAGAATGTTCTCTACTCATGTCAGGGGGTCAAATGATGTCCTAATGACTTCAAATTTTTACCAAAGATTAATCAAAGGGTCTATAATATTCCTATGCGATTAGATTTAGGTTTTATCTACCTTCTATTCATCAAACCCACATATGCCATTATCTCAATATATATGAATTAAAATGAATTATCTTTTCCTTGGTGAGTTATATATTGAATCAAAATTCAAGGTATGATGGAATAGTCATTATATTTGGATAACTTGCATCCATTTTTTGGATTTTCAAACTAAATGTTGAAAATTTGCACTAAAGACCCTAAACTTTATTTTATTTGCAAATTAGGATGTTACAGATCCTCTCTCATCTAATCTTTCTTAATAGTTATATCTATATTAGCCATGAAGTTCAAATTAGTTATTCACAATAACATCACAGATAAGTCAATATTATCCTTGATGACACCATGACATCATAATTTCACATACGACACTGTAATCTCCATTTTAGCAAATGTTCAGAACCTTATTGTTACGACCCCATCTGAGCTTAATTGGTAAACTAGGGTTTACCTAGACAATTGCAAAGATTAATTGGAATATCATTCTTGAAATCTAATTAATGACGATAACACAATTAGGATATTTTAACTATGATAAGAAGTCTAAATGTCCTTTTGTCTTGAGAATTAGGGTTTGAGAAACATAAACCCTAATCGGCCCAAAATAGGGTTTTGATGATACATGAATACAGAATTTGATAAGTAGAATGTCTCACTAAATGATTTTTAGTATTTTATGTGTAACTCTTATTTACTTCAAATTTGGATATGATTTAGATATATAAAATGTGAACAATATTGGTAAATATCAGAATTTTTGAAGAAGGTTCTGACCTGTTTATCGGTCGAGTTTCAAACTCGGCCGATCACAATTTCAGAATTTTACAGCAGTGTGGTAATTGAATTTTATCTTTTTATTGGTATATCCAATTGATCTTAAATTTTAACTGTGCTTGAAAAACACAGTTTTAGACACTCTGTTAAATTGGCATAATTTTTGGATGACTTTTGAATCCCTACAGTAAGGGTGTCGGTCGAGTTTGTGCAGGACAAACTCGCCCGCATATTTTGCAGACTGCAATATAGCAGTGCACTGTTCTATTTTTAATTATTTATTGGTAACTCCAAATGATCTCAAATTTTAACTTAATCTTTATAGATAAATTATAAACAACGTGATAAATTCCCATAATTGTTGGAGAATGTTTGATCTCTGAAATAAACGAATTACAGTAACTTTTGTATAACTGAATATTCAGCCAATATAATTAAAGTTAAGTGTTGGGTCAATATGCAATTGACCCAAGCAGCTCAATTGACTTATATGAGAAACCACACACACCCACATCTCTCATTCTTCGTCATTCACTCCAGATAAACGAAAATCTAGAGAGAGATGGAGAGTTAGGGCTTGAGTGGAGAAAGAGGAGGAATTGCTGAATTAGGGTTCTGCGGTCCCAAGAATGGTGAAATCAAGTAAGTTTGGATCCTTTGCATAGACTTTTATGGTGAATCTTCTCTCTCATGTCAATATTTCGTCCATGCTCTGATTTGATCCAAGATGATGTCGAAATTCCCTCTTTTCTCACCCTTTCTTCATAATCCCTCATTTTCAAGGTTTCCGAGTTGAATGGAAGAAGAATTGGGAGATTTGCTAGGGATTTGATAGGAATTCGAGATTCCCTGAGTTGAGCTGCAGTTGTGAGGTGTTTTCACACCTTAGGGTGAGTGGGTTCTTCCTTCAAACATTGTAATGCACGAATTTGATTATAGCATCCAAATCCCTAAATGCTTAGCATGTGAATTCTAAATCCTGAAATGTCCGTTTGATTTAAGTTATTGTAAATTGATATGATACGGATTCCTTCTATGTTTGAATGACTTTTTGATGGTAGATTCATATCAAATACGTATACAACACTTCCTAGTGAGTATGCTTTTAGATTTATATCAAAGGATGTAATTAGGGTTTAACCTAATTGTGACATCACTAGAGTTTCAACCTTATTGAAAGGGACTAGTAATCCTATAAGTGGTTAGGATGTACCTCATGGGTTATCTCAATTGAATTTTATTCTGGATACATGATATCGCAGTGAATGATATGGAAAACCTAAATTTAGTTAAATTTCCATGGTTTCATGTCTATATTGATTGCATATGATTTGTTGGAAACAATCTTTATTTAGTGAATGCTTATATCCTATGAAATCCTTATGAGAGCCATGTGACAAGTGAATGAGGTAAATGAAAAAGTGAATGAGGCAAATGCAACCCTAAGAGTAGGGTGTTGGCATGTGATGAATGAATAAGGCAAATGAAACCCTAAGGATAGGGTGTTCAATGAATCATGCTATGGTAATATGAAAGGTCTCGATATGAGATGTGGTGATGCTTAATTGTTGAATTGTATGTTTCTAGTGCATTTAACTTTATATGCTTGTTCTCTCTGAAATGATATTTACATACTGCAGGGCTTCTTATATTTCAATACATATCTCGTAAATTGCAGGTGATGAGATATGACATGCCCTAGAAAGGGATGTTACTGAGACATGGTATATGTTGAATACATGAGCTATGATATTTATATGTTAATTAATTAATAGACCTAGGTGCCCTAACACTGTAGAACCCCTAAGAGGGAATTTGCAACTTAGGGGTGAAACTCGTGTCCAACATCAACCGGTTGAGTAATTCTGGTGGCACGAGGATAGAAAGAGAAGCAGTGTCCAACAACAATCGTGCTTGTGTCACGATGGCACTGGGAAAAAGAAAACACGGTTATCTAACACCATTCGTGCTTGTGTCACGAAGGTAACCCTGTGACTCTCCGCCGGTGTACTCAGGTTAAAGGAGGAGTCGGGTGCACTCAGAGTAGTGCTTTGAGGCCGTAGAGCCTATGTTTCTGGCCGAAGAGCCAGGGGTCCTGTGGCAGAGCAGGACTGGAGTCAGACTTAGCATTTCCCGGGTGTGTCGCTAAGTCTTGTACGGTGGGACCGTAGCATGGACTTGTTGCGGATCTTTATATGCAGAGTACACTGCATATGATTAGGGCATAAGTTAAAATAAGATCATATAGGTTCACAGAGTTCTTTATAAATGAAAGAGTTAAGGAAGACTAGAAGCATAGTATTCTTGTAGTTATTCTTTGGATGCAATATTTACATTCTTTGTTATTTCAATTATATTGTTTTAGAACTGCTCAGTGTAGTATTTATTGTTGTTAAATTTAATATCGTTTATTCAAATTATATCTGTAATCACATTAGTGCATTAGTTTGTTTCCATGAAGTACTCATTCACTGAGCGAGTAGGCTCACCCCTCTACTCAAACATTTTAGGGTTAACCGCGTGGACTTGAAGATGGTCAGAGCTTCAGTGTAGATCTGCCACAAGAGTTAAGTACGAGATTAGTTGAGTCAGTCGGTCCTTGTCACTCTAGGTCCTTAGTAAGAGATAAGAGAGAGAGTTGTAATTACGATGTGTAATATTGTTTCTCTTTGATATGTATGCTAATTAGCAAGTTTCATGTGCATAATGTGTGAAAGACATCGTGAATGCTTATACATGTATCTTTACTATTGAAGTCTGATTAGTAAAAGAAATGTTCAGATTCCATTGTTAATATGTTATGTGATTCAATGCGGGGAAACAAGAAAAGAAAAAGTTAAGGGTGTTCTTTGTATTACATATAAATCCTATCTTATGCCCTAATCTCATGATTTGAGGAAATTGTGAGATCGGGGTGTAACACTTATCAACATCCTTCAAATTCTAGTGAAATGTCAACACCTTTCTGGTTTGAGGATTAACTCCCATAAATCACCCTTGTTTATCACCCGTGTGAATAAAGATGACATTAACTACAATTACCATATGCTCTGATGTAAAGCGGATGTGACCCTCACCAAATATCTAGGCCTTCCTCTATAAGGCTTGGTCATGTAGCCTCGACTCTAGTAGAGTTTTAAAAATGATAACTAGCTATGCAGACCAATATTAGCCTTGGTTGCATAGTTTGTTCTCACTCATATACAACTTAGGTTCGAATTCTTGACATTTCACTCATCCTATGAATAATTTGGGTTGAGCACACTTAACTTTTGAGTACATATTGATGAGCTTCTGAAAAAGATGCACCTTATTGATAATGGATAGTCCAATCATTCCTATGAATAATTTGGGTTGAGCACACTTACCTTTAGAGTACATATTGATGAGCTTATGTAAAAGATGCACCTTATTGATAATGGATAGTCCAATCATTCCTTTTAAGATTAGTTTATTTGAGGCCACAAATTTTAGAATGTTATAATATCCCCCACTTATACTCTTGACATCCTCATCAAGGTTCAAATATACTGCCTCATAATCTTTTTCTCATTTTAGTGCAGACCTAGAATGACCCATGTACATCTAGTTCTCATTCATAGTTTCAAGCATGTGGGTGGATCCATCTCACCTCAATGGATATCTCTTTCCTCATGTCTAGCTCGTACGACTCAAGATTGTGTGTCGCATGCCCATTTTGGCTACACTCAATGAAGGGTAACTAGTTGTGATACCATTTCTAATGCTTGGTCTTGTAGCACCCGAATATGGTAGAGATTTAAAAATTAAGATTGAACCTACATACCAACACAGGACTCGGTTTCCCACTTTGTCCTCACTCACTTAGAATCTTTGTTCAACTTCTCAATAGGTCACTCATCCTAGTACTACTTTGGGCCAAACACAATTAACTTTGAAGTTATTGATATGCTACCTGAAAATAAGGTGCACCTCTTTTTCAGGGTGTCCATCACTACAAACTCTATAGTTAGGCATGCTTGGCTCATAATAGCATTAGGATGAGTGCCATGTCAAAAAGTTTTTAAGGGATGTGCGTGAGTGAGGGAAAAGCACATAGATGAGGCCAATGTTAGTTGTAGAGCCAGTCAAAATTCTTGAAACTCTACTTGAGCATAGGGTAATGGACCAAAACATTACACCCTCTCTCACCGCATATACTCTTGTCAACTATTTGGAACCTGATCACCAAACAAAACCTAATGCAAGATGGTGCGCTGGAAAGGAAACTGCCCTAGTTTAGCTGGGAGATACACTCATCAATGCCTTGCTGACTGGCGTTGCTTCATATCACATTTGTCCTACCCCTCTACCAAAAACATTGAAAATGGTTTGAATAAATAGGAAAGAGAGTTTGTATTTTTTAAATAGGGGTACATTGAAAGGAAAGAGTTCACTTGGTGCATTAGCCCACACTTTGTCGACCAAAATCATATGGAGCATGGGGCATTATCAATCTTGGATTACACTCTCACTATATATTTGACAAGGCTATCACTTCACGATTGGAAAAGTCTCCCTCTACTTGGTATTCCTTTGTCACATCTAAATATGACATATACAAATCCCTTGGCCCATTGTAAACAAATATTCTTATAGTTTTGGCATCATCTCATGACTACATTATTGAGGAATCTATCACCACCTATAAGGAGTGGGATCCTAGAGGGGAACCACTCCCTACTAGAAATAAAAGGCAACATCCCTTGAACCAAACACCTCATAATATTTTTCACCAAAGGGATGATAACCAATTCATTCGACATGTATGTATCATAACACAATAAGTAGAAGCGGAAGAGAAATATATCTAACTATTACAAAACTTGATAACATTATACATCATCTTCACCACACATGGGTATCAAAAAGGAAATCTATCCTATCAAACAAGGATCTAGATGAGGGTCATTAACCACCTCTTCAAAGTCTCCCAAAAGCTTAGGTATAAAGGATGAGGTCCAAGGTCACCTCTCCTTGCTCTATCCTGGGGATGGAAGCATACCCCACAAAGAAGAGAAGAAAAGGAAACATCATCAAAGGCTGGTATGTGCATACATAATAGGAAAGTTGAGCAATATACAAAATAAAGGATAACAAATATAAAAGGCTTCCCATAAAAAAGACAAGGACTACCCAACAAGGCATAAAAGAAAAAAATCACCATCATAAGAATAAAAGATACTTGCCATAAAACCACATAAAAAGATTGTGCCATACTAGCACATAACAAAGAATTAAGGCACACAACCCATAATCATCATCATCAACCTGCATGTATGTGAGATAAATATAGCCCTTAAACAATATAAAGACAAAGGCGGCCAAGTCTCACAAACTTGAAACCTAATAGAGAATGATGTATTGCCAAACCCCTCAATATATGAATGTGGGCCAAGTAACCTAGGTATGGGGCACCACCACCTCCATCCCAATAACAAGGGCATACTGCCCAAAAACCAATGCAATTACACTACTCTAGTTCTACTGAATCACATAACATGTATAATGTAGAGGCAAGTAGAAAGTATAGTCAGAACTATACAATGTTGTCATCACACAATGGACAACACATACATCCACATGCAAGCGGGCACAAGATATCACATATCACCAAATAAACATCCACCTCAAAGTGGGTACACATCACCAAGTAAGTCCAACACGCACCAAGGCAAAAGAAAAAGAGTCTAAGAAAATATCCATGTTCACAAGATCAGTAACAAATAAGATAGTTCACAAAAACCATGATATCAAAAGGAAAGAGTAACGTGTAAGCTAATGTCCATAGGACCAAGAGAAAGAAAATATAGGTGAATTGCTCAACATAGAATAATAGGGGATACAACCTACGTTAAAAGAGAGAAATTCCTCAATAAGAATATTTAGGGATGCAAACATACCTCAACTTCAGAGTCAAAACGATCCAATGTCCAACTAGGTCCAAACCTAGGCCTTCAAAGTACCTATTAAACATATAGGTAGATTCCAAGTCAATTGCACATTAATTATTAAACCCTAAAAATCACCTTTTCCAAATTATATGAATTAGGTTGTAAAAATTGTGAAATTTTATTTTATGTTATTAGGAGTCCAAAATGTATTTTATTATATTTTTCTGACTTATAGATATTTAGTTATAATTTTTACAAGTTAATTCCTATTTAATTAGATACATTGGAATCACATGTAATTTAACATTGGATTTAGTCAAAAAACTGGTATCATTATATAGGTCTTATTTTTCTCATTTTATAGACTCTTTTACATATTTTTTTGATCAACAGATAATTAGTTATCTATTTTACAAATCTGACTAATATGAAAAATTCCAAGTCAGTAAATCAATTTGCGAGAGAGAAGAGAGAGAGGGAGAGGGCCACGACTCTGAGTTGGCCCAATTAGATCCAGCCAACTCAGTCGACCACTCATCCACATCAGCGACCCATCAACACAAAGCAAATATAAGGGTATCCGCGCAAAATTACAAAACCACACTTAGGTAAAAACAAAAAGCAGAAGAAAAGACGAGGGTAACAAAGATCATACATAGGGGGAAAGACAGACCTCAACATTTCTCTATTACTTGGGTGAAGTAACATCTTTAGAAACTCGAATTGGAGAGAAGAATACCCAATAAACAACCCTCATACATGTTGCAAGGGTAATTACCGACTTCGCAAGTTAAAACTAAACTTATAGAACCCAAAAAGAGGATGAACGAAAAATAGACACTGCAGAACACACCTCCGACAAGAAGGCAGGAGCCGATACAAGGCGACGACATCAGAGGCAACAATACACGATGAAGTAAGAGTCAAAAAAGAAAGAAGAGAGCCCTGGAGTGCTTACCGAAATGCCAATTAGGCCAACGACGGTGCAGAGTGTCTGGTCGAAGCCGCAACTACCGAGAATAGAAACTGAGTAGGGTAAGAACGGAGGAGGAATGAGCGGTCCAATTGAGGTCTGCAATGATCTTGATTGGGGTCCAGGAAGCTTTAGGAGGTGTTGTATATATAGGGGGAAAGGTGAAGCAAAAGAAAGAAATAGGGTCGAGAGTCTCTTTTTGGGGGTTCTCCATTGGGAAAGGGAAAGGTATGGGAAGTAGCGATCAATGGGTTTAAAATCACCTCTTGATCACACTAGAAAAAGAATCATGAAAAATGATGGAGGAGGGAGACAGATAGAGAAAATCAAAGATCATATTACTGTTCATGTTTGGGTCGGGCTCCTACTCGAGGTAGGGATGACTTAGATGGCGTAAAAACATGATCCAACGGTCAAGAGAGAGGATGCATAAGTAAATCACATGATAGGTTAATCTTAGGTGGAAAATAAATTAAATAGTGTGACATTTAATGCAACCAGGAAATCCGATTAAAATCAAAGTTTTCCCAAATTCATGTCTTATTTTCTCTCTCTTCAATTGAGGGTTCTATCTATATCCAAATTGAGTGAAAATTTGCACACAAGCTAAATTAGGCATGTAGATTCTGATTCTCTAATTAGATTTTCCTTTTGAAGACTTTAGATGCATTAATTATCAAAATCTTATTTTCTCTTTCCTCATGCATTAATGACATCAACATTATCCAAATTAGGTGAAACTTTATCTGCAAGTTAAGTGTGTTGAATATGAATTTACTTTTATTTCCATCTTTTGAAGACATATATCACTTTATTGAGAATTAATGCCTTCTATTCACTTTCTCTCTTCTAAACTAACCCTAATATTTCAAGGTTGTCTAAATTAGATGAAATTTGACATGAGGCTTATTTTGATACGTTGATTACAAATTTGAAGTTTATTTTCACTTTTGGGACTTTCTTATACGAGTTATGCCACATGGCCCATTAGTGGGCCATTAACGACTTTATTCATCCAATTAGGTTCTTTACCTTCTAATTTGAGTCATATGTGATTATTAGGCACGATTTGTCATGTTTTCCACTTTATACCTCTTTTATGTTACATTATTGAATTAATTACATGCATTAGCTTATTAGGGCTTAACTTTGTTTGGCTAAGTCCAAAATGTCAAAGTTCTAGGGTAGGGTTCTAGTTCTAGTATGTTACACTACCCCTGATTCTTATAACACTTTGAATTTCGGTCCTATCCCTAGTCACCTTTCGATTATCCACATCAACATAATCTCGAACCTAGCATCCCTAGTCACATTAGAAATATCAATATCGACCATGAATACAAGATTCTTCTCACTGAGAAGACAAAATCAATTCAAAAGATGTCTTTTTGACCTCACCTTTATGACTATCATTGAATAAAATTTGTGACACTACTTTCTCGCACCTATAACTCTCTCAGTGTCCTTTGGATTTGCGGTAATTGTTACTTGGTTTCAAAAGCTTACAACTACTACATTGTCAAGTTTAATCTCCTTATTTGATAAAATTGAGATGCACCCAGAGTACTTCTACTAATATGTCTCATCAAATTCAGTACACATCTTATGGGATATAATTGGAATAAAAGAGGTCGCCATGGACCCTTCATATGCCTTCCATATAATGTCAATGTTGATAACATTGATCACACATTTTTCAAAGTGGTTTTTGCTTCCACTATATGGCTTCATTTTTTCAACAATTAACATAAATTCATTGGTCTCAAGATACTTACCATTGTTACATTCTTCAACTCATCTAGCAGTGACGATTCTTTCTTCAGGGACCCTTGAAGCTCCTTAGCGGCTTACATCTTTTGGCGTGTATGGTGCAAGAGGAACTATGGACTTTCTTAGGATACATACTAGGTTGTATCTAGCATAATAACAGATATATACTATACTCGCCTTCTTTGCCTTGAATACAGTCACTGTAGGTGACACAACCTCCTCTCTTTCATAGAATGGTCCTACAAGGGTCTTCTCGGTGGCTGCCGAGGACGAATCTTTAGGACCACCACTATCATTTAGTTTCCATGACTCGCAAAGCTTCATATGAACACGATAGAGCCCATGCCTAGCTCACCTATTATGCTCTGGTAGCACTATATGTTATCTCATTTGTTGTTATGTTTATCCGATCATGACGATACACCTAGCTTGTTCATGTTATGTGATGTGTTAAGGGGAGCCTACCCCACCTATACTAGAGCTCTTCATCAAACATCAATTGCACCACGTTCAACATGTTATAGGGTTACCCTTAGTGACCTGGCTCTGATACCACCTGTGATGTCCCCGGATTTTCTAAATCTTAATCTGATGTGTGACATCCAAATTGAAACCCTCACCTCAGCGAGAATCCCAATTTAAACACCACACACTAGGCTAAGAAGAAGAAAATTAGAGGAAGTCAGAAGGAAACAAACGGTAGCACATGCACATGAACGATAATAAAACCATACACACATGTTCACCATTCAACATATAATTACAACATGAATTGTTACATCATTTGATATTACATATTGAACATCAAAGCTATAACATATACATGTACTACAACTAAACAACATGATCTTAAGACAACAGGTCCACCTATACATCAGCTCGCCACACAACTCTCACTATCTTGGATCTTCAAGAGCATAACCACAACCTAAACAAAAGATTACATGCGGTACACATCATCACAATATTCAAGAATATTGTACTGAGTACGCCTAAGTGTCTTTTATATACCTCTCATCATATCTTGGCAATAAGATAAAACTAGTACTTGGCAGTTATAAAGAAATATAAGAAAAGTGTATACTTGCACAAAGATATTCATCAACAAAAGAGAGCACATATTTTAAGCTCATTTTCCATTATATGTTTGTGCATCTGCCTACCAATGGGATAGATGCATCCAGGCCTCATGATCTGCTTACTAAAGAGATAGATCATTATACATGTGATCTGCTTACCAAAGAGATAGATCACTCACTAGCACTATGCTTACCAAAGAGATATAGTGCTTCATATAATGGAACAGATATATTATGTTTGATGTGTTCATAATCATAAGTATGGAAAATCAAGCAAGATATCATACAAGAACAATCGCTTCATCCAATACCATATGCCAAGTAATCTACTACACATATAATACAAGCATATTGTATAATAAGCCAAGTAAGAGGTAATAGCGTACCTTGATCAAGAGATATACTATTCACATATCACATTCATGATGTCATCTATCCTTGTCAAACCTGATTTAGACAAGATCATATGCTATCATCAGGTTCTCATCATCTTACATCTCATCTTAACCCTAATTGTGTTCATTAGGGTTTTACTTATCTCATTAGGATATTCTCATGATTACTTATATTCTTGTCTTGTGATTATCTCACTGATATCATTTTCCAGATTACATCTCATTAACAAAGTTCATCATCTGAACGTATTAACATTATGTCACACGTTAACTCTAGGTTACATGCATTACTCAAATTAGGGTTTATATCACATTAAGAGCAAACATCATCGTATAACATAGATTATGTGTACCATATTGATCTCATATTTAATTATGAGGTTCCAGATCCTGATATGAGCTTACTCTGTAAATTTCACCATTTATTGAGCATGTGTGCATTTACTGCATTTTATTTAGGATTATCAGCCCTAATTAGCCATATTAAGCAAATTACATGATTTTGTACATCAACATGATCATCCTTGACATCAGGTGCATTGTAAACATGATTATAGACTACTGACATTTTTCCATAATTTTATATCATCATTTGATATTAATTACTCATAAACTAAGCATTCCCAGATCTTCAATAATCCGTAGAATGCATCTGCTAATTTAGTCTTAATATGTACATGACGGTTTATCAAAATCATAGACAAGAACTTTACTATGTATCTAATAAGAGCACACGGTGCTTGTTGACTTCTAATTTATTAGCCTAATCAATATATGAGTTAAACCCAAATCTTTAATTTACACTCATACAATCAATTTGCACATGTTCATAATATTTAGTTATATTTTAGTTGCAAAGCTTTTAATGATGTTATTTAGCATATTACATCAAAGCAAACACAAGAAAACAAAAAATCAAGTGTTTGAATCGTGCAACTAAAAATTTACAAGTCTACGTTTTCAGGCTTCTGCTTTCGAAGACATACTGTGCACCTCACTCCAACTTATAGAGAAAGCTCTAATGACGAGTACTCATTCGTACTACAATAGTAAAATTTTATTCGGTTGGACTAGGTGCAATAGAACTGTGAACTATAAGTCTGCAATGTAAAAACTATACAATAAAGTCACACTTTGCAGCCTCATTACATCATAACCATATTAGGCATGCGACCAGAGCAAATCAAAGTTTTGACACTTTTATCTTCAAAGATAATTTTTCATTATTTTAGCCCAAAAAAGTTGAGTAGCTAACCAAGTGCCGTTTCTCATGCGCCCATTTCCCTTTGATTGGGATTAGTGGCATCCAGAATACCGTAAAATTGGATTCTACAGGTATCTAACTTTTCTTGGTTTTCAATTCTCTTTGAATCCTAGTACCACCTTTTTTGGAAATCCTGATGCCGCCTGTCAAACAAAATCCCCTAAAACCCTAACCAAACATGGAGTTGTACAATAACACAAGCATGCGGCCATCTTGTGAATCATGTAAAGTCAAAACGTACTTTCATAGCCATTTGCAGTCAAAGATACAATCTAATTGCTTTCGGTGTTGGTTTTATTGCAATGTTCACTGAAAAATCGCTTCGGGCTAGCAGAATCGGTGATGCAATCTTGTATATACATTCATTATTGAAACATTATCAGCAGTCAAAAGACTCAAAACATACTTCAAAGACATTCACAGTCAAAAGATGCAATCTAATTGCTGATTTCCAGTATATGTTTTATTGCAATGTTCACTGAAAATTACTTCGGGCTAGCAAAATCGGTAATGCAGGCCTGTGTACAGTCATTACTGAAATATTACTAGCAGCCTGTCTCGTTGGAATGGTACAGAAGTACAGCCTACAAGATGATTAACATATCATGAACTGGCAGGACTCATTAGTGAATTATACAATACAAAAATTATATTGTTCATGTGCACAATCACACACACAGTCAGTTAGAGACAACTAACTACTCAACTAGGTCTTCTCATTTTAATGTTGATGGGTCTCTCTTTGTAAGAGACTCCTATTGTTGCTCTCCGTGAAGGCCTTCCTCCGTCAGTTGCTTGTGCTTCTGCAGTCGTCTCCACTGGTAAGCTTTTCCTCTCATGCTGCTGCTTGCCCTCATCAACTGTTGCTATAGTAGCAACATTCTCATTGTTTGCAATTTCTGCTGTTGATTCAGTACTTGGGCAATTCGCCAAGGAGGAAATGTCTATCTGTCCAGTGGGGCTATCTTCTGTAACCACAGGGTTTTGCTTCGAGTTGATATCCATTCCGCTCTTGTGTTCTTTATGTTAAATATATATATATATATATTGTTTTTAGTGTGACCCAAAATATTATATATATATGAGTTCTTTTCTGAAAAGATGTATCTGTTGGGGTTGGGATGGACTCCCATAACCGACGTGTCTCTTATGATGGATAAAGAGGCATTAAGACATATTATAAAAGGTTGGTCCTCTCTCCATGGGATGGGATGCAACTATAACCAACATTCCATCTATTGGAGAACCCATTAGGGGGGAGATACTAACGCCTTCTGTGAAGACTGTGCGTTAGGATAGAACGTGTTCTTCCCGGTTGCCGTTTTCCTTGCCTACAACGCTGAGACTGCCGCTCTGCCTCAGTCCGGTCCGTGCCGCATCGCTAGAAAGGACTAACTATGGAGTCTTCGGTAAATTCAGATATGTATTGTCTATCAATGGTATCAGAGTATCTAATTTGTTCTTCGGGAAAAACACATCTGTCCATAATTCGCAGTACTCGGCGGAAACTTGGTAGTTTATTTCCGATCCGTCTGTCCTGCAACTTTCCACGGTCCATCTTCGACGGATTTCTATTGTAACCCTGGCAATGAATGAATCTGGCAATCTGTGTTATTTGCTTGACAGAATACTATCGACATTAGCTGTCGTATTGTCAAGGGTACATACTCAAGTGACGACTGTGTGTAGTTCGATTGACGCTCACATCAAAAGTCATCCCACTATTTCCATTAAAGAATGACTACCGTCTTAATAATTAGTATGATCGTCTCGTTCCTTCTCAAATTGATAACTGTGCACTGCCGGACGAATTTCTGGTTTTCTCTCGGACTGTTAGCGTGCACCGTTCCGTCTGATTTCACATACAATAAACTATTTTTTTTTTTCATTTTCCTAATCTATCATGTGCATGCTGCATCTGTTGATAATTGGGTTTTGTGTATTTCTGGGCATTCTATTCGGCCATGACAACGAGTGGCCAGAGGATAACAACCTAAAAGTTACTTTCTTTGTATTTTATTGAGTTAGGTTTTGTTCTCGTGAATCATAACCTGTTCGATTCCCATATGTTGGACATTGGTAGCATGCACAAGATTAGTTTATTTATATAGTAAGAATAACTAATACACATGACGAGATGATCTTCAAGATGTTAACCGAGACATGAAATAAAAAAAAATCGGTTGTACAATTATGTTTAAAATTCTTTTGAGTTTGAAAATACTCCCGTCATAGATCAGTGGATTTTTTTTCTTCTGGTTTTCTTCTTGAAACAAGTCAAACATGTATTTCCCTATGTGATTCGTTTTTGTTTGAATCAAACTTGTAAATGAAATCAGATAAGTGTGCAACATTATTTGGTGTGTTTTTTTCTTGTGTGATGTAAGTTGACAAGATATTCACAATAAGACCAAGTAACATCTTTTTATGCTTAATTTAAGAATGAATATCACCCAAAGGTGTATCATATTTATGAAATACGCATAATAATAAAATTATCCAAAGGTAATTTAATTGTGAATAAAGTTTATGTTGAACCAACCATATCATGTGAGCATGACTCACATCATTATATACAAATCCTACTCAGTATTTCAGATTTATCCAAAGATAATTTGCAGTGACTAATTGTGATTGTTATTATGAAAGTAAATAAAGTAGACCTCAAAATTTACTTTCATATTTCAGTTGTGGTTTTAATGTGAAAATTTTAATTATTGTAGTTATTCTCTCATCATTGTATGGTGATAACAACATTCCTAATCTTAATGGTTCAAATTTTAATGAATGGAAAGAAAAGGTCATGTTTACGTTAGGGTGTATGGATCTAGATTTAGCTTTCCGAGTGGAAAAACCACCACCACTTATGGAGAAAAGTACTGCTGCTGAAAAGGCCAACTATGATAAGTGGGAATGCTCTAATAGGCTTAGTTTGTTGCTTATGCAAGCACATGTAGAAAAGCATATTAGAAGATCAAGTCCCACTTCTGAATTGGCAAAAGACTTTTTAAAAGCAGTGGAAGAACAATATGTTTCTTCTAGTAAGTCTAGGGCTAGCACCTTAATGGAAAAGATGTGCTCTATGAAGTACAATGGTTCTTGTGGGATCCGTGAACACATCATGGAAATGAGAGATATTGCCGCACAACTCAATGAGATGGAGTTATCCATCTCTGATGCATTTCTTATTCATTTCATTTTAACTTCGTTGCCTAGTCAGTATGGGCCATTCAATGTCTCCTACAACACACAAAAGGAAAAATAGTCAATAAATGATTTATTGGCTATGTGTGTCCAAGAAGAAGAGAGACTTAAGAATGAAGGAGTCCCTACTTCTCATTTAAGCACACATGACAAGCATAATCACAAGGGTAAAGGAAAAATGAAAGGAACTGCTCCTATATCAGGTGGGGTGTCAAAGCCAGGAGATGGCAAGGCTGGGGGAAGCAAGGCTAATATGAAATGCTTCTTCTGTCGTAAGAAAGGACATGCTAAGAAGGAGTGCTTCAAGTACAAGAAATGGTTAGAGAAGAAAGGTATAATATCTCTTATTTCATATGAATGTCATCTTTCAAATGTTCCATTACATAGTTGGTGGCTTGACTCTGGTGCAACCGTGCACATTTCTAATACATTGCAGGGATTTCTGAATCAAAGGAAACCAACAGAGCGTGAAAAAGTCCTTTATTTAGGAAATAAATTGGGCTCTCGCGTAAAGGCTGTTGGTACTTGCAGATTAATCCTTGACAATGGAAGGCTGCTGGACTTAGAAAATACTTTTTATGTACCAAACTATAGTAGAAATGTACTCTCTATTTTTAGATTTGACAAATTAAACTATGGTTTCATTCTTCAAAGTGGACAACTATCATTGTATAAAAATTCTTATTTAGTTGGTACTTGTGTTTTAATAAATGATCTTTATCAAGTTAAATTAAGCTCTCATTTTGAGAAATCTTTTACAGTCCAACATAATATTATTGGCAATAAACGCACATTGTTAGATGAGAAATCATCACTTCTTTGGCATCGAAGGTTGGGACATACTTCTAAAGAAAGAATCCAAAGATTAGTAAAGGAGGGAATTTTAGGGTCCTTAAACTTTACTGATTTTGGAACATGTGTTGAATGCATAAAGGCTAAGCAAACCAACACTTCTAAAAAGGGTGCCAAGAGGAGTAGTGGAACACTAGAAATAATTCACACAGATATTTGTGGACCTTTTCCACTTTGTTTTACAGGGGAAAAATATTTTACAACCTTTATCGACGACTATTCACGATATATGTTTCTCTATTTACTAAATGAAAAAAGTGAGGTTTTTCAAGCCTTTAAGGACTTTAAGGTTGAAGTGGAGAAACAATTAGGGAAAGTGATTAAGATAGTCAGATCAGATAGGGGAGGTAAATATTATGGAAGGTTCACTGAGATGGGACAAAGGAAGGGACCATTTGCACTTTTCCTTCAAGAAGAAGGCATTGTACCTCAATATACAATGCCAGACACACCAAGTCAAAATGGTGTAGCTGAAAGAAGGAATCGAACATTAAAGGAAATGGTTCGTGCAATGCTTTGTAATTCATCCCTTCCTTCTACAATGTGGAGTGAGGCTTTAAAGACGACAGTGCATGTATTAAACAAGGTTTCTAGCAAGTCTGTCCAGAAAACCCCATATGAATTATGGACAGGAAGGAAGCCTCCTTGAACTATATGCATGTATGGGGATGTCGTGCAGAAGCTCAAATCTACAATCCACATGAGAAGGCATTTGACCCAAGAACCACTAGTGGTTTCTTTATTGGTTACCCAGAGAGGTCAAAGGGATATATGTTTTATTGTCCATCTCATCCACGAAAGATAGTTGAGACTGGTAAGGCTAGATTTTTAGAGGATCATCAAGTCGGTGGGAATGATCTGCTTCAGAATGTAACTTTTGATTAAGTGCAGGATAGTGTTGTCACACCTGCACCTAGTCAAACTCGTATAAGCTATCCAATTATTGTTCCCATAAACAATTTTCAAGTGGATGAGCCAACAGAAGTAGATCATGCTCGTAATCAGGTTGTAAATGAACAAATTGATCATGTTCATGATGAAGGACAACCTGAAGAGCCTACAAAAAATGTAGAACCCAATGCTGAATTATGAAGATCAACCAGATCAAGGAGGCCTACCATTCCATCTGACTATGTTGTATACCTTCAAGAGCCAAATTTAGACTTTGATGATATTGATCCCTTATCTTTTTCACAAGCAATAAATTGTGAAAATTCCTCTAAGTGGCTTGATGCCATGAAGGAGGAACTGATATCCATGGATAAAAATCAAGTATGGGACCTTGTACCTTTGCCAGAGAATGTTAAACCTATTGGTTGCAAATGGGTCTTTAAGACCAAAAGAAACTCAAATGGTGAAATAGAGAAGTACAAGGCAAGGCTAGTTGTTAAAGGTTTCACACAAAAGGAAGGCATTGATTATAAGGAGACCTTTGCTCCAGTCTCATAAAAGGACTCTTTTAGGGTAATCATGGCCTTAGTAGCTCATTTTGATCTTGATCTACATCAAATGGATGTGAAAACGGAATTTTTAAATGGAGATCTATCTGAAGAAGTCTATATGGAACAACCAGAAGGTTTCATTGATAATAGTAGAAGTCACATGGTTTGCAAATTGTAGAAATTAATATATGGACTGAAACAAGCATCCTGACAATGATATATAAAATTTAACACCATTATATCAACTTTTGGGTTTAAACCAAATATTGTTGATCGGTGTACATACCTCAAGATCAGTGGGAATAAATTCATAATATTGATTCTTTATGTTGATGACATTCTACTGACAAGTAATAACATTGCTATATTAAATGAAACTAAAGAATTTCTTTCCTCTAACTTTGAGATGAAAGATATGGGAGAAGCTTCATATGTACTCGGTATTGAGATACATCAGGACCGAGCTAAGGGCATACTTGGTATATCCAAAAAAACTTACATATCTCAAGTTTTAGAGAAATATGGAATGAAAAATTGTTCACCTGGACCTGCGCCTATAGTTAAAGGAGATAAATTTAACTCCAAGCAGTGTCCTAGTAATGATATTGAAAGGAATGAAATGAGGAAAATACCATACGCATCTGCCGTTGGGAGTCTACAATATCTTCAGATTTGCACCCGAACGGACATTGCTTTTTCTACTGGAATGCTTGGTCATTACCAAAGTAACCCTGGCATAGACCATTGGAGAGCTGTGAAGAAGGTGATGCGATACCTGCAAGGAACAAAGGATTACATGCTTACTATAGAAGGACAAACCACCTAGAGGTTACGGTATTTTCAAATGCAAAGTTTGTTGGCTGTCTAGATAGTAGGAAGTCTACAACATGCTATATCTTCCTACTAGCCGGTGGTGCAGTTTCATGGAGGAGTGTCAAACAAAGGACTATGGCTTCATCCATCATGGAAGCTGAGCTTATAGCTTGTCATGAAACCTCATCACATGCAATTTAGCTTAAGAATATGATGCAAGATCTTAAAGTTGTTGATTCAATTCATAAGACAATACAGATATATTGTGATAATGAAGCTGCGATCACTTTTGCTAATAATGATAAAAGTACCACGGCTTGCAGACATCTAGACATAAAGCTCTATGTTGTCAATGAGCGAGTTGACAACAAGATGTTACAGATTGATCACATTGGTACACAATACATGCTATCAGATCCTCTTACTAAAGGGCTAGCTCCGGGATTGTATACATCTCATGTAAAGAATATGAGTCTGAAAAAGTCATTTGATGTGTAATGAATAATGTGATTAGAAAAATGTAATATTTATTGTGTGATCACATATTTAAATCGCTATTTCTATTTTAATACTAGTTATAACAGAGTGTCAGTTTTGACATAAAATTGGACCAAAGAATAGATTTGAGGTCATTCTATTCATTAAGAATATATCACTATATATAAGATGTTTAGATATTGTGGTACATAGAAAGGAGTGCTCATTTATTGAGCATCAACCACTATGACTTATGTCTAAATTTTTATAGAAGTTTTTGTGTTGCATCAACAGTATATATATAAATATAATTGTCATGGAATTTTGGGCCAAGTGGGAAAATGTTAAATATATATATATATATATATATATATATATATATATATATATATATTGCTTTTAGTGTGGCCCAAAATATTATATATATATATGAGTTCTTTTCTGAAAAGATGCATCTGTTGGGGTTGGGATGGACTCCCATAACCGACGTGTCTCTTATGATGGATAAAGATGCATTAAGACATATTATAAAAGGCTGGTCCTCTCTCCATGGGATGCAATCGTAACCAACATTCCATCTATTGGAGAACCCATTAGGGGAGAGAAACTAACGCCTTCTGTGAAGACTGTGCGTTAGGATAGAACGTGTTCTTCCCGGTTGCCGTTTCCGCTGCCTACAATGCTGAGACTGCCGCTCTGTATACTGCTGCTCTGCCTCAGTCTGGTCCGTGTCATATCGCTAGAAAGGACTAACTATGGAGTCTTCGGTAAATTTGGGTATGTATTGTCTATCACTTTATCCTTGGCAGTTGTTTTCCTTTTACATCTAAAATTTAAGAAGTGAGGAAAGGAGATTTGATCAAATATGCAGAAACATCATTTTAATATATTCAAAGGCATCATTTTAATATATTCAAAGGCCAACCATCTCTGTACGGGCAAAAATTGTCATAAAAGCAGACAATTACCAAAATTACAAGACATAAGGGAAGAAAAATCACAATTGTGTGCAACGGAAGTTCAGGAAGCAGCAGACTGAAGATGGTGAAGTGTATATTATGTCATGTGTAGAAGGAGATAACAATGCAATGGGCTTTATTGAAGGTTGACTTACATAATCCTATCTTCCTTCATCCTTCCTGTTCTGTTAACAGTTTGGTTTCTGATGTCCGTCTGACAAGCTTTATTCCCTTCACCAAGCTCTGTACTTGAAGGTTGAGAGGCCAGATTCATGACCATGCCTTCTTTAGGTGGTGTTTCTTTCACTTCTGCAAGGTCTGCAACCACACACTCATTTTCTTGAGAATTCAAGGCAGTCCTCCCACGTTTTTCTCTTCTGCATAAATTTCAAATGGTTTTAGTTACGAGAGATCGACAAATAAGGAAAAGTGCAACAGATCCTCAACGGACTTACAAATTGGTCTGTTTCTGTTCTATATTGTTGTTAGTAGGCTTCTTAATCTCTTGCTCATCTTTTCCTTTTCCCCTGGTCTATTTTTGTTCTATATTGCTGTGAGTAGACTTTTTAATCTCTTGCTCATCTTTTCCTTTGCCCCTGGTTTGTTTCTGTTCTACTTTGCTGCTAGTAGGAATCTTGATCTCTTGCTCATCTTTCCTTTGCTCCTGCTTTGTTTCTGTTCTATTTTACTCTTGGTAGGATTCTTGTGTTAGACACAGAACATACCCGAATTCATCAGAACATCCATGGCGCAATGACCACAATGGTGTAGACAATGTCGGAGGTAGCAACGTTCGGTCTTGTACGGAAGCGAGAGGCGTCTGAAACGGAGCGTACGCCTTTTAGAAGACAAGAAGTCAGGAGTCTGTTTCTCTCTCCTTCTGGATTCTCCGGTAATCCCTGGAGAGAGGACCACTCCTTATATATAATATCTTTTATTCTCTCCATCCATCATGAAGACACACATTGGTTATGGGACCCAACCCCAATCCCAATAGACACATACCTTTAGGAAAACTTTTATTAAATATATTTATTTATTTTGGGCCACACTAAATAGGATTTTTAACATTTTCCCACTTGGCCCAAAATTCCATGGCGATAATATTAAATAATTTTCCTTTGATGCTAAACATAAACACTTTCATATATGAGAAGAAGATATGAGTCATAGCGGTTGATAATCAATAAATGATTGCTTCCTTCTACACACCACAATATCAAAACTCGTATATGTAGTGATATTAAATTTATAAATATGTTGACCTCAAAACCTATTTCTTGGTCCAACTTTATGTCAAAACAGACATTCAGTTATAACTAGTATTGAAATAGAAATAGCAAGTCAAATATGTGGTCACACATTAAATATTATATTGTGATATTACACATCAAATGACGTTCTCAGACCCATATTCTTTACATGAGATGTATACAATCCTGGAGCTAGCCCTTTTGTAAGAGGATCTGAAATCATATATTGTGTACCAATATGATCAATCATTATCATCTTGTTGTCAACTCACTCATTAACAACATAGAACTTTATGTCTAGATGTCTGCACCCGTTGTGCTTTTATCATTATTAACAAAAGTGACTGCAGCTTCATTATCACAATAAATATGTATTGGCTTATGAATTGAGTCAACAACTGTAAGATCTTGTATCATATCATTAAGCCATATCACATGTGATGATGTTTCATGGAAAGCTATAAGTTCAACTTCCATGGTAGATGAAGCTGTAGTCTTTTGTTTAATACTTCTCCATGATATCGCACCATCAGCCAATAGGAAGACATAGCCTGTTGTAGACTTCCTACTATCTAGACATCCTGTAAAATCTACATCTGAATATCCCATAACCTCAAGGTGGTTTGTCCTTCTATATGTAAGCATGTAATCCTTTGTTCCTTGCAGATAGCACATCACCTTCTTCACGGCTCTCCAATGGTCCATGCCCGGGTTACTTTGGTAACGACCAAGCATCCCAGTAGAAAAAGCAATGTCTGGTCAGGTGCATATCTGAAGATATTGTAGACTCCCAACTGCAGATGTGTATGGTATTTTCCTCATTTCATTCCTTTCTATATCACTACTAGGACACTGCTTGGAGTTAAACTTATCTCCTTTAACTATAGGTGAAGGTCCAGGTGAACACTTTTTCATTCCATACTTCTCTAATACTTGAGATATGTAAGCTTTCTGAGATATACTGAGTATGCCCTTAGCTCGGTCCCGATGTATCTCAATACTGAGTACATATGAAGCTTCTCCCATATCTTTCATCTCAAAGTTAGAGGAAAAGAAATTCTTTAGTTTCATTTAATATAGCAAGGTTATTACTTGCTAGTAGAATGGCATCCACATAAAGAATTAATATTATGAACTTATTCCCACTGACCTTGAGGTATGTACACCGATCAACAATATTTGGTTTGAACCCAAAGGTTGATATAATGGTGTTAAACTTTACACACCATTGTCGAGATGCTTGTTTAAGTCTATAAATTGATTTCTTTAATTTGCAAACCATACGACTTCTACTATTATCAATGAAACCTTCTGGTTGGTCCATATAGACTTCTTCAGATAAATCCCCATTCAAAAATGTTGTTTTCACATCCATTTGATGTAGCTCTAGGTCAAAATGAGCCACTAAGGCCATGATTACCCTAAAAGAGTCCTTTGATGAGACTAGAGCAAAGGTCTCCTTATAATCAATGCCTTCTTTTTGTGTGAAACCTTTAGCAACTAGTCTGGCCTTGTACTTCTCTATTTCACTATTTGAGTTCCTTTTGGTCTTAAAGACCCATTTGCAACCAATAGGTTTAACATTCTCTGGAGAAGGTACAAGGTCCCATACTTGATTTTTATCCATGGATATTAGTTCCTCCTTCGTGGCATCAATCCACTTAGAGGAATTTTCACAAATTATTGCTTGTGAGAAAGATAAGGGATCAATATCTTCAAAGTCTAAATTTGGTTCTTGAAGGTATACAACATAACCGGATGGAATGGCATACCTCCTTGATCTTGTGGATCTTCTTAATTCATCATTGGGTCCTATATTTTCTGTAGGCTCTTCAGGTTGTACTTCATCATGAACATGATCAACTTGATCATTTACAACCTGACTAGGAGCGTGATCTACTTCCATTGGCTCATCCACTTGACCATTGTTCATGGGAACAATAATTGGATAGCTTATACGATTTTGACTGGGTGCAGGTGTGACTAAATTTTCCTGCACTTCATCAGATGAATAATTTTGAAGTATATCATTCCCACTGATTAGATGATCCTCCAAGAATCTATCCTTACCACTTTCGATTATCTTTCTTGGGTGAGATGGACAATAAACCTATATCCCTTTGACCTTTTTGGATAACCAATAAAGAAACCGCTAGTGGTTCCTGGGTCAAATGCTTCTCATGTGGATTGTAAATTCTAACTTCTGCGTGACATCCCCATATGTGCATGTAGTTCAAAGATGGTTTCCTTCCTGTCCATAATTCATATGGGGTTTTCTGGACAGACTTGCTAAGAACCTTATTTAATACATGCACTGCCGTCTTTAAAGCCTCACTCCACATGGTGGAAGGAAGGGACCAATTACAAAGCATTGCACGAACCATTTCCTTTAATGTTCGATTCCTTCTTTCAGCTACACCATTTTGACTTGGTGTTCCTGACATTGTATATTGAGGTACAATACCCTCTTCCTGAAGGAAATGTGTAAATGGTCCCTTTCTTTGTCTCATCTCAGTGAACCTTCCATAATATTCACCTCCTCTATCTGATCTGACTATCTTAATCACTTTACTTAATTGTTTCTCTACTTCGACTTTGAAGTCCTTAAAGGCTTGAAAAACCTCACTTTTGTCATTTAATAAGTACAGATACATATATCGTGAATAGTCATCAATAAAGGTTGTAAAATACTTTTCCCCTGTAAAACAAGGAGGAAAAGGTCCACTAATATCCGTGTGAATTATTTCTAATGTTCCACTACTCCTCTTGGCTCCCTTTTTTAGAAGTGTTAGTTTGCTTAGCTTTTATGCATTCAACACATGACCCAAAATCAATAAAGTCTAAAGGCCCTAAAATGCCCTCCTTCACTAATCTTTGGATCCTTTCTTTGGAAATGTGTCCCAACCTTCTATGCCAAAGAAGTGATGATTTCTCATCTAACAATGTGCATTTATTACCAATAATATTATGCTGGACTGTAAACGATTGCTCAAAATTAGGGCTTAATTGAACTTGATAAAGATCATTTATTAAAACACAAGTACCAATCAAATTGGAGTTTTTATACAATGACAATTTTCCACTTTGAAGAAAGAAACCATAGTTTAATTTGTCTAGTCTGGAAATAGATACTAAATTTCTACTATAGTTTGGTACATAAAAAGTATTTTCTAAGTCCAACAACATTCCATTGTCAAGGATTAATCTGCAAGTACCAACAACCTTTACGCGAGAGCCCAGTTTATTTCCTGAATAAATGACTTTTTCACACTCCGTTGGTTTCCTTTGATTCAGAAATCCCTGCAATGTATTGGAAATGTGCACGGTGGCACCAGAGTCAAGCCATCAACTATATAATGGAACATTTGAAAGATGACATTCATATGAAAAAAGAGAAATTATACCTTTCTTCTCTAACCATTTCTTGTACTTGAAGCACTCCTTCTTAGCATGTCCTTTCTTACGACAGAAGAAGTATTTCATATTAGCCTTGCTTCCCTCGGCCTTGCCATATGGCTTGGACACTCCACCTGAGATAGGAGCAGTTCCCTTCATTTTTCCTTTACCCTTGCGGCCACGTTTGTCATGGGTACTTAAATGCACAGCAGGGACCCCTTCATTCTTAAGTCTCTCTTCTTCTTGAACACGCATGGCCAATAAATCATTAACTGACCATTTTTCCTTTTGTGTGTTGTAAGAAACCTTGAATGATCCATACTGACTAGGCAAGGAAGTTAAAATGAAATGAACAAGAAATGCATTAGAGATGGATAACTCCATCTCATTGAGTTGTGCGAAAATATCTCTCATATCCATGATGTGTTCACGGATCTCACAAGAACCATTGTACTTCATAGAGCACATCTTAGCCATTAAGGTGCTAGCCCTAGACTTATTAGAAGAAACCTATTGTTCCTCCACTGCTTTCAAAAAATCTTTTGCCAATTCAGAAGTAGGAATGGACCGTCTAATATGCTTTCCAACATGTGCTTGTATAAGAAGCAAACTAATCATATTAGATCATTCCCACGTATCATAATTGACCTTTTCTGTAGCAGTACTTTCCTCAGTAAGTGGTTGTGGTTTTTCTACTTAGAAAGCTAAGTTTAAGTCCATACACCCTAATGTAAACCTGACCTTTTCTTTCCATTCATTAAAGTTTGAACCATTGAGATTTGGAATGTTGTTATTTTCTCCATACAAGGATGAGGAAATAACTGCAATTGTAAAAATTCCATATTAAAACCACAACTGTAATGTAAAAGTAAATTTTTGAGGTCTACTTTATTTATTTTTATGATACTAATCACAATTACTCATTACAAATTATCTTTGGATAAATTTGTAATACTAAGTTGGATTAGTGTATAATGTGGAGATACCCACAAAAAAGAAGAAACATGTACATTAGAACAATAAAATATTTTTTTCCACCTTTGGGCAAAATATGTTATTAATCTAAAGACATATATTCATGTATTTTGGTATCTTAATGCCTATAAGAAACAATCCACCTTTGGGTAGGATTTTATACACATAAAATAGGCGCAGCCAAATACATAATTTTAATCATTTCATTATTTTCACTTTGATGAAACACCAAAGGATCAAGTTTTAGAGGATAACATTTTGAAATAATATTGACAAGAACAACCTTACAGTCATCCAGAATTTAAACAATTTATAATCTAGATGGTCTGTTTGCTAATAACAATTTGTTGTTCTCTTTCTAGAATTATTAGTAATGTATATTTTATCTAATCTTTTGGAATTCATGACTATAATGCCTGAAGAACTCACGATGTTGCTCAGGGTGTTAGCAGGAAGAAACACCTTGAGAAAAGAGTCATTACTTTATTGATTGTTTTACACCGCAGCAAGGGAAACAATTTCCCGGCAACGGAACCAATTTCATCATCAGAAATTAACATTGCGATCCTTATCCACTCTAGAAGACATTATATGCAAAAAGTCACTGCCAAAATGAATATTTGATACTCCAAATCCATCTGGACGGTGTCATGGTTAGTTATCGGGGCATATGTCTACTGCCCACTGACCATAATATCATATGATTATATGTAGGTATCAATATCAGTACTTTAAGCAACAACTGCCGTTGTAGTGACCATGACGATGAGTAATTAAATAAGATCAACACGATAAACATTCATGATGAAAAGACGACAAGAATGTAAATGAAGATAAAATCAATTAGACCCATCTTGGTTTCCTTGCATTGACGGCATACATACATATATAAAGCCGAATTTCATTTGCATATGGGAATAGTAACCTGAAAGCAATCGGAAAACGACACAGAAGAAGCAAGTAAAATATGTCGTGTGCTTTCCGCAAACAGACACAAACGAGTATGCATCCCTTCGTACAACAAAGTCGTGAAACTTCTAAAGTACTGAAATCGTTTTTCTTTTCCAATGAAATTGATAGAGTTTTCTACCCCGATATCCATAAAACAATGTGTACCAACCATCAATTTCCAGAAACGGAAGATTACATCCGGAAAAATAGGATGGGTGAACAGGAACAACGTCACATACACAAAGATTAAGGAAGAATAGTCGCTCTCCCGAATTCGTTGGAACATCCATGGCGCAATGACCACAATGGTGTAGACAATGTCGGAGACAACAACGTTCGGTCTTGAGCGGAAGCGAGAGGCGTCCGAAACGGAGCGTACGCCTTTTAAAAGACAAGAAGTCGGGAGTATGTTTCTCTCTCCTTCTGGATTCTCCGGGAGATGGATTCGGATACGGCATAAAATCCTTGGAGAGAGGACCACTCCTTATATATAATATCTTTTATTCTCTCCGTCCATTGTGAAGAGACACGTTGGTTATAGGAACCAACCCCAATCCCAACAGACACATCCCTTTAGGAAAACTTTTATTAAATATATTTATTTATTTTGGGCCACACTAAATAGAGTTTTTAACATCTTGGTCTCTTGCTCATCTTTTTCTTTGTTCCTTCTCAGTTTCTGTTCTATTATGCTGCTAGTAGGACTCTTAATCTCTTGCTCATATTTTCCTTTGCTACTGCTCTGTTTCTCAATCTCTTGCTCGTCTTTTACTTTGCTACTGCTCTGTTTCTGCTCTATCTTGTTGCTAGTAGAATTGTTCATCTCTTGCTTATCTTTACTTTTATCACAGGCAGTGGTTATAGATTCCTCGTCCCTGTTCACAGGTTGGTCTTCGTTCATTGGCTCTTCTACTTCCGGAAGTACAGACATTTCAAGTTCACTTAATTGAGATTTCACACAAGTGGATGACCTTCTTCGTTTGGACCTGCTGCATCAAGATAAAAAGTTTAAAAATGCTAATACTGGGAAGCTAATAACAGCAGACTGAACTTAGGAAAAGTTTATGAATAGTCAATTAATGAGCAAAGTACATGCCGACATGATGATCAGAGAAAAGAAACAAAAAGCTTGATCACTATTTTCGCCCAAACATAAAATCAGGATGAGTTTATGCCGAATTGGTATATCATATATCACATTCACATCCTAACTAAGATGGTACTCACCGTAGCTCGTCATCATTGTCTGCTAGCAGAACGTTCCCATTAGTGCAAAGCTGCAGCAAACAAGTAAAATAACCATTATGTAAGAAAAAGCCCTTGGATATGAGACTACTCAGTAATCTGTTGTGTTCAATGCTGCCACTAAAATTCAAACTACCTTACATCTGTTTAATACAATACAAGATCACAGAACTAATAAGCATCATGGAGTAAATAGTTCAAATTACCCTGACTAGTAGCAGATGTCCTCTTCCTGCTAGGCTGCTTCCTTACAGTAGCTGGTTGTGAGTCATCTATGGTTTCAGTTCCCAAACTAAAAACTAGCTGGTTGAGTGGCTCCCCGCTGTCAATTTTACTTGTACCAAGAATCGTCCTCATTTTTTCCTTCAGCTGTCTCAAGATTAATGAAGTTTAACAAGCGTGACAACTACAAACAAACTACTAAAGATGGTGAGGCTTGCCTTGTGCTAACCTCTTCTAGCTCTAATGTTTTGGTTTTCAGGACAGCCGCACTACAGGAAAGTTGATGTTGAACATATATAAGCTGTTAGCAGAAACCAGATTGCATCAATAAAAAGGAACAAACTGGGTGTAGAAATAGCGCTAGAAGCTCCAATTATTCTAGTAACCAAGTAGGAATGACATCAAAAATCGGGAATAGAAATAATCTGATGCTTACATTTCTTTGGCGGCGTTAAGATCCTGGAAGAGTTCGATACACAGAAAAATTTGTTAATTGGATGTAATTGTGAATCTGCAAACGATAAAGGGACCTAGAATTGGACTGATGAACTAACCGTGACCGACTTTGAATAGGAGAGAGCGAGATTCCAGTTCTGCTGCTGTAGTTTCTGCACGGCGACCTTGAATTTCTGGAGCTCATTCTTGCTGTACTCGATGATCGCACTGTTACAATTTAAGCCGTTAGTCTACCTTTCAGAATTTTACAACAAAGGGAACTCCAGGCGCGGTCTGAAACCGAAATTAAACTGCAGATCTAGGACTCACTTACTTCCTTTCCTCGATCATCATCAATAGAGAAGCATTCTCCTGCGACGTGAACTGTGTAAGGCAAGAAATCACAAGAACCCACAGGCGTTGGCAAAGCATTGAAGAGCAGAAAAGTCAAGTTGGCAAAGCAGTTAGCAGTAGTTTCTTGTGTAACGTTTTCCCGAGTTTGATATCTGGGCCTCTTTGGCATGTATAACTCTGACGCGTACGCTTGCATTTTACACGTACAGTTTAGTCATGTCACTGGGTGAGTATGTTGAAGTCAAGGCCACACAAACCACCAAAATAAAGTGATCTTCAACATGAAGTAGGTTCAAGAAGTATATGGAAAGGTGAAGTAACATTCTTTGGCGACCAAAGACCACTAGAGCCTCGACAAAGACACGGAGGTCACACAAAATAGGGGAAGAAGCTCCAAATTGGAAAATAACATTACAATGGTGATGCGACTAAAACAACTATGCCATCATCTTCATGGATATCAATAGAAGCTAGGTAACTAGTTTTCATGGGTTAAGAAGCACAAAACAAGCTGAGATGCATAGTCATCGAAGAGGACCAAAAGGTGCTCTACACACTGTGGTGAACAGAAAAACCTCAAGGAAAGTTGATGATATAAGAAGGAACATAGAGAGACAAAATATCTTATAGAGTCGCCAATTTGGCCGAAGGCGACGGGGAAGGATAAGGCGTGTAAGGTGTTCGCTGGAGATGGAAACTGGATCTCCCCGAGTTTGATATCTGGGTCACACAAAATAGGGTAAGTCACATTGGCAAAGCATTGAAGTTTTCTTTAGCTTAGCTGTGTTTCCCCGAGTTTGATATTTGGGCCTCTTTGGCCTGTATTACTCTGACGCGTACGCTTGCATTTTACACGTACAGTTTAGTCATGTCACTAGGTGAGTAGGTTGAAGTCAAGGCCACACAAACCACCGAAACAAAGTGATCTTCAACATGAAATAGGTTCAAGAAGTAAATGGAAAGGTGAAGTAACATTCTTTGGCGACCAAAGACCACTAGAGCCTCGACAAAGACACAAAGGTCACACAAAATAGGGGAAGAAGCTCCAAATTGGAAAATAACATTACAATGGTGATGCGACTAAAACAACTATGACATCATCTTCATGGATATCAATAGAAGCTAGGTAACTAGTTTTCATGGGTTAAGAAGCACAAAACAAGCTAAGATGCAGAGTCATCGAAGAGGACCAAAAGGTGCTCTACACGCTGTGGTGAACAGAAAAACCTCAAGGAAAGCTGATGATATAAGAAGGAACATAGAGAGGCAAAATATCTTATAGAGTTGCCAATTTGGCTGAAGGCGACGAGGAAGGATAAGGCATGTAAGGTGTTTGCTGGAGATGGAAACTGGATCTGTCAGCATGACTCAAAGCGCAAAAGAGAAAACTAGAATAGGAGCAGGAAGCGATGAGGTCCGGTGGTTGATTCTGGTCTCTTATATATAGGTTCAAAGGATGGAAGAGTGCCCTATGAATTTGAGGTAGTGGAGGGAGTCCATGCCCTAATGGGCGTTTCTCAGTCAGGCTAGGAAGTCCCCACAAACTTGGGATAGATATGATAAGGTGGATGAGGCATAACATATGGAGGAGTTCTCTCAGATAGGGACTTGTTGTGAAGAGAGAGTTAGGAAGAGAGGGGACAGTTCCACTATTTGCTTCTAACCGAGACTTCTGCTCGAGGTAGGAGATAACCTCAGAGCCGTAGGATCCCCATCCAAGGGTCGATAAAGATGCCCACTATGTAAAGGGTGTGTGCCACAACACTATAGGTGAAAATTTAAATATTAAATTTGTGACATGCCTATTAATATTGAAACTTAGGTTATACGATTAAAAACAATATATTTAATTAAAACTATATAGAATCTTCTTTTCTCATGTTAGGGGGTCAAATGAAGTCCTAATGACTTCAATTTTGTCCACATGTTAATCAAAGGGTCTAGAATCTTCCTATATGATTGGATTTAGGTTTTATCTACCTTTTATTCATCACACTCACATATATCATTATCTTAATGCATATGAGTTAAAATGACTTATCTTTTCCTTGGTGAGTTATATTTTGAATCAAAATTCAAGGTATGTTGGAATAGTCATTATATTTTAGGTAAATTGCATCCATGGCTTATGATTTTCAAACTAAATGCCGAAAATTTTCACTAAAGACCTTAAACTTATTTTATTTACAAATTGGTATGCTACAATTCTACCCACCTTAAATAAATTTCATCCTAAAATTTTCATGTCATATTAAGGTACTACCCACCTTAGGGTTCCACATATATGTATGCTAACTCATTATCCGATGATAACATTTCATAAGGAAGCACTAGCATAATCATGATATGTGGATTACTATGGCATTATATATATCATGGCTAGTAAGATTAATGAGTGCATGGGTCACTAACATATCTTGAAAATTAAACCTTACCTTCATCATCCACCATATAAAAAATCCTAGCTTTCCTATTCTTTGGGGTTCATGAGTTTCTTTGCAACTAACCTAGGGTATATGTCCTTGAAGTGCCCTTCTCCTCCGTAGTAGTATCAAAGACCTAGGTCCAATCTGCATGGTTCTGCATGAAACTTGCCACACTTGGGGCATGCTTCCCTCGCTGGAGTATCCTCTAGGACCTTGCACTTCCTGTGATCATTATGGTGTTGGTCTTGATTGTTGTGGCCATGGTGGTGACGTTGTCCATTGTGAGAGTTCTTCTTACAAGCCCTTCTTGGGTGATCCTCAAGCTCGAGAGAAACATTAAGGGCATTGTGCATCGTCTTGTGGCCTCACCCAGAGAGTGACTAGATGAGACCATCCTTCAAACCTCAAATGAACTTCTTGGCTTGCTTCAACCTAGTCATCTCAACTCTGTATTTCTGGAGGATGCGGAACTTCATGACATACTGGGTAACAATCATGTCACCACATTGTCGCAAATAGAGGAAATCTAACTCCTTCTTTTCCATCATCGCTTCTGACACATAGTGACTCTTGAAAGCCTCTATGAAATCCTCCCATGTGAGGAACTCTTTATCTGGGTCTCTGGCATCAAAAAATTTCTCACACCAGACACGAGCTGGTCCTCTCAGAATGTGCGTTCCAAACCTAATGCGAGACTCTTCTGAGCAGTCCAAGTCGTGGAAGCAATGCTTCATGCTGCGGATCTAGGACTCATCCTTACCCACAACATCCAACTCTTCTTCTCCCATGAACGTCTCAGGCTTACCTCAAGGAAGTATATCAAGGTGACTTCATTCCTCCTCTGATGACAACCTCCAACTCATCCTCCCATTGCATCAGATAAAGCTCTGGCCAACACATTGTATGAGAGGGGAGGGTCTGCTCCATGTGGGTTCTCCTCATGCTGAAAGGCATGCTCACTCTCTCCACTAGAGTGAGGGGTTGACTTGTCATGCTCAGGGCGACACTTAGGGGCCATCTGGAATAGGAAAGGAGACTTTCATAAGCATGTGGAGTGACACATAAGATCTTACTATGATGGCCATTCTAGGATTGCTCTAATACCACTTTTGTCAAGACCTCCTCTATAAAACTAACACAGCCATAGAGGAAGCATTTTCACATAATGGAGATCATGTCAAATTGTGAAATGATATCATTAACCAAGCAAATTCCATAGAATAAAAAGAACAACAATGTATATTGTTACATGCCATAACTAAGGGACTCTAAGTCCAACATAAAAAAGAGTTTTAAACTAGAAACTTCCACATGAAAAGACTAAAAATAAAAGATAACTACCTAGAATGACACCCCACATGGTAGGATCCAAAAACTATCCTTGATCTTGAGTTGTCCTTGAGGTCTACTTCTTCTCCTTCTCCTTGTCTGCGGACATCTCGTCCCCAACCCATGCAAAGCAACGTAAAACTATGTGAGTGACATTGAGTAATTATAACATGAAAATAACAAATAATTGAAATGGTACTAAATGCTCAAAGAACTTAGTAACTTAACATGATTATCATGATTACTTGAAAAATTAATAACTTGATATAATTACATAATGGTGTGCAGTTTTAACTTAAGTTAATATAGTTCTCTCTCTTAATGCACCCACAGTGCTCATAAGGCCGATTAAGGCTCACATAATTCTCCCACAGAGCTCATAGGTCCACTTAAGGCTCACATAAGGTCGGTTAAGGCTCACATAACATGATTGAGAGGACTATATTAACATAACATGATTCCTTATATTTGGACACGAATTTCATAATTTCTTGATTAATGAGCATGGCAATGATTCATAGTGTTTCAAATGAAAGTATAATCATTAAATCAATTGGAAACATAAATTGCTAGCATGAACATGATTTCATGAGCATAAGTGAGTAACAACATAATGACACTTTAGTGGAGGAGTCATAAATACATAAATGAATAATGTAAATTCAAAACCCTAGAATTATACTCAGCATGCATGTTCCACTTACATGAGCCTGAGGAGTGGCACTAGTAATATCTTGAATCATGATCAATCCTAATTATCATGTCCAACATATAAATATATTAATTATCATGGTTAAGCCTAGGGTTTTTAGGGTTTTCAATTAATCATGGAAAGTAGGTTGGGAATCTGGATATAAAACCAACACCATACGATAGATCTTAAAAAATCCATAAAAATTGATATGAGGTTCGTTACCATTAGAGTTATGTAGCAAAATGTATCAATTTCTGAAGGTCAGATATATTCTGACCAATAAGAGCCTAGATAAAACCATTATGTCAATTTCTAAATACTCAAAAATCTCAAATTCAAAGGAGGCGGAAAGAATGATGTACCCTTGACTTAAATTTCTAACCTTAGGCATGAAAAGGACTAACTTAGTCAAATGTTCAGTTAATTCAACGCGTAATTTATATCAAAATGAAGTGTGGAAAATCTCAAAAGGACATGGTGGTGTGACAGATAAATTGGAAGAGCATGGGTAGAGGGATAATTTTCGTGCCTGACATCTTCTTCTTTGGCCATGGCATGACCATCTTCTCCCTGGAGTCCCAAACTCCGATTAGAGCCCAATGGACACAAGCGATCTCAAAAAAAACTTCACTGCATCTGCTTCTTAAGGCCAAGACAAACCCATCCATCTATTTCTGGTGTCTCATAGTGCCCAAGAGCTCCACTTTGAGCTTTCACCATGATTGGGGGAGCAATTTGAAGTCAAGGCCACAAAAACCACCAAAACAAAGCAATCTTCAACATGAATCAGGTTTGAGAAGTATATGCAAAGGTGAAGTGACATTCTTTGGCGACCAAAGACCACTAGAGCCTCGAAAAATACACAGAGGTCACATGGAATAGGGAAAGAAGCCTCAAAGTGGAAAACAATGTTACAATGGTGATGTGACTAATTAAAGTCGTGACATGTCAATTTAAATCGGAACTTAGGTTACATGATTAAAACAACATGATATTTAATTAAAAACTATATAGAATCGTAACATCCCTGGCCTGGGTTATGTACTAACCCTAGGTGTTTTGCCTAATTAAGTTGATTAGATGCTTGTTCTTATACTTTGAAAAGTAATTAAGGCTAACTTATATTTCAATTTCAGTCCTTTTTAAATAATGTTGAAACTTTGTTTTGTTAAAGTTGGACTAAAGTGAAAATTACCCTAGTTGAGGGGTTAACTTGAAAATTCCACATGATAAGATGTTCCTCTGATGTTGAGACATCATAATAATGAATATGATGTAGTGGTATGGTTTCCACAAGCCTGTGCATCAAGATAAAGCTTGTAGAGCAATCCTTGTGCATTAAAACCTAGTTTTGGTGTAATGTACAATTTACCCAAAACCTAGGGTTCAATATGCAATATATCACCTCTAGAGGGTCTCTCATGTTTTGTGGCATTGAGTAGAGCAAAGAAAATGAGAAGGGCGCCTCATTTGGATTATCATGGAGGAGAGAGAATCCTGACAGTAAAATAATCAAGAATTAAGCTCAAAATGGCTCTTTAATATAACTTAATGTAAAAAGAAATATATTAATTAAGGAGACCTTCAACCAAAAGTTGAGGGATGTTTTTGCAATGTCTTGGGCGAGCTTGTGTCATGCTTGGGAACAAAAAGATCTTGGTTGAGTTAAATCCATTCACATTAATGTAATATAAAACAATATCCAATAAAAGGATGGATATTAATATACATCTCTTTAAGGTGCTTAGTTCTTTTTCCATTAATCCTTGGATAATGGAGATGTTTATCATGAAATAGGAGGTGGCTACGTGGACAAGGAATGGAGGATACTTTAGTGGAAATTAGTTGGAATTAAAGAAGATAACTATCTTTTTCTATTTCCTTAAAAACCCATATACATATCTCTTATGTATATATTTTGCAATACACATGAGAACCGTTTCCTTAGTTTCTTTCTCTTTTCACCTTTCTTTGGCCAACCAAGGAAGAACTCTGGAGAATAGGAAGGGTGACCAAACCTGTTGGTAAGTTTGGATTATCATCTACCTCGGATTCATGGTGGAAACCATAAAACAATGGTTAATTGTTGGTTTTCTTCACACGATTTCCATTTCTAGCAAGTTTGTTCATCCAAAAGTTGAAGGACGGACCTTGGACAACTGCTGGAGTTCCATCCACCATTAAATTGGTGGAGATTGGAGCTTTGGATCAGTTCTATATGCGGGTTTTATAACTCTAACTCCTAAGCATTAGTATTGCACTCTTTTCTATAAGAATCGTTGGTTACTTTTCTTCCTTTGATACTCTTGTGAGTTCTTGCTATAACTTCTGTGAAGAACAGCAACAGTTCTTGGTTGAACAGAGGAAGATGAAGATGACATCATTTTTCATAAATATCCAAAAAGTTACTTTACCAAACGGTTTGCTTTTGTTGCTCAAACGGTTTCCCAAACCGTTTAGGAGCAAACAGTTTCAAACTGTTTGAATGCAAATAGTTTCACCTAAACCACATAGAAGCAAATGGTCCAAGACCGTTTGGTGGCTTTAACCAAGCGTTGACCATTTGGAGACTTGTTGAGAATAATGTAGGTCAATTCCCCATCAATAATTATTAATTAACTTCAATTGGTTCACTAGTTGAAGGCCCAACAATCACCAAAACCCTAATCGGGTTAGGTGCTGATTTGATAATTGCATAAGTTTAAAACTTGAATTGAATGACCGAAACGGTTTCAAAACCGTTTGGGGATCACCCAAATGGTCTCAAGACCGTTTGGTGATCACCCAAGACCGTTTGAAGGTCTAGGGTTAAGTATGGTTGACCAATTGAAGATCCAAAGGTGCTAAGTTGAAGTACAATCAATTGTTGATTTTGTGATCAATCTAATGGACCAAACCCTAATTGGTTGACTTGGATTTTGGTGTTGACTCGGGAAAACGGTCTCAAGACCGTTTGGAGGTCATCCAAATGACCTCAAGATCGTTTGGGGTCAGGTCATGTCCAAATTGGATGATGGTTTGATGATTTCAAATCAATTAGACTCACATTGATTAATGTTGAAGGTTCAACGTTCCCAAACCCTAATCCAATGGATTCAATCCCTAACTGATGATCAATTGAGGGTCAATTGAGTGTCAAATCAGTTCATTGATGACCTAATTAATTTAATTTAAGTGTGGTGACAGGTCCAATTGCAAAGTAGTTCCATAGAATCGATGATTGAAGGAATCAACAGTGGAAACCCTAAACTGATTTGATATGTTGAGACCATAATTGGTCTTTGCAGTTTTAAGGGGGTTTGGACCAAACGGTCTCAAGACCGTTTGGGACCAAATGATCCCAAACCGTTTAGGTGCATGCAGTTTCAAAACCGATTGAGTTCATGCGGTTTCAAAACCGATTGAGTTCATGCGATTTCAAAACCGATTGAGTTCATGTGGTTTCAAAAGTCAACTTTGAGCAAACGGTCTTCACCACCTTTTTCACCAAACGGTTTCAGAGGTTGTGCAAGACCGCATGGAGGTCTAAACGGTCTTAGACCATTTGGATGTTTTTGGTCAAGATCGTTTGGTGAATAATCAATTAAAACCGCATGGATACTTAAAGTGGTTAAAGGTCAAGTTGGTTAATTGTTTAATACATGATGTAATCAAAGATGATTATAGTACTTGAATCTTAGTGGGGTAAGGTGATTAGTACCCTTGGAATAATTAAGCCTTAATGATCATAATGATAAGGACATAACCCATGATGTCAATTCTCTTTCATGTTGAGTTGACTTAGCCTAACCAAGGCCGAAGTACACATCATCATATATAGGATGAGAGAGAAAGGATTACCGACATAAATGTTAATTATGTAATGGATTCTCATTATGAATAGATGTCTAATTAGGGTATGATCCATGGTAATGAGATCATGAAACCCTAATTATGAAGGTTAAGGAATCATAACCCTAACTGTGGGTATTATTGGAAGTAATCTTAATACATGGTGATGGTATGATCTCAATTCATAGTGTTGACATGATAAACCTTATTTCAAGGTAATTTGCTGACTACTCCTACTTGGGGTGAATAGTAAACCCTAATTCAGGGTATATTGAACATTAACCCTAACCTAGGGTGATGTGATGTGAATTGTGAACCCTAACCTAGGGTGATATGATGTGAATAGTAAACCCTAATTCAGGGTATGTTGAACATGAACCCTAACCTAGGGTGATGTGATGTGAATTGTGAACCCTAACCTAGGGTGATGTGATGTGAATAGTAAACCCTGATTCAGGGTATGTTGATTATGAACCCTAATCGAGGGTGATGCAATGTGAATAGTAAACCCTAATTCAGGGTATGTTGAATATGAACCCTAATCAAGGGTGATGCAATATGAATAGTAAACCCTAATTCCAAATAAGTAAATGAAAGTGTGAAACCCTAATTCTGGGTTATGCTTTATAGCATGAAGATCTATGATTGGATAATGAAATGATAAGTCATTAATCTTAATTGAGTTTAGGGGATGATTAACCCTAATTGAAATGAAAAGGGAAACCCTAACCCTAATAAGGGCATAGTGGTGCAACCCTTGAATAATGATGTTATCATTATTTTGCGTTGTGTTGATATGAAATAAATGTATCTATTATCATTTGTACTAATCATGCAGGTTTTATGAGATATTGAACATAGCCAGGTGAGAGATATGATGCTTTGTTTAATGAAAGTACTTTATAAGCTTTGTAAGCAATGAAATGCTATGTTGCCTAGTAAAAAGGTAACAAAAGAGATTGACAGGATGTAAGAGCCAAGTGAAATACCTGCATTGCTACTATCATGTTTACACTGTCAAATATCCTGACGGCATTATGTTACATGTTAAGGTGGTAACAAGTGATTTGATAATCTAAGGGTGTGTACACCCATATTCTTGAATCATGATGATGAGATAAGGGATTGAGGTCCCAATGTTAATAAAGGTGTGAAATGAACTTGATAAAATAGTACTCTTTCTTTATGGCATATATTATAATGGTTTATGCTTGAAAACATCCCTGATGCTAAAAGAATATTGTAATGTACTTAAATAATCAAGTGAAATGATATCATGTAGAGCCCTGACCACAGATCCATCATCGTCAGAAGTTGGATGATAAACAGGTTTTCCTAAGGGAACTCCTGGAGAGCATACTTTTGAGTATGTGGGGGTTATGGACGCAAATATCCTTACGTCCTAATGAAGGAATTGATGTGAGATAAACATTAAATACCTTAATCCTTCATTATATGTATATGATGGGATGATGTATCATTAATCTTCCGATGATGATGTTAATGCCGCATCGATGTGAGATAAATAAGAAATCCCTCGATTGCGAAGAGAGTACAGCATGCCACTGTAACTCTAATAGTGAAGTTTCCAGAATACCCTAGAAAGCTATTTTAGTAGAGATACGAGATGTCCTGCATGTTGTTCCTCACACTGACTGAGGATGATGAGGTCATAGAAATCTGGCTCTTCTGATGACCTATGTATGGTACCGATTTTGATTTCGTAATGGTCGCTTGGAGTACGAGTGGTATACCTCATCTCCTCAGGGCATAACTATGTTTGTAAAATGTAATCAGCCGTGTAGCATATTTTCTTAGGGTTGAACTACAAGAAACAATGATTGATGATACATTGTTTATTATGTCTTAAAAGGATAAATGATATACATGTTCTTCATATTCCTTATTAAATGAATGGCTTGCTGCTTAATCATGTTATAATTGAAATGATTGCATAAAGAATACTGCTCTACTTAGTTTATTCAATGAATTACCTACTGTTAAATATTTATAATTCTACTTCTCAGTGTTATCCTATTATCTGCAATCACAATGCTTCTGGTGGAGAGTTATAACTCTCACTGGGAAAATTTTCAATTGTCTCACCCCCGTGGGATTCAACTTTTTAGGTAGACGCCGAGGAAGAAGGAACCCTTCAGTGGGTGAGAAGCAACAACAGTAGCCACAGCAGCAACAACAACAATAGGGACAACAGTGATCTTTAGGTGGAGACACTGTTTGTTAGGATCTATATATAGAAATTCCTATGTGTCGTCTCTGTACTCTCAGGTCCTAGGAGTCAGTAGATGGTTTGATTTAGATCTGAGATTTTTAGCTTGATGCCTCGAGATTTTTGTATACTGCCTATGTACAGTTTAACATGGCAGCCAAGGTTATGACTCTCGAGTTGAGTTGATACAGGGATGTACTATTGAATCAGCTTGTAAATAACTTACTTTAGTTCTTTATGAAAGAGTTCTACAGTTGTGGCTCTCAGTGCAAAAAGTTTTAATTTTTAGTGATTTTCAGAAATTCTGCTGATAACGAAATGCTTCCGCATCAATTAGTATAGTTAATAACATTTTGTTCGAACGGTGTATCACAAGTTAGGTGGTATCAGAGCCCTAGGTTCGCTGAGTCTACAGAGACATAGGACTAAGGTTGTTGAGTCTGTTCTAGTGTCTTCCAGTATATCTGTTAGTATCTTCTGCTCATATAGGAGGAGAAGAGAAACTAAAGATGTCTGGATCACATGAGGAACATGTTGCAGAGAGTAGTGTAGCTGCACCTGGAGGAGGTGCAAGAGACCAAAGAAGGGAGGAACCTATGCCTGAACCACCCCAGTTCAATCCAGTTGACATGGGGAATCCAGCTTTCCAAGCCATGTTTGGGCAGTTTCTGACTGCCATGACGTACATGACTGACAGGATGCCTATACCTGCACCTAGGGCACCTACCCATCCAGAAAGACAAGGAGCCGACAAGATGTTTGAATGACTACACCGGGTTGGAGCCACAGAATATGCTGGTACAGCTGACCCATCAGATGCTGACATGTGGATAACAGAGTTAGAGAAGGCCTTTAGAATCCTGAACATCCTAGAAGCTGAGAAGGTTAGACATGCTGTGTACCTTCTTAAAGGGAGTGTTGGTCACTGGTGGACCATAGAGGAAGGGAAAAGGCTAGGTGTGGAGATCGAATGGGAAGTATTTCGACGAGAATTTGTCAACAGATACTTTCCTAAGACGTTCCTGGATGAGAAAATCTCTCAGCTTGAGAGGTTAAGACAAGGACCGATGAACATTAGCAAATACGAGGCTAAGTTCATGGAGCTGTTATGTTTTTGTCCGCATATGGAAACCACAGATGAAGAGCAGATTCGATGTTTTGAGAAGGGATAAACACTGAGTTGACCACCCCTGTATTTGCTTTGGAGAGCAGGGAAAGATTTGGTACTTTTGTGGAGTCTGTCAGAAGAATAGAGAGGTCTGTGACGGAGAAGAGACAAACCAGGGACAAGAAGGCATACCTCCAGTTCCCAGGATCCTCATCCAAAGGTTTCAAGAAACCGAGGTTTTCTGTGCCTACACCACCACCTAGATTCAGTACCCAGATGCAATGGACATCAAATAGGGGTAGAGGACGAAGTTTACCACCAGAAGGAGCCCGTAGCTCAGCATCTGTGTCGGTTACAGGACCATCCAGACCACAGCAAGGGATCAAAAGTTGTTACATATGTGGAAAAGTGGGGCATCTGATGAAGGATTGCAGAGCCTGATAGGTAAATGTGACTCAACCTCAAAGGCAGAGTCAACAAGAATCTCAAAGGAGACAGTTTCCAGGTGGAGCTAGAGGACTTGGACAAGCATCCCAAGCTGGATCATAGGCACCCATTCATTGAGCACCGAATCAACCACAAGTGACGGTGAGATTCTATGCGATGAATCCACCTGATGCAGTGATCAACCCTCGGGTTGTGACATGTCAGATGAAGTTGTTTTATTCTGATATGTGTACATACTGCATCGTATCTGTTTTAATTGATTCGGGTGCTACACACTCCTTTATCACTCGAAGAGTGATTCTTGACTGCAATATGACAGTTGGTCATAGGGAAGAGAGTTTGAAGTTAGAATCCCCTTTGATGGGATCTGCTGTTTTGCGGGAAGTGTGTTCTCCCTGCATCCTTTTATTTTTCTGAACATCACATTCAAGTGAATCCTATACCACTTGAGATGCATGGGTTTGATATAATCCTTGGGATGGATACCTTAGAAAGGTATAAGGTTGTCTTGGATTGTGAGTCCAAGCAGGTTGTGTTCACTAATGATAGTGACACATGGATCTTTCAAGGAGATAGAAAGATTCTTCTAACCTATCTTGTGTCAGCTATGGTTGCTGTGAAGCTGATGAGACAAGGATGTTATGCATTCTTGGCCCATGTGGTAGATACCACCATGGAGAGTCCTAATCCTGTTGAAGTTCCTGTAGTCAGGGAATTTGAAGATATATTTCCTGAAGAACTTCCAGATGTACCTCCACCTCGAGAGATTGATTTTGAAATTAACCTAATCTCGGGCACGCAAGTAATGGCACAAACACCGTATAGGATGGCGCCTGCTGAGATGGCAGAACTCAAGAAACAACTGCAAGAGTTGCTTGAGAAGGGTTTCATCCGACCGAGCACTTCACCCTGGGGTGCTCCTGTCCTCTTTGTTAAGAAGAAGTATGGGTCAATGCGGTTGTGCATTGATTACAAACAATTAAATAAAGTAACAATAAAGAATAAGTATCCTTTGCCGAGGATTGATGATCTTTTTAACCAGTTGTGTGGTGCAACAGTCTTCTCAAAGATAGATTTGAGGTCGGGATATCATCAGCTGCGTATTAAGGAAGGTGGCATACCTAAGTCTGCCTTTAGGACACGATATGGTCACTATGAGTTCACAGTTATGTCGTTTGGACTAACTAATGCACCAGCTGCATTTATGGAACTCATGAATATAATCTTTTGACCTTTTCTTGATCAATGTGTAGTCGTCTTCATAGATGACATCCTGATCAATAGTAGAGATGCTCAGCAGCATGAGAAACATCTTCTTCAGGCTCTAACTTTGCTAAGAGAGCATGAGTTACATGCTAAGTATAGCAAGTGTGAATTCTGGTTACCTGAAGTTTCTTTTCTTGGACACGTAATATCTGCTTCAGGTATACGTGTTGACCCTAAAAAGGTAGAATCTGTCCTACAATGGGAGCAACCAAAAACACCGACGGAGATTCGTAGTTTCTTAGGGTTGGCAGGCTATTATAGGAGGTTCATTAATAACTTCAGTTCTATAGCTTTACCCTTGACTAAGTTGACCAAAAAGGATGTTCCTTTTGCCTGGAATGACAAATGTCAGCAATCATTCCAATTGTTGAAAGAGAGGTTGACTAGTGCACCTGTACTAGTGTTACCTGAACAAGGGAAAGGGTATATAGTTTTCTGTGATGCCTCTAAGAATGGACTAGGATGTGTGTTGATGCAAGATAAACAAGTGATTTTGTTTGCTTCTCGACAACTTAAGAAACACGAGGAGAATTATCCGACACACGATCTAGAACTAGCTGTTGTAGTCCATGCCTTGAAGATCTGGAGACATTATCTCTATGGAGAGACATTCCAGATTTTCACATACCATAAGAACCTTAAGTACATCTTTTCTCAGTATGAGCTTAACATGAGGCAACGCCACTGGATGGAGTTAATCAAGGACTACGATTGTACGATTGATTATCATCTAGGGAAAGACAATGTAGTTGTTGATGCTTTAAGTAGGAAATCAGCAACACCAGCCCTAGATAGAGCACAGTTAAATTCTTTGGTGTGCTCTAGGAGGGATATTCTTATCTCTTTAAGGCAAGACAATATATAGTTAAAAGTATGATTGTTATCTGGGTTGTTAGCTGAGATGCACATAAAACCTACTCTAAGACAGCAGATCAAGGAAGCACAACAAGTTGATGCTATAGTTCAGCAGATTAGATCAGAGTATGGTAGTGAAAAATGAGAGGGTTTCCATGATTCAGATGATCAAGTAGCTTGTTATCATGATAGGATGATAGTACCAGATGTTGATAATTTGAGGAATTTAGTCCTGGAAGAAGCTCATTCTTTAATGTATGTTATGCATCCAGGGAGCACCAAGATGTATCATAATTTAAAAGATATGTATCGGTGGTCTGGCTTGAAGAAGGACGTTGCTGAGTTCGTTATGCGGTGTTTTGTGTGTCAGCAAGTTAAAGATGAACACCAGAAGCCTGCAGGAACAATGCAGCCTTTGCCTATACCACGGTGGAAGTGGGATCATGTGACCATGGATTTTGTGGTTGGGTTACCTAGAACAGCTAAAGGTCATGATTCCATCTGGGTAATAGTTGATAGTTTGACAAAGACAACACATTTCTTACCTGTCAAAACAACCTATTCTGCTGAGAAGTTGGCACAATTATATGTAAATGAGATAGTGCGGCTGCATGGGGTCCCAGTTACCATTGTTTCTGACAGGGGTCCCCAATTTATGAGTCATTTTTGGGAGCGACTTCATAAAGCCTTAGGCACACAGTTAAGGTTTAGTATAGCCTTTCATCCTCAGACTGATGGACAGTCAGAAAGGACCATACAGACCTTAGAGGACTTGCTTAGGGCATTGTCCTCCAGTTTACAGGAAGTTGGGATTTGCATCTAAGTTTGATAGAATTTTCCTACAACAATAGCTATCAACATAGTATTGACATGGCACCTTATGAAGCCTTGTATGGTAGGCGTTGTAGATCTCCCCTATGTTGGTATGAAACTGGTGAATATCAACTTTTAGGTCATGATCTTGTGCAACAGACCACTGAGAAGATTAAAATAATACAACAATAGTTGAAGACTGCACAGGATAGGCAGAAATCTTATGCTGATAAGCGTCATAGAGCTTTTGAATTCTAGGTTGGAGACATAGTGTACCTTAAGGTCTCACCTTAGAAGGGAGTTCTTAGATTTGGAAGAAAAGGAAAGCTAGCTCCTAGATTTATGGGGCCTTACCCAATCATTGAACGGATTGGAAAGGTAGCTTATAAGCTGGAGCTACCACATGAGCTGCAAAAGTTGCATCCAGTGTTCCACATTGCCATGTTAAGGAAATGTCATCCTGACATAGAGACAGTTCTGCAACCTATGGAAGTAGAATTAAATGATGACATATCTTATGTTGAAGGGCCTATGTTGATCCTCGATAGAAGAATTAAAAAGCTGAAGAAGAAAGACATTAGTCTTGTAAAAGTCCTCTGGAATCATCATGGAGTTGAAGAAACTGGGAACTAGAGGAAGAGATGAGAAGAAAATACCCTACTCTTTTCTCTTAAAATGTTTTGTTGATGATTTCGAGGATGAAATCTTTGTAAGGGGTGGATAATTTGTAACATCCCTGACCTGGGTTATGTACTAACCCTAGGTGTTTTGCCTAATTAAGTTGATTAGATGCTTGTTCTTATACTTTGAAAAGTAATTAAGGCTTTTGAGGAACTTATATTTCAATTTCAGTCCTTTTTGAATTATGTTGAAAGTTTGTTTTGTTAAAATTGGACTAAAGTGCAAATTACCCAAGTTGAGGGGTTAACTTGAAAATTCCACATGCTAAGATGTTCCTCTGATGTTGAGAGATCATAAGAATGAATATGATGTAGTGGTATGGTTTCCACAATCTTGGGCATCAAGATAAATCTTGTAGAGCAATCCTTGTGCATTAAAACCTAGTTTTGGTGTAATGTGCAATTTACCCAAAACCTAGGGTTCAATATGCAATATATCACCTCTAGAGGATCTCTCATGTTTCTTGGCATTGAGTAGAGCAAAGAAAATGAGAAGGGCGCCTCATTTGGATTATCATGGAGGAGAGAGAATCCTGACAGTAAAATAATCAAGAATTCAGCTCAAAATGGCTCTTTAATATAACTTAATGTAAAAAGAAATATATTAATTAAGGATACCTTCAAAAAAAAGTTGAGGGATGTGTTTGCAATGGTTTGGGAGAGCTTGTGCCATGCTTGGGCACAAAAAGATCTTGGTTGAGTTAAAGCCATTCACATTAATGCAATATAAAACAATATCTAATAAAAGGATGGATATTAATATACAACTATTTAAGGTGCTTAGTTCTTTTTCCATTAATCCTTGGATAATGGAGATGTTTATCATGAAATAGGAGGTTTCTATGTGGCCAAGTAATGGAGGAGACTTTAGTGGAAATTAGTTGGAATCAAAGAAGATAACTATCTTTTTCTATTTCCTTAAAAACCCGTATACATATCTCTTATGTATATCTTTTGCAATACACATGAGAACCGTTTCCTTAGTTTCTTTCTCTTTTCACCTTGCTTTGTCCTACCAAGGAAGAGCTCTGGAGCAGAGGAAGGGTGACCAAACCTGTTGGTAAGTTTGGATTATCATCTACCTCGGATTCATGGTGGGAAACCATAAAACAATGGTTAATTGTTGGTTTTCTTCACACGATTTCCATTTCTAGAAAGTTTGTTCATCCAAAAGTTGAAGGACGGATCTTGGACAACTGCTGGAGCTCCATCCACCATTAAAGCTGTGGATCTTGGAGCTTTGGATCAGTTCTAGAGGCGGGTTTTATAACTCTAACTCCTAAGCATTAGTATTGCACTCTTTTCTATAAGAATCGTTGGTTACTTTTCTTCCTTTGATACTCTTGTGAGTTCTTTCTATAACTTCTGTGAAGAACAACAACAGTTCTTGGTTGAACAGAGGAAGATGAATATGACATCATTATAGATAAATATCCAAAAAGTTACTTTACCAAATGGTTTGCTTTTGTTGCTCAAACGGTTTCCCAAACCGTTTGGGAGCAAACGGTTTCAAACTGTTTGAATGCAAACGGTTTCACCTAAACTGCATAGAAGCAAACGGTCCAAGACCGTTTGGTGGCTTTGACCAAGCTTTGACCATTTGGATACATGTTGAGAATAATGTAGGTCAATTCCCCATCAATAATTATTAATTAACTTCAATTGGTTCACTAATTGAAGGCCCAACAATCACCAAAACCCTAATCGGGTTAGGTGTTGATTTGGTAATTGCATAAGTTTGAAAGTTGGGTTGGATGACCCAAACGGTTTCAAAACCATTTGGGGATCACCAAAACGGTCTCAAGACCGTTTGGTGATCACCCAAGACCGTTTGAAGGTCTAGGGTTAAGTATGGTTGACCAATTGAAGATCCAAAGGTGCTAAGTTGAAGTACAATCAATTGCTGATTTTGTGATCAATCTAATGGACCAAACCCTAATTGGTTGACTTGGATTTTGGTGTTGACTCGGGAAAACAGTCTCAAGACCGTTTGGAGGTCATCCAAATGACCTCAAGACCGTTTGGGTCAGGTCATGTCCAAATTGGATGATGGTTTGATGATTTCAAATCAATTAGACTCACATTGATTAATGTTGAAGGTTCAACATTCCCAAACCCTAATCCAATTGATTCAATCCCTAAGTGATGATCAATTGAGGGTCAATTGAGTGTCAAATCAGTTGATTTATGACCTAATTAATTTAATTGAAGTGTGGTGACATGTCCAATTGGAGAGTAGTTCCATAGAATCGATGATTGAAGGAATCAACAATGGAAACCCTAAATCGATTTGATAGGTTGCATAATTGGTCCTTGTGGTTTTGAGGGGGTTTGAACCAAACGGTCTCAAGACCGTTTGGGACCAAACGAACCCAAACCGTTTAGGTGCATGTGGTTTTGAAACCGATTGAGTTCATGCGGTTTCAAAACCGATTGAGTTCATGTGGTTTCAAAACCGATTGAGTTCATGCAGTTTCAAAAGTCAACTTTGGGCAAACAGTCTTCACCACCTTTTTCACCAAACGGTTTCAGAGGTTGTGCAAGACCGCATGGAGGTCTAAACGGTCTTAGACCATTTGGATGTTTTTGGTCAAGATCGTTTGGTGAAGAATCAATTAAAACCGCATGGATACTTAAAGTGGTTAAAGGTCAAGTTGGTTAATTGTTTAATACATGATGTAATCAAAGATGATTATGGTACTTGAATCTTAATGGGGTAAGGTGATTAGTACCCTTGGAATAATTAAGCCTTAATGATCATAATGATAAGGACATAACCCATGATGTCAATTCTCTTTCATGTTGAGTTGACTTAGCCTAACCAAGGCTGAAGTAAACATCATCCTATGCAGGATGAGAGAGAAAGGATTACCTACATAAATGTTAATTATGTAATGGACTCTCATTATGAATAGATGTCTAATTAGGGTATGATCCATGGTAGTGAGACCATGAAACCCTAATTATGAAGGTTAAGGAATCATAACCCTAACTGAGGGTATTATTGGAGTAATCTTAATACATGGTGATGGTATGAACTCAATTCATAGTGATGACATGATAAGCCTTATTTCATGGTAATTTGATGACCACTCCTACTTGGGGTGAATAGTAAACCCTAATTCAGGGTATATTGAACATGAACCCTATGTTGGGTTTTACGGGAGGCAGAGAAGCAGCAGAAACAAAAATTTTCTCCCCAAAACCCAGAATAAAAGGAATCGCGTCAACGTCTATACAATAGGAAAGATGGTTTGTGGATGCATACCTTGTCCCGAGGCTTGCTTGGCGACAGTACCTCGCGCCTTGCGCGATCTTCACCTCTGGTCTTGGACGGTGTCTGTGCAGCTCCTGGTCGCATCGGGACTGAAGACTCCTGGTCTCACCGGGACTGTCGGGATTGACAGTTGTCCTCCGAGCGATAGAGGTCTCCCACCTCGTCGTCCACATGGACTGCCTGGAACTATGATCTCCTTGTCCCACAAGGAATCAGACGGAGTCGCACCCTCCTATCGGCGTACAAGTCACCGACACACTCTCCTGCCACTAGTCGCTTTCTGCAGTTGTCTTTCCCTTTCTGTGCCTCCCTTATCGGGTAGCACTTGCTTGGGCTCTCTCGGTTACCAAAACCAGAGAGAACGACAACTTTACAGAGCAACATGTTGCACTGAGTTGTCCTTTGAGAAGCCCCCAATACCCCTATATATAGGAGGGTCATGGGATAGGGTTCTCTATCCCCGGCAATGCAGGACTAAATCAGGAGTAGAACGGTTCGAGATTTTCCACAAAAACAACCAGCTACATAATCTGAACCGATCGTTTCACAACTGAAACGGTCGGTTGGGGATCTGAGCCGGTCGGTTGACACCTCAACCGATCGGTTGGGATCCATGAAGCGGTCAGTTCACTTCTGAACCGGTCGGTTTGTGGTCCTGATCAATTCCCGATTGACTTTTCTTCTTTTTGTTTCGAACTGGTATCAAATACCAATCCTTGTTCCAATCAAATTGGGCAAGTGAAATGAAAGGAAAATTCTCACCAATCTTATTTTCCCAACTTGCTCGGTTGGACTTGAACCGATCATTTCAACACTTGAACGGATCGTTTCACCCTGCCCATGAGCCGATCGACTCACCAGTTGAGCCGATCGGTTCACCAAGCTCAGCCGATCGGTTCATCACATGAGCCGATCGGTTGGGAGTGCAGATTGTGCAGAATCAGTCAATCGCAGTTTCAATCAATCTAATACTCTAATCAATCAGTCCAACACCTTGAACATTATGATATTGAGCTACCAATTGATTGAGTGTTTAATTGAACTACTAAACTCCTTTAGTAATCAATCTAAACATTGTTTGTGGACAAAACTCCTATTCCAGGTTAAATCCTATGTGTGTGACCCTGCAGGTCCATTTCACGTTGGCAGTGAAAGTCCATAGCACTTATGACTTCACCAACAAAGAGTGGTGCCTAGTCACACATCAGTGCTACCCAAGTGAAATAGAAAGTTGGAGAACAACTTTCAATCCTACAATCTGTGAATGGTGTTACAATGAATGTATAATTCCTTTGTCACTGATATCCTGAATGAACTCGAGGCATGGAACAATCATCCTATCAACGTTCATTCATTTCCTTGATCTCAGAGCAGACTGGGTGAGATGTGTGTGACATCAATATCACATGTTGATTCACACGTGCATGCACATGCCTTTCTCAATCCTACTCATCAAGTGGCCAAGGACATCAAACTCCCTCAGGAGAGACAAATCTCATATCTATCACTCACCCCTCAAAAGCCCCATGTGTCAAAGCCACCCAATCATCACCTTTATAACAACCCATGTTTCAGGACTGCGTTTGATGATGTCAAAGTGTACCCAACGACATGTGTTGAGTGTAGTGATTTCAGGTCTAAGAATCACACTCACCACCATCACTGTGAGAGCTGACTGTGACTACCAAGTCATGGTTCCTGTAAGGACCCTGACCTTCATTTAGGGTTTACCCTGTTTGCTTTGCTTAACCTTGGTGCTTTGTTTCTTGCTAATCACCTTTAGTGGTGATTAGGGTTTAGTTGTGCTTCGTTGAGAGTTGGAGGTGCAACTTGAAAATAACCCAAGTCTAGGGTTTGTGGGCAAGTTTTCCACCTTGTGAGGTGTTCCTCTCTCTCCTTGCTTCCTCTAGTGTAGAGGGGAAGGCTTGGGCTCGTTGCTTGAGTTCCTTGGGGCTTGGTTGAGCTTGTTGGGCCTTGAAGTGCCTTGCTTTGGTTTGGTTGCACCTTGTATCAGGCAAGAGAGGATGTGTGTCACCCATGGGAGTGTGTCGCCCATGGAGGTGTGTCGCCCTAGAGTCTTTGACCAAGCCTGGACCTCATTTGTGTCACCACTAGTGGTCACTTAGTGCATGATGCTTGCATGTGGCAATGACCTTGGACAAGTGTTTAGGGCTTGCTAGAGTGGTGGATTGTGCACTAGGACAAGTGTCCCTAGGTAGGTGACACCTTGTTTGGTTTTACCTTGTTTTCTCCTCCCTTTCCTTCTATATAGGCGGTTCCTTTCCTTTGATAGGAGTTCCTTTGGTTCCTTTGTTCCTCCTCCACCTTGGTGCACGACACACCCTTCTTCTTTGCATGTGGTGGCCGATACCCCCTTGGAGGAGCAAGATTGGTGGTCGATATCCTTGGTGTCTCCTTCTTCCTTGCTTGTGGTGCATGGAGCTAGGAGCTTGGAGCTTGCTTAAGGCGGGTTACATAACTTCTAACCCTAACTACATTATCTCCTTCTATGATCTTGTTTATATGTTAGTAGCTTAGTACCTTGCTTAAGTATCCTTGTTGGACGATCCTTATAATCTAGGGTTCTTGGTGAGAAATACTCCTTTCTCCCCCTTGGTCTAGAGGAGTGATCTTGAGCTCCTAGTATCATGAGCAACACCCCTCTCTCTTAAACGATTGAGGTGAGCTTGTGTTCTAGTTGCTTAAGCAACACTCTCCTCTCACCATGGACTAGAAGGGTGAGCTTGGTAGTAGTGGTGACTCTTTCTAGGGTTCCTTTGTGTTGCCCGTTTGGGGATAGATGATGTGCAAGACCCCTCTTTCCTAGTCGATTGAGGTGAGCCATCTTCTTGACCGTTAGGGTTTTGGATACCTTTGTGCTCGAGGTAGATGATGATCTTGTGAGTGGTACCTTGATTGTTGTGACCTTGGGGAGGTGCTGACCGACAACCCTCTTAACCTAGATCCTTGGGCAATAAAGCTTTGTTGGTGGTGGACGATACCTTGTCTCTGTGACAGGCATCACACCATCACTTTGCCCTGTGACGGCCGTCAAGCCCTTGTTTGGTTAATCAGATGACAGGTTCTTTGATGGTAGCTTGTGTTGCACCTAGTTATGGGTTGGTGTCGTTGTGCGTTGCTAATGGTCTTTGTGACGGGCGTCGCCCTAAGTTTGGGTGTGTCGGCTGATAGCCCTAACGGGCGTTGCGCGACACCCTGTCTCCCGTCATGCTTAGCTGCACGTCAGGCCCTGGCCCTTTGCCTGATAGACCTAGTGCGCGACACCTGACGCGGCGTTGCTTAGTTTCACGCTTGGTTGCCTTGGTGGTAACACAACATTGCAGGTTGCCTTCTTGTGTCGACCGTTATGAGTTGGCCGATAGAGTGAGCCATGCCCGATACATCCTTTAAGTGAGGGTTTGTGATGTTTTAGCGAGGGTTTGTGATGTTTTAGTGAGGGTTTGTGATGTTTTAGTGAGGGTTCTTCTTATCACAAAAAATAGATTCGTTGTATATGTTCTTGTTTAACACGATGGTAAATCCTTGCATACGTAATGATAGTGGTTAAAGTAAAGCTCATTTATGTAACATCATGATGTGTTGTATTATGTTAAGCACTAAGCATGTAGAATGCCTTGCTTCAATGATGTAACCTATGTTCATGATCTTAAGTTGAAACATGTTTGAGAAAGTATATAATCACCAATGTCACCTTATATTGATAACATGGTCTTTGATTATTGAGCACACTAACCATGCAGGTGATGCATTGTCAATTAAAAGAACTATGAGGTATATGTATATGTTGAGTAACCCTACTGTGATTCTTGATATCGAAATAATCGGTATAATGTACATGATTGTTGTCCCATTATGATGATGATGTAAGCCTTGAGAGGCAGTGGCACTATGTGATGAGGGATTGAGATCCCATGGTATGTGATGATCCTTGAAGTGGATCTGGATGATTGGCAAGAGACCAAGTGATAACATGTAAGGTGGAGTCATTGGGATGGATCAATATGATGTGAATTGTAGTAAAAGCACAATGATAAGTTTTATATTGTTTACTTTTGTTATATTTGCATGTTATACAACTTGGTTGAACCTTGCAATCCACATAAAATACACTAATTAATTACAGTGGAATATATCATGTAGTTTGCCCTGGCCATAGATCCATCATCGTCAGAAATTGGTGATGGTGAAACAGGTTTTCCTGCGGGTTAACCTGGAAGCGCATATTGTTGAATATGTGTGGTTTCTCCTAGCCTTAAATAGAGAGGGAATCGAGTGCAACTACGATTGCAGACTCAGATATATATGTATGGAGCATGGTGAATAGGCCCATGGCTCAGAGTTGATAAAACATGAATGCGTTCATGGCTCAGAGCACGGTGAACAGGCCTGTGGCTCAGTTTTACTAGTGCCGTGACATGTACCAAGGCGGGCTAGAGGAAGGGTAGCCTATGGAGCTGACCTTGTGGTTGAGGCCACTTCAGCATGAGACTGCGGTCCTACTTGTGTTGTACTCGTGCACTGACCATGAGGAGGAGAGGTCGTGGAGTCCGGCTCTTCCATTGACCTTGTATGGCACCGGCTTGGGCTTCGCAGCCGAAGGTTGGATTTGAACGCTACGGTTCACTTCCTCAGGGCATGATAATACGTAATCCAGCCGATTAGTATTTACTGCTTAAGTTAAACACGAAACATTGGTTGAGACCTTGTTTGTGTAGTTAATCCTGCTATATCTTGCAGTTGCTTATATGTTCCTCATACGTGGTAAATCTTATATATCTTGTCTTGTTAATCATGTTCCATAAAGAAACACTTGAGTATACCTGGTAAGCTTGCTAAATATGAACAACTTTATTTTATAACTGCTCTTGTAATACCTTTTATCAGTTAATCTGCTTTATCTTTCTGAGGTGTTGTAGTTTTGGCGGGGAGTTATGTTTCTCGCTGGGACAATGTTCACTTGTATCACTCTGTTGGTTTACACCCTTTTTAGGTGGTCGAGCTAGACGTGGTGGTGGTCGCAGAGTTGCGGCCAAGAAGCAAGAAGAGAAGTAGAAGGCAAGCGATGGATATGTTGTTGTTTCAGATGTTTTGTAGTAGAGTCTTAGAGTCATCCCTGTACTCTCAGGTCCTTGGAGGTGTTTTGACGTTGTTTCACGATGTATAACCGTCAGTGTTTTGTATATCCTGCTGCTGGCCGGATGTGGGCCTTTATGTATGTATTAACAGGTGATGAACTCATATGATGACAAGACATCTGTTGCTCTAAGCTGTGGACAAGTTTCAAGGCTTGTATATTTTTATATAACCTGTTTTATTGCAGGATGTGGATTGGAATGTAATAGTTTCTCAGTTTATCCGCTTTCCGCAATCAGTTTTAATTAACCCGTATTTTTTATAATCTGTGGTTATGGTGTTTTCCGCACATTTTCGCGTAACACCTCACTGTCTGTGTGATAGTGGGATGTGTTGCCATAGTTCCATGTGTCACTCTCACAGTGGGTCTGTCCAGTACCTTGTTCTCTAACAAGTACCTATGTGCTTGGTTTGATATCACTATATCATGACTAATGAGATTCTGTCATCAACCAACACACATTCTAGTCTTTAGTGTTATTGATGTCTATGGTTACTTCCACAATAACAACTGACTAGGGACCAAACAAGAATGTATACTCTTAACATTCATATGATCTCATCGTTTAGGTCCTCAACCCAAAAGCATACTTCATTGAGTAAAACAATTCTTTAGACATCTATCATGTTACACTATCATCTCAGAAATAGTTTAAACATATAGATCGGAAATTGTCTTTATTATTATTCAAATCATTTACAAGGTATCCCATTACAATCATCATATGACTTGCTCTATGGGCATACATACCAACAGACTCCCACTTGCACTTACAGCCAGTCACCAAGGAACCTCAGTCCTTGTGACCTAGCATGACCATCATGCTTCTGATGAGAAAGGGCCTTAGTCAGTGGATCAGCTATGTTGTCTTCAGTTGGTACTTTGCAAATCTTCACATCTCCTCGCTGTACGATCTCTCGTATGAGATGGAAGCACTGTCGTATGTGCTTAGACCGCTGATGTGATTTGGGTTCCTTAGCTTGTGCAATAGCTCCATTATTGTCACAATAAAGCTCAATTGCATCACAGCTACTGGGAACTACACTAAGTTCAGAAATGAACTTCTGGATCCACACAGCCTCCTTTGCTGCATGTGAAGCAGCAATATACTCAGCCTCTGTAGTAGAATCGGCAACTGTTTCTTGCTTGGAACTCTTCCAGCTCACAGCTCCATTATTAAGGAAAAATACAAATCCTGACTGCGATCTGTAATCATCTTTATCGGTTTGGAAGCTTGCATCGGTGTAACCCTTTACAACCAGCTCTTCCTCACCGTCGTAAACAAGAAACTGATCCTTAGTCCTTTGCAAGTACTTGAGGATGTTCTTTACGGCTGTCCATTGAGCATCCCCAGGATCTGACTGGTACCTGCTCGTCATGCTGAGAGCATACGAGACATCTGGGCGTGTGCACAACATAGCATACATGATGGATCTGATGGCTTATGCATATGGGATCCCATTCATACGCTCCCTCTCTTCACAAGGTTGGGGACATTGAGCTCTGGAGACGGTGACTCCATGTAGCATGGGGATGTTGCCTCTCTTTGAGTTCTCCATGATGAACCGCTTCAGTACTTTGTCGATGTACATGCTCTGACTTAGTCCGAGAAGCCTTCTAGATCTATCTCTATAGATCTTAATTCCTATAATGTAGGATGCTTCTCCTAAGTCCTTCATTGAGAAAGTATTCCCAAGCCAAGTCTTTACCTCCTCTAAGGCTAAGACATCATTCCCCATCAAAAGTATGTCATCCACATACAATATGAGGAATGTGGTTGACCTCCCACTAACCTTCTTGTACACACAAGGTTCATCTTCATTTTGAATAAAGCCAAACACTTTGACTTCCTCATCAAATCGAAGATTCCAACTCTGAGATGCTTGCTTCAATCCATAGATTGACCTTTGCAGCTTACAGACTTTATTGGCATTCTTTGGATCTACAAAACCTTCAGGTTGTGTCATGTACACATCCTCATTTATATTCCCGTTAAGGAATGCAGTTTTAACATCCATCTGCCAAATCTCATAGTCATAATAAGTTGCAATAGCAAGCATGATCATGATAGACTTAATCATGGCAACTGGAAAAAAGGTTTCGTCATAGTCAACACCTTGAACTTGTCGAAAACCCTTCGCAACCAATCTTCCTTTATAAGTTTGCACATTACCATCCATGTCGGTCTTTTTCTTGAAGACCCACTTGCACCCTATGGGTTTTATCCCTTCGGGTGGTTCCACCAAAGTCCATACTTTGTTAGAGTACATGGATTCCATCTTGGATCTCATGTCTTCAAGCCATTTCTCAGAATATGGTCCCTCCATAGCCTCTACGTAGGTAGTTGGATCATCATCTATGATCAACTCACCACCTTCCTGAGTCACAAGGTATCCAAACCTCTCAGGTTCAAGGTGGGTCCTACTAGATCTATGAGGTCCTTGTGTTACCAGAGGAGACTGAGATTCCACAACACCTTGTGAATCTCCATTTTCCTCTTGTACATCTACCGGTTCTATGTTTTCTTGTTGGGCTTGAACTTCTTCAAGCTCTATTTTCCTCCCACTTCTTCCTTTGGAAATAAATTCCTTCTCTAGGAATACAACATCCCTGGCAACAAACACTTTGTTGTCAGTAGGGTGGTATAAGTAATATCCCCTCATTTCCTTGGGGTATCCAACAAGATAACATTTATCAGATTTGGGCCCAAGCTTATCAGGAAACATTTTCTTGACATAAGCCTCACAACCCTAAATCTTCATAAAAGACAATTTGGGACGCTTCCCATACCATATCTCATATGGTGTCTTTTGAACCGATTTAGATGGTACATGATTAAGTGTAAACGCGGCGGTTTCAAGAGCATAACCCCAGAAAGAAATTGGAAGATTAACAAAACTCATCATTATCACACCATATCCAACAATGTGTGATTCCTTCTTTCAGACACACCATTATGTTGTGGTGTTCCAGGCGGAGTCCATTATGATACAATAACACGGGCTTGCAGAAGGTCCTCAAACTCATGGCTTAAGTATTCTCCACCTCGATCGGATCGAAGTGCCTTAATACTTTTACCAAGTTGGTTCTATACTTCATTCATGAAATCCTTGAACCTTTCAAGGGTTTCTGACTTATGTTTCATCAGGTACACATAGCTATACCTACTGAAGTCAACAGTAAAGGTAATGAAGTACTGATACCCACCTCTGGTATTAGTTCTAAAAGGCCCACATACATCAGTATGTATGATTCCTAATATATCACTATCTCTCTCACCTTTACCTGAAAAGGGAGTCTTGGTCATCTTGCCCAATAAACAAGATTCACATGTCTCTATTGATTCATAATCAAAAGAGTCTAGATAACCATCTTTATGGAGTCTAGAAATGAGCTTCTCATTTATGTGCCCTAGACGACAATGCCAAAGATATGTTTTGTTTGAGTCGTTGAGTTTTTGCTTTTTGGTGTTTACGTTGTATACACTTGTCTCCAAATCTATCAAGTATAGACCATAAGACATTGGGGCACTGCCATAAAAGATCCCATCTTTAGAAATGGAACAATTTCCATTCTTAATAAGAAATTCAAATCCATCCTTGTCCAAACAAGAGACGGAAATGATATTCCTATTTATGGCAGGTACATAATAGCAGTTCTTTAACTCTATTATTAGCCCACTCGGTAGAGTTAACTCATAGGTTCCTACGGCACTGGCGGAAACCCTTGCCCCATTGGCAACACGTAGTTCAACCTCACCTTTCCCCAAAGGCCTACTTCTCTTAAGATCCTTCACATTTGAACAAATGTGAGATCCGCATCCGGTATCAAGTACCCATGATGAAGAAGTAGTAAAGTTAATCTCTATCACGTATACACCAGAAGTAGAGATCTCTATCTCTGACTTCTTCTTCCATCGTTCCTTCCATCCTCTCCATGTAGAAGAAATTGGTTTGGAGAGAGAACCCTTCTCTCCCTTATCTATCGTTCCATTGATCTCTATCAATGAACTTTCTTTCTTCTTCACCAACACTTTAAACGTACATAGAGTGGATTCAAAGGCTCCTAGTATATCTGGATTGTGCAGAACACTTCTCAAAGTCCTCAACCAGTTATGGAATTTGTTCTCAATTAATTTGCCCATTTTAAAAGATGATTCTTTTGCCATTCTAGAAGAGAGAATTGCATTTTGTCAAAACTTCTTTTGATTTGATTTGAATAAAATTTGACGATATTTAATTAGTCCTTTAATTAATTACCGCTCCCACTATTTTGACTCAAATTGACAGCCCTCACCATCAATTCGGAAGATTGCAACGTACAATCTTCTAGTGGGTCAAGATCCTGAAATCTTCTGAGCCATGGACCAGCTAGGGTTGTCACCCACAACTCAGATCTCCCAGGTAGGCAACTCTTGCCAATTGCATCATATGCAACTCTTGAAAGATTTCATATGCAACTCTTTGCCATGATCATCTCCATGCCTCAAGGTACTAGATCCCATCTAGATCACCTTGTTAAGTCTGACCCAAAGCCAACACGATGAATATGCACTCTGCTAGGGCAGACCCACACATTCATCCTTCACGCTTCTACGAGATAGATGGTGCACCACGCTAGGGCGTGCCCACACTTGGTCGATCAAGATTTTCACGTGTGTCGCATTTGGAAGGCATCCAAAACTTTAATATTTACTGAGGGATTTGGTTTTTATATACATATACATATCCAATCACCACAATATATAGTATGTATCATATACACACTATATCCCACAGAAAAACATGCAAAATGATAAAAGCAATGATTATGGCCATCCTATTGTGATTCCTCGAGACAAGAGGAATCACGGTCATCTAGGTCTACATCACATGCAACTTGTACAAGATGAAATATGTGCCTGCCTTTCTGGGTTTGATCAGCTCATCTCCATGACTGATCGGCTCGCCATCAAGTTGGTTGTTCGAGTGCCACCAGCCGATCGGTTCACTGGTTGTCATGCATCTCCTCAGATCTCCACCCGCTCATCTTGCTACTCGAACCGGTCGTCTGGAACACCAACCGATCGGTTCACACCTTGAACCGATTGTCTCAGGTCGTCCGTCGTTCTTTGACATAACAGGAAATAAATCTATCCTATTTACAATTGAATTGTGAAACCCCGAGTTACATTCAGGGGAAGCAAAGGTAGGAAAAGAAATCTCGAATTGTTTTGAGTTACATCAGGAATAGGAGAAGGGGAATCGGTGCGCAGACCGAGATGTAAGCAACCACATACAACCATACACAGATACAGGGTTTATAGGCCACAAAACTTGTTTAAGGGCGACGCGTATCGAGTGCATTAATATTACATATCATATATGTATATTTGGGATTTGCGGATTGGACATGCATAAAGCCAATTTTATTTGCATCATATGCAATAAATAAAGGCGACAAACCAAAATCGATCATATCGATAATCCTAAAATATAGAGCAATTGACGTGGCTCTGATACCACTGTTGGGTTTTACGGGAGGCAGAGAAGCAGCGGAAACAAAAAATTTCTCCCCAAAACCCAGAACAAAAGGAATCGTGTCAACGTCTATACAATAGGAAAGATGGTTTGTGGATGCATACCTTGTCCCGAGGCTTGCTCGGAGACAGTACCTCTCGCCTTGTGCGGTCTTCACCTCCGATCTTGGACGGTGTCTGTGCAGCTCCTGGTCGCACCGAGACTGAAGACTCCTGGTCTCACCGGGACTGTCGGGATTGACAGTTGTCCTCCGAGCGAAAGAGGTCTCCCGCCTCTATAGTCGTCCACACAGACTGCCTGGAACTCTGATCTCCTTGTCCCACAAGGAATTAGAAGGATTCGCACCCTCCTGTCGGCGTATTAGTCACCGACACACTCTCCTGCCACCAGTCGCTTTCTGCAGTTGTCTTTCCCTTGTTGTGCCTCCCTTATCGGGTAGCACTTGCTCAGGCTCTCTCAGTTACCAAAACCAGAGAGAACGACAACTTTACAAAGCAACTGGTTGCACTGAGTTGTACTTTGAGAAGCCCCCAATACCCCTATATATATAGGAGGGTCATGGGACAGAGTTCTCTATCCCGGACAATGCGGGACTAAAGCAGGAGTAGAAGGGTTCGGGATTTTCCACAAAAACAACCAACTGTGTAATCTGAACCGATCGTTTCACAACTAAAATGGTCGGTTGGGGATCTGAGCCGATCAGTTGACACCTCAACCGATCGGTTTGGACCCATGAAACGGTCAGTTCACTTCTGAACCGGTCCGTTCGTGGTCCTGATCAGTTCCCGATTGACTTTTCTTCTTTTTATTTCGAATTGGTATCAAATACCAATCCTTATTCTAATCAAATTGGGAAAGTGAAACGAAAGAAAAATTCTCATCAGTCTTACTTTTCCAACTTGCTCGGTTGGACTTGAACCGATCGTTTCAACACTTGAACGGATCGTTTCACCCTGTCCATGAGCCGATTGACTCACCAGTTGAGCCGATCGGTTCACCAAGCTCAGCCGATCAATTCATCACATGAGTTGATCGGTTGGGAGTGCAGATTGTGCAGAATCAGTCAGTCGCAGTTTCAATCAATCTGATACTCTAATCAATCAGTCCAACACCTTGAACACTATGATATTGAGCTATCAATTGATTGAGTGTTTAATTGAACTCCTAAACTCCTTTAGTAATCAATCTAAACATTGTTTTTGGACAAAACTCCTATTCCAGGTTAAATCCTATGTGTGTGACCCTGCAGGTCCATTTCACGTTGGCAGTGAAAATCCATAACACTTATGAATTCACAAACAAAGAGCGGTGCCTAGTCACAAATCAGTGCTACCCAAGTGAAATAGAAATTTGGAGAACAACTTTCAATCCTACAATCCATGAATGGTGTTACTGTGAATGTATAATTCCTTTGTCACTGATATCCTGAATGAACTCGAGGCATGGAACAGTCATCCTGTCAACGTTCATTCATTTCCTTGATCTCAGAGCAGACTGGGTGAGATGTGTGTGACATCAATATCACATATTGATTCACACGTACATGTGCATGCCTTTCTCAATCCTACTCATCAAGTGGCCAAGGACATCAAACTCCCTCAGGAGGGACAAATCCCATATCTATCACTCACCCCTCAAAAGCCCCATGTGTCAAAGCCACCCAATCATCACCTTTATAACAACCCATGTTTCAGGACTGCGTTTGATGATGTCAAAGTGTACCCAACGACATGTGTTGAGTGTAGTGATTTCAGGTTTAAGAATCACACTCACCACCATCACTGTGAGAGATGACTGTGACTACCAAGTCATGGTTCCATGTGTCACTCTCATGGTGGGTCTGTCCAGTACCTTGTTCTCTAACAAGTACCTATGTGCTTGGTTTGATATCACTATATCATGACTAATGAGATTCTGTCATCAACCAACACACAATCTAGTCTTTAGTGTTATTGATGTCTATGGTTATTTTCACAATAACAACCGAATAGGGACCAAGCAAGAATGTATACTCTTAACATCCGTATGATCTCATCATTTAGGTCCTCAACCCAAAAGCATACGTTATTGAGTAAAACAATTCTTTAGACATCTATCATGTTACACTATCATCTCAGAAATAGTTTAAACATATAGACCAGAAATTGCCTCTATTATTATTCAAATCATTTACAAAGTATCCCATTACAATCATCATATGACTTACTCTATGGGCATACATACCAACACCCTAACCTAGGGTGATGTGATGTAAATTGTAAACCCTAACCTAGGGTGATTTGATGTGAATAGTAAACCCTAATTCAGGGTATGTTGAACATGAACCCTAACCTAGGGTGATGTGATGTGAATTGTGAACCCTAACCTAGGGTGATGTGATGTGAATAGTAAACCCTGATTCAAGGTATGTTGATTATGAACCCTAATCAAGGGTGATGCAATGTGAATAGTAAACCCTAATTCAGGGTATGTTGAATATGAACCCTAATAAAGGGTGATGCAATGTGAATAGTAAGCCCTAATTCCAAACAAGTAAATGAAAGTGTGAAACCCTAATTCTAGGTTATGCTTTATAGCATGAAGCTCTATGATTGGATAATGAAATGATAAGTCATTAATCCTAATTGAGTTTAGGGGATGATTAAACCTAATTGAAATGAAAAGGGAAACCCTAACCCTAATAACGGCATAGTGGTGCAACCCTTGAATAGTGATGTTATCATTATTTTGCATTGTGTTGATATGAAATAAATGTATCTATTATCATTTGTACTAATCATGCAGGTTTTATGAGATATTGAACATAGCCAGGTGAGAGATATGATGCTTTGTTTAATGAAAGTACTTTATAAGCTTTGTAAGCAATGAAATGCTATGTTGCTTAGTCAAAAGGTAACAAAAGAGATTGACATGTTGTATGAGCCAAGTGAAATACCTGCATTGCTACTATCATGTTTACACTGTCAAATAACCTGACGGCATTATGTTACCTATTAAGGTGGTAACAAGTGATTTGATAATCTAAGGGTGTGTACACCCATATTCTTGAATCATGATGATGATTTGATAAGGAATTCAGGTCCCAATGTTAATAAAGTTGTGAAATGAACTTGATAAAATAATACTCTTTCTTTATGGCATCTGTTATAATGGTTTATGCTTGAAAACATCCCTGATGCTAAAAGAATACTGTAATGTACTTAAATAATCAAGTGAAATAATATCATGTAGAGCCCTGACCATAGATCCATCATTGTCAGAAGTTGGATGATGGTGAAACAGGTTTTCCTAAGGGAACTCTTGGAGAGCATACTTCTGAGTATGTGGGGGTTATGGACGTGAATATCCTTACGTCCTAATGAAGGAATTGATGCGAGATAAACTTTAAATCCCTCAATCCTTCATTATATGTATATGTCGAGATGATGTATCATTAATATCCCGATGATGATGTTAATGCCGCATCGATGTGCGATAAACAAGAAATCCCTCGATTGCGAAGAGAGTACAGCATGCCACTGTAACTCTAATAGAGAAGTTGCCAGAATACCCTGGAAAGCTATTTTAGCAGAGATATGAGATGGCATGCATGTTGTTCCTCACACTGACTGAGAATGATGAGGTCATAGAAATTCAGCTCTTCTGATGACCTATGTATGATACCGATTTTGATTTCGCAATGGTCGGTTAGAGTACGAGCGGTATACCTCATCTCCTCAGGGCATAACTATGTTTGTAAAATGTAATCAGTCGTGTAGCATATTTGCTTAGGGTTGAACTATGAGAAATAATGATTGATGATACATTGTTTATTATGTCTTAAAAGGATAAAGGATATGCATGTTCTTCATATTCCTTATTAAATGAATGACTTGCTGCTTAATCATGTTATAATTGAAATGATTACATAAAGAATACTGCTCTACTTAGTTTATTCAATGAATTACCTGCTGTTAAACATATATAATTCTACTGCTCAGTGTTATCCTATTATCTGCAATCACAATGCTTCTGGTGGAGAGTTATAACTCTCGCTGGGACAATTTTCAATTGTCTCACCCCCGTGAGATTCAACTTATTAGGTAGACGCCAAGGAAGAAGGAACCCTTCAGTGGGTGAGCAGCAACAACAACAGCCACAGCAGCAGCAACAACAGGGACAACAGTGATCTTCAGGTGGAGACACTGTCTGTTAGGATCTGTATATAGAAAGTCCTATGTGTCGTCTCTGTACTCTCAGGTCCTAGGAGTCAATAGATGGTTTGATTTAGATCTGAGATTTTTGGCTTGATGCCTTGAGATTTTTGTATACTGCCTATGTACAGTTTAACATGGCAGTCAAGGTTATGACTCTCGAGTTGAGTTGATACAGGGATGTACTGTTGAATCAGCTTGTAAATAACTTACTTTAGTTCTTTGTGAAAGAGTTCTACAGTTGTGGCTCTCAGTGCAAAAAGTTTTAATTTTTAGTGATTTTCAGAAATTCCGCTGCTAACGAAACGCTTCCACATCAATTAGTATAGTTAATAATGTTTTGTTCGAACGATGTATCACAATAATGGTCTCTACTCATGTTAGGGGGTCAAATGATGTCCTAATGACTTCAAATTTTGACCACAGGTTAATCAAAGGGTCTATAATCTTTCTATGTGATTAGATTTAGATTTTATCTATTTTTATTCATCAAACCCACATATGTCATTATCTCAATGTATATTAATTAAAATGAATTATCTTTTCCTTGGTGAGTTATATTTTGAATCAAAATTCAAGGTATGATGGAATAGTAATTATATTTGGATAACTTGCATTGATGCTTTAGGATTTTCAAACTAAATGTTGAAAATTTGCACTAAAGACCCTAAAATTATTTTATTTACAAATTGGGATGTTACAGATCCTATCTCACCTAATCTTTCTTAATAGTCATATCTATATTAGCCTTGAAGTTCAAATTAGTTATTCACAATAAGATCAAAGATAATTCGATATTATCCTTGATGACACCATGCCATCATAATTTCACATACAACACTATAATCTTCATTTTAGCTAATGTTCAGAACCTTATCAACATCCTTCAAATTCTAGTGAAATTTCAACACCTTTTTGGTCTGAGGATTAGCTCCCATAAATCACCCTTGTTTAGCACCCATGTGAATAAAGATGACATTAAATGCAACTACCACATGCTCTGATGTAAAGTTGATGTGACCCTCACCAAATATTTAGGCATCCCTCTATAAGGCTTGGTCATGTAGCCCTAGACTCTAGTAGAGTTTTAAAAATGATAACTAGCTATGCAGACCAATACTAGCCTCAGTTTCATAGTTTGTTCTCACTCACATACAACCTAGGTTCAACATCCTAACATTTCACTCATCCTATGAATACTTTGGGTTGAGCACACTTAACTTTAGAGTACATGTTGATGAGCTTCCTTAAAAGGAGATGCTCCTTATTGATAATGGATAGTCCAATCATTCCTTTTAAGATTAGTTTATCTGAGGCCTCAAATTTTGGAATGTTACAATCTCCCCCACTTATACTATTGACATCCTTGTCAAGGTTCGACTATACTACCTCATAATCTTTTTCTCATTCTAGTGCAGACCTAGAATGACTCATGTACATCTAGTTCTCATTCATAGCTTCAAGCAGTGGCTGGCTCCATCTCACCTCAATGGATATCTCTTTCCTCATGTCTAGCTCACACGACTCAGGATTGTGTGTCACATGCCCATTTGGGCTGCACTCAATGAAGGGTAACTAGTTGTGATACCATTTGTAATGCTTGGTCTTGTAGCACCCAAATATGGCAGAGATTTCAAATTAAGATTGACCCTACAGACCAACACACGACTCGGTTGTGCACTTTTTCCTCACTCACTTAGAATATTCGTTCAACTTCTCAATAGGTCACTCATCCTAGTACTACTTTGGGCCAAACACAATTAACTTTGAAGTTATTAATATGCTACCTGATAACAAAGTGCACCTCTTTTTCAGGGTGTGCATCACTACAAACTCTATAGTTAGGCATGTTTGGCTCATAATAGCATTAGGATGAGTGGCATGTCAAAAAGTTTTTTGGGGATGTGTGTGAGTGAGGGAAAAGCACATAATGAGGCCAATGTTAGGTGTAGAGTCAGTCAAACTTCTTGAAACTCTACTTGAGCATAGGGCAATGGACCAAAGCATTACACCCTCTCTCACCACATATACTCTTGTTGACTATTTGGAACCCGATCACCAAACAAAATCCAATGCAAGATGGTACGCTGGAAAGGAAACTGCTCTAGTTCAGCTGGGGGATACACTCATCAATGCCTTGCTGACTGTCATTGCTTAATATCACATTTGTCCTACCCCTCTTCCAAAAACATTGAAAATGGTTTAAATAAATAGGCAGGAGACTTTGTCTTTTTGATATAGGGGCACATTGAAAGGAAAAAGTTCACTTGGTGCATTATCCCATGCTTTGTCGACCAAAACCATTTGGAGCATGGGGCATTATCAATCTTGGATTACACTCTCACTATATATTTGACAAGGTTATCACTTCATGCTAGGAAAAATCTCCCTCTACTTGGTATTCCTTTGTCACATCTAAATACATCTAAATACGACATGTACAAATCCCTTGGCCCATTGTAAACAAATATTGTTATAGTTTTGGCATTATCTCATGGACTAATACTACATTATTGAGGCATCTATCACTACCCCTGGTTCTTATAACACTTTGAATGTGGTCCTATCCCTCGTCACCTTTCAATTATCCACATCAACATAATCTCAAACCTAGCATCCCTAGTCACATTAGAAATATCAATATCGACCATGAACACAAGATTCTTTTTTTTGAGAAGACAAAATCAATTCAAAAGATGTCTTTTTGACCTCACCTTTATGACAATCATTGAACAACATTTGTGACACTCTTTTCTCGCACCTATAACTCTCTTAGTGTCCTTTGGATTTGCGGTAATTGTTACTTGGTTTCAAAAGCTTACAACTACTACACTGACAAGTTTAATCTCCTTATTTAATAAAATTGAGATGCACCTAGATTACATCTACAAATCTGGCTCATCAAACTCAATAAACATCTTATGGGATATAATTGGAATAAAAGAGGTCGCCATGAACCCTTCATATGCCTTCCATATAATGTCAATGTTGATAACATTGATCACACATTTTTCGTTATGGTTTTTGCTTCCACTATATGGATTCATTTTTTCAACGATTCACACAAATTCATTAGTCTCAAGATACTTACCACTGCTACATTCTTCAACTCATCTAGTTGTGACGATTCTTTCTTCAGGGACCCATGGAGCTCCTTAGCGGCTTGCATCTTTTGGGATGCATGGTGTAAGAGGAACAATGGACTTTCTTAGGATACATACTAGTTTGTATCTAGCATAATAACAGATATATACTATACTCGCCTTTTTTGCCTCAAATACAGTCACTGTAGGTGACACGACCTCCTCTCTTTCATAGAATGGTCCTATAAGGGTCTTCTTAGTGGCTGCCGAGGACGAATCTTCAGGACCATCACTATCCTTTAGTTGCCATGACTCACAAAGCTTCATATGAACACGATAGAGCCCATGCCTAGCTCACCTATTATGCTCTGGTAGCACTATATGTTATCTCATTTGTTGTTATGTTTATCCGATCATGATGATCCACCTAGACTGTTCATGTTATGTGATGTATTAAGGGGAGCCTACCCCCACTATACTAGAGTTCTTCATCAAACACCAATTGCACCACGTCTGACATGTTATAGGGTCACCCTTAGTGACTCCTAAGCCTGCTGTACTCTCTGTATCAACCAGTTTATGCAGTTGTTTCTGCTAATTTAATCTTAATATGTATCTGACGATTTATCAAAATCATAGACAATAACGTTACTATGTATCAAATAAGAGCACACGGTGCTTGCTATCTTCTATTTTATTAGCCTAATCAATATATAAGTTAAACCCAAAGAGAATTGAAAACCAAGAAAAGTTAGATACTTGTAGAATCCAATTTTACGGTATTGTGGATGCCACTAATCCCAATCAAAGGGAAACGGGCGCATGAGAAACGGCACTTGGTTAGTTGGGCTAAAATAATGAAAAATTATATCATTGAAGATAAAAGTGTCAAAACTTTGATTTGCTCTGGCCGCATGCCTAATATGGTTATGATGTAATGAGGCTGCAAAGTGTGACTTTATTGTATAGCTTTTACATTGCAATCTTATAGTTCACAGTCCTACTGCACCTAGTCCAACCGAATAAAATTTTACTGTTGTAGTACGAATGAGTACTCATCATTAGAGCTCTCTATAAGTTGGAGTGAGGTGCAAAGTATGTCTTCGAAAGCAGAAGCCTGGAAATGTAGACTTGTAAATAATTTTTTAGTTGCAGGATTCAAACACTTGAATTTTTGTTTTCTTGTGTTTGTTTTGATGTAATATGCTAAATAACATCATTGAAAGCTTTGCAACTAAAATATAACTATATATTATGAGCATGAGGAAATTGATTGTATGAGAAATCCTGATGCCGCCTGTCAAACAAAATCCCCTAAAACCCTAACCAAACATGGAATTGTACAATAACACAAGCATGCTACCACCCATCTTGTGAATCATGTAAAGTCAAAACGTACTTTCATAGCCATTTGCAGTCAAAGATACAATATCTAATTGCTTTCGGTGTTGGTTTTATTGCAATGTTCGCTGAAAAATCGCTTCGGGCTAGCAGAATCGGTAATGCAGTATTGGATATACAAAGACATTCACAGTCAAAAGAAGCAATCTAATTGTTAAGTTCCAGTATAGGTTTTATTGCAACGTTCACTGAAAATTACTTTGGGCTAGCAAAATCGGTAATGCAGGCTTGTGTTCAGTTATTACTGAAATATTACTAACAGCCTGTCTCGTTGGAATGGTACAGAAGTACAGCCTAAAAGATGATTACCAAATCGGGAACTGGCAGGACTCATTAGTGAATTACCCCTAGACAAAACCCCAGCGCATTTGATCATTATACAAAACAAATATTATATTGTTCATGTGCACAATCATATACATAGTCAGTTAGAGACAACTAACTACTCAACTAGGTCTTCTCATTTTAATGTTGATGGGTCTCTCTTTGTAAGAGACTCCTATTGTTGCTCTCCGTGAAGGCCTTCCTCCGTCAGTTGCTTGTGCTTCTGCAGTCGTCTCCACTGGTAAGCTTTTCCTCTCATGCTGCTGCTTGCGCTCATCACCTGTTGCTACAGTAGCAACATTCTCATTGTTTGCAATTTCTGCTGTCAATTCAGTACTTGGGCAATTCGCCGAGGAAATGTCTATCTGCCCAGTGGGGCTATCTTCTATAACCACAGGGTTTTGCTTCGAGTTGATATCCATACCGGTCTTGTGTTCTTTATCCTTGGCAGCTGTTTTCCTTTTACATCTAAAATTTAAGAAGTGAGGAAAGGAGATTTGATCAAATATGCAGAAACATCATTTTAATATATTCAAAGGCCAACCTTCTCTGTACGGGCAAAAATCGCCATAAAAGCAGACAATTACCAAAATTACAAGACATAAGGGAAGAAAAATCACAATTGTGTGCAACGGAAGTTCAGGAAGCAGCAGACTGAAGACGGTGAAGTATATATTATGTCATGTGTAGGAGATCACAATGCAATGGGCTTTATTGAAGGCTGACTTACATAATCCTATCTTCCTTCATCCTTCCTGTTCTGTTAACAGTTTGGTTTCTGATGTCCGTCTGACAAGTTTTATTCCCTTCACCAAGCTCTGTACTTGAAGGTTGAGAGGCCAGATTCATGACCATGCCTTCTTTAGGTGGTGTTTCTTTCACTTCTGCAAGGTCTGCAACCGCAGGTTCATTTGCTTGAGAATTCAAGGCAGTCCTCCCACGTTTTGCTCTTCTGCATAAATTTCAAATGGTTTTAGTTACGAGAGATCCACAAATAGAGATCAACAAATAAGGAAAAGTGCCACAGATCCTCAACTGACTTACAAATTGGTCTGTTTCTGTTCTATATTGCTGCTGGTAGGCTTCTTAATCTCTTGCTCGTCTTTTCCTTTGCCCCTGGTCTGTTTTTGTTCTATATTGCTGCCAGTAGACTTTTTAATCTCTTGCTCATCTTTTCCTTTGCCCCTGGTCTGTTTCTGTTCTACTTTGCGGCTAGTAGGAATCCTGATCTCTTGCTCATATTTTCCTTTGCTCCTGCTTTGTTTCTGTTCTATTTTACTCTTGGTAGGATTCTTGGTCTCTTGCTCATCTTTTCCTTTGTTCCTTCTCAGTTTCTGTTCTATTATGCTGCTAGTAGGACTCTTAATCTCTTGCTCATATTTTCCTTTGCTACTACTCTGTTTCTCAATCTCTTGCTCGTCTTTTACTTTGCTACTGCTCTGTTTCTCAATCTCTTGCTCGTCTTTTACTTTGCTACTGCTCTGTTTCTGCTCTATCTTGTTGCTAGTAGAATTCATCATCTCTTGCTTATCTTTTCTTTTATCACAGGCACTGGTTATAGATTTCTCGTCCCTGTTCAAAGGTTGGTCTTCGTTCATTGGCTCTTCTACTTCCGGAAGTACAGACATTTCAGGTTCACTTAATTGAGATTTCACACAAGTGGATGACCTTCTTCGTTTGGATCTGCTGCATTAAGATAAAAAGTTTAAAATGCTAATAGTGGGGAGCTAATAACAGCAGACTGAACTTACGAAAAGATTATGAAATAGTCAATTAATGAGCAAAGTACATGCAGACATGGTGATCAGAGAAAAGAAACAAAAAGCTTGATCACTATTTTCGTCCAAACATAAAATCAGGATGAGTTTATACATATCTTAAGAGCTACAAGAAACGTTTGCTAATATAATTGGTATATCATATATTACATTCACAACCTAACTAAGATGGCACTCACCGTAGCTCATCATCATTGTCTGCTGGCAGAACGTTCCCAGGAGTGCATAAAGCTGCAGCAAACAAGTAAAATAACCATTACGTAAGAAAAAGCCCTTGGATATGAGACTACTCAGTAATCTGTTGTGTCCAATGCTGCCACTAAAATTCAAACAACCTTACATCTGCTTAATACAATACAAGATCACAGAACTAATAAGCATCATGGAGTAAATAGTTCAAATTACCCTGACTAGTAGCAGATGTCCTCTTCCTACTAGGCTGCTTCCTTGCAGTAGCTGGTTGTGAGTCATCTATGGTTTCAGTTCCCAAACTAAAAAGTAGCTGGTTGAGTGGCTCCCGGTCGTCAATTTTACTTGTACCAAGAATCGTCCTCACTTTTTCCTTCAGCTGTCTCAAGATTTATGAAGTTTAACAAGCGTGACAACTACAAACAAACTACTATAGATGCTGAGGCTTGCCTTGTGCTAACCTCTTCTAGCTCTAATGTTTTGGTTTTCAGGACAGCCGCACTACAGGAAAGTTGATGTTGAACATATATAAGCTGTTAGAAGAAACCAGATTGCATCAATAAAAAGGAGCAAACTGGGTTTGGAAATAGCGATGGATAGCTCCAATTATTCTAGTAACCAAGTAAGAATGATATCAGAAATCGGAATAGAAACAATCTGATGCTTACATTGTCTTTGGCGGCGTTAAGATCCTGGAAGAATTCGATACACAGAAAGATTTGTTAATTGGATGTAATTGTGAATATGCAAACGATAAAGGGACCTCGAATTGGACTGATTAACTAACCGTGACCGACTTTGAATAGGAGAGAGCGAGATTCCAGTTCTGCTGCTGTAGTTTCTGCACGGCGACCTTGAATTTCTGGAGCTCATTGTTGCTGTACTCGATGATCGCACTGTTACAATTTAAGCCGTTAGTCTACCTTTCAGAATTTTACAACAAAGGGAACTCCAGGCGCGGTTTGCAACCGAAATTAAACTGCAGATCTAGGGCTCACTTACTTCCTCTCCTCGATCATCATCAATAGAGAAGCATTCTCCTGCGACGTGAACTGTGTAAGGCAAGAAACCACAAGAACCCACAGGCATTGGCAAAGCATTGAAGAGCAGAAAAGTCCCATTCACCTTGAGTAGCCGGGCGTAGTCATTCGCGTCGACAAGGCTGAGCCGTACCTCCTCGGAGACGGATTTGAGGACCGACTTCTGCCTTTGGGGACCGGTGTTCGTTATGTCCCTCAGCAGTGTTCTCCCTGCGCTCCCTGCGAACAAATTGACTGAGGGTTTTGCTGATAACGGAGAACCTGCAAGACACAGTGGGAAACCACGAAATCCCTAAGACTACTTCAAATTCGAGTGTAAGAAGATGGTGAGGAGTCAATTGACGGAAATCGTAGCTTAAATTTGCAGGGAAACCCTAAATCTCGGCCAAGGATCGTGTGACGGGATCGATCCCTACCTTGTAACGCAACCCTCGCCATTGCGAGCACGCTCCAAGAGCGATTAGACCCCTCTCAATTCCCAGGCTTGCCACCGAAAACCGTAAGGAACTGCCGGCGTTCCCCTCCTCTCCGGCTCTCCTCCCTCACAGCACCAGGACGTCTTTGCTCTATTCCGCGTCAAAAAGTGCGAAGGAGAGTGGAAAATGGTGGGGGCATGGCCGCAGGGCAGAGGGTGGCACAGCGCAATGGCTCGGGAGGGCCAACGGCTTCCCGAAGTAAAGACCCGAACCTATTTTCAAAAAACACTATCTCAGATTCCTGAGGCTCCCGAGCCAAACGACCGCAGGCGCGGGTCCCACTAGAAGCAAGAAATTGAGACGTCATTGCTTCTAATCTAGGCTCCCGAGCCAAGCGACAGCGGGAGCGGGTCTCACCAGAAGCAAGAAATTTGGTTGAGACGTCAATGCTTCTAATCTAACGGTTGTTTTTAGAGTTTTTTCTTCTTTTTTATTTTTTGCAGGCATGTCGTTTTAGTTTTTAAATGCTTTGTATGAAATTTATTTTAAAATTAATGACGGAGTAAATTTTTTGAAAGTTTTTTTTCTTCTAGTTATGGTGTGTGACACCAGCTTTGGATACTCCTAACATTATGTCTACATGTATATCTTAGGATGGCAAGCTTAGAATTCGACCAATTCTGAAGTTTTTGCCATTATCAACTCCTTTGGCGAGTTAGATGATCTAGGTTCGGTAAGATCTCTTAATGTTACGTTTGAGGTGGTTGTACGAGTTTAAATCCTTTAAAGAGATTGATGAATGGCATTTGTCCAAGTCACCACTTATGTTCTTTTTTGTTATTGGAGTTAGAGGGCCATGGTCCTAAGCATTTTTAAATGTTTCATGTGTTTCACCCCTCTACTTGTGGGTGACTTCTCCCTTCAGATGTTCTTAGCATGTACCGCCACAAGAGACCCTCCGTCTAGGGGAGAAGATGGTTTAGGGACTCTACTAATCCTAGATGTCACAATGTGGGTTAAAGTCATGTAATGTAATGGGTGTGCAAGCAACGACTCCCTACTTGGTCGGGTTAAGGCACCTAGGTGAGTTCTACTCTCAACATGCATTAGGCTACGATTGGTTTGTGGTAATTGGTCCAAAAACTTATGAAATAGAGTTCCTTAGGTAGTTTTTCATGATTGATTTCAAGTAAGTGTTGAAATTTGAGTTTCATAACTTTCGGTGAGTTACAGACTTACATATAAAATACAGTTCTTGAGTTCCCTCTTAAAAGGAGTGGAAAACGAATTCTAAAATAACTAATAATATTTCTTATACAATTATATATATATACATTTTTTGAAGCGATCCCCGGCTTATTTATTCATTGTGTAGCCTGGTACAAATTACAAGTTCGTTTATCACAAAGATTGTAACATCCCTGACCTGGGTTATAAATTAACCCTATATGTTTTGCCTAAATATGTAATTATATACTTGTGATCACTCTCTGACGTGTAATTAAGTTCCTCAGGAACATACACTTTCAATTTTGTCCTTTTTAAACAAAGTTGTAGTATTGTTTTGTAATGCAGGGACCTATGTGAAAATTATCCAGTTAAGGGGTTTAACTTGCAAAATTTCATAGGTTAAGATGTTCCTCTGATGAGGAGACATCATATGAGTGAATATGATGAGGTATGATGGATTTCCTGAGCTTGGGCATTCAAATGCAGCTTGTGGAATGATCCTTGCGCTTAAAACCCTAATTTTGGAGTAAAGTGCAATTTACCCAAACTGGGGGGTGCAACTTGTAAAATACACCTTCTAGAATACCTTTTATGACTATTGACATCATTTATAGTAGAAATTATGAAAGGGACACATCAATGAATAATCAGATAAGAAAAATGATCTGTGTGCATAAAATTCACCAAGTATGAGTATAGAGACCCTTAATATATGTACCCTAGTTGAAAGTTGGTTTTCTTTACCCTTAGATCTTGAGTTTTGATGGGTTTTGCTTAAGAGATGATGTTTTGGACGTGCCTTGAAAGAAGGAGGGACTTAGATGAGAAATCCATGATCTAGAGGTCCTTAAGGTGGAAAACTACCTAAGCTATATAAGCCAATTCCTTTGCAAACTAAGTAAATGTATCCTTTCTCTCCTTCATTTCTCATCTTTCTCAACCAACCAAGGCAGAGCTCTGGAGCTCAAGGAAACGACCAACTTTTTCTAAGGTAAGGTAGAAACCATCTTCTAGCTCAAATTCTTGGAGGAATTCCTTGTATAAGGTTGGTTTCATGGTTATTTTACTTAGGTTTCTTGTTCTAGCCGATCCTCTCCATCCTTTCCTTGAAGAATCACCTTTGACCAACCTATGGAGCTCAATACGCCATTAAAGGCTTGAAGCTTGGAATCTTGGATCTCTAGGAACAACGTTTGAGGCGGGTTTTATAACTCTAAACTCCTTGCTTTATTATGCTTAGTTATGTTCTTGCAAAGTATACTTAGTTCTTCTTCTACCTCCCTTCTTTCTTGCACTTTTGTAAGCAATCCGTGGAGTAACCGACTTGAACAGAGGTTGAAGATGATGGGCGTGAATTCGTAGGAAACTTTATCAAACGACCTTGGACCCTTTTGGTCTAAATGGTTTGCAAACCGTTTGAGATCAAACGGTTTCAAACCGTTTGGTCTCATGCGGTCTTCCAAGACCGTTTAGAATCAAACGGTCTCAAGACCGTTTGATAGGGTTGACCAAGGGACGACTGTTTGAGGGTTTGTTGGTAACATGTTGAATTTCATTTCTACAAAGAATCATAATCTAATTCCTAACCAATTGAGAGTTGAAGGCACTTCAACCCCTTAAACCCTAATCGGGTTGTTTTGTTGTTTTCAAGTATAGATCTTGTTGAGTTTTGGGTTGAAGGACCCAAATGGTCTCAAGACCGTTTGGGGGTTCATCCAAACGGTCTCAATACCGTTTGGTGACAACCAAAGACCGTTTGGAGGTCTAGGGTTGAGGTAATTTGATGGATTGAGGGTCCAATTGCAATAAGTTGTTGAATTGATAAAAATGCTGATTTTAGACCTAATTAGGGTTCAACCCTTATCCAACCAACTTGGTTTTTTATGAAACTTTGGGCAAACGGTCTCAAGACCGTTTGGAGGATGTCCAAACGGTCGCAAGACCGTTTGGGCCAAGTTTGGGCCCAATTGGAGGTCAATTGATGGGTTCAACCTTGATTTGATTCACATTGTTGAACATTGATGACTAGCCGATTGAAAACCCTAATTGAGTTGGATTCAACCCTAATTGGCTTTCAATTGAGGGTCAATTTGGTGTCCAATTGATTAAGGCTCATCCTAATTAACTCAATTTATAAGTGGTTAACATGGTTTTGGCCAATTGAGGGTTTCAACATAGGTAACCATAATCGATTGTAACTTTTGTTGTACCTTTGAGGTCCAAACGGTTTGAGCCCATTTGGACCAAACGGTCTCAAGACCATTTGGATCCAAACGGTCTCAAGACCGTTTGGGCTCAAACGATCTCAAGGTCGTTTGGACCAATTGATCTCAAGATCGTTTAAGATCAAACAGTTTCAAACCGCATAACTTCAAACGGTTTGGAAGTCAAAAATTTTCCCCAAACGGTCTCAAGACCGTTTGGTGGTTGAAGGTTGAAACCGTTTGGAGATTTTCAAGGTTGTTTATACTTAATCAATTGAAGATGTAATTGGTTCAATGGTGGTCAAACCTAAACCCTAATGGTAACCTAGGACATTAAGGGACTAAGTGACTAATGATTTGACCCATGATGATGATCAATGGTGTAATTTACCTAAATGCCCTTGAAGGGTTAAACTAAAGGATACCTTGTTTTAATCAAACCCTAATCACATGATAGTTGTGATTTGGATTATGATAGTCAATGAGGAATTAACCTAACCTAATTTAGAGTGATGTAATCACCATCTACTATAAGAGGAGAGAGAAAATTACCACCTACTAGTAAGAGGAGAGAGAAAGTACCATTTAAGGTTGAAATTCAAGTAAAGTACCTTCAATGTGTTTGATTGTACATGATTAGGGTATGATCCACCTATGTGAGATCATGGAAACCCTAATTATGATAATGGATGAATCTTAACCTAATCTGAGGGCATCAATGGTGATGATTCTCATACATGATGATGTTATGAGTTCAATTCACCATAAAGTGAATAGTAAACCCTAATTCTAGGGTGATAACATGTAATGTGAATAGTGAACCCTAATTGATGAGAATCAGGGAATCTAAATGCTTGTAAAGTATGAAGGTACAACTCTTGAAATGAATTGTTTACTTTTATTAGTTAAATTAACCATGCAGGTTCTTATATTATGATGATCATATCCAGGTAAGGATTATGATACCATATTCATTGAAAGCATGTTATTAGCTTTATGAATAGTGAAATACCATGTTGTCTGGTGAGTGGCATCACATGAGATGATAGGCTGTAAGAGCCATGAGTATCAACAAGGTCATGCTTATTAGATGACTTGTGATAAGATGATTAAGAAATGATAATTGATGTGAGTTAGACTTGTTACATTTAGTATTCTACTTTCATAGCTGCTATGCTATTGATTAATGTTTGAGAACATGTATGATGTTAAAAGAATACTGAAATGTACCTAACTAATCAAGTATAATTATACCATGTAGAGCCCTGATCATAGATCCATCATTGTCAGGAGTTATATGATGGTGAAACAGGTTTTCCTAAGGGAACTCCTGGAACACATACTTTTGAGTATGTGGGGTATATGGATGTGTAAATCCTTACATCCTAGTGTAGGAATTGATGTAGATGTATCTTAATCCATCAACCCTTCACTACATGTTTATGTCGGGATGATGTATCATTATTCTCCTGAGGGAAATCTTTTAAGCCGCATTGATGAGAGATAAACAAGAAATCTTTCGATAGTGAAGAGAGTGTAGAATGCCACTGTGACTCTAATAGTGAAGAACTAGAATACCCTGGTAAGCTATAGTAGCATAGACACTAGATGTCCTGCATGTTTATCCTCACTCTGACTGAGGAAGATGAAGGTCATGAGAATCCGGCTCTTTCGATGACCTTGTATGATACCGAGGCGACTTAACAGTGGTCGGTTAGAGTATGAGTGGTATACCTCATCTCCGCAGGGCTTAAGGATGTTTGTAAAACATAATCAGCCGTGTAGTATATCTGCTTAAGTGAACTACGAGATACATGAATGATGTTACACTGTATAGTACACTTGTTCCTCATATTTCTTAAATGTTGATATTCTGCTGAGTACCAATCTGTTGTTGATTACCTTGAAAGCTTTTATTACTTATGTTGATCTTTGAATGCTTTATAAAGCTTCTAGTGGAGAGTTATAACTCTCGCTGGGACAATTATTTAAAATTGTCTCACCCCGTAGGTTTCAACTTTTTAGGTGGTCATCGAGGACGAAGGAACCAATCTACAGGTGACCAATACCAGCAGCAGTAGCACCAGGAGCAGCAGTGAATCTCAGGTGGAGATACTGACTGTTGAATCTTGTAGTTAGTTAGTCCTATGCTGTCTCTGTACTCTCAGGTCCTTGGAGTTAATGGTCTGAGATTTTGATTTGACTCTTGAGATTTTATATCATGTTGTGTATAATTACTCGAGAAGTAATTTAATAGAGATGTAAATAGTTTATCTTGTTTCTATGAAGGAAGATTTATGGTTTCAATATCTTATCTCAAAAAGTTTTAATTTCCGGTGATTTTTGGTATTCCGCTGCTAATCGAATCGCTTCCGCTAAGTTTACATCGTGTTTATCTCGAGTTTTGGAGATCAGAGCCCACAAAGATACTCACTCATAATACAACTCGGTGGATTTGCATGGTAAACTTGGTGCAAAGGATTTGCTAAATGCAATTTAACAAGTCCGTCAGCTACTTTATTTCCTTCCCTTCTACCAAATTCTAGGCTGGCAATGTTTGGCATTCCCAGCTTGATCTTTGTTAGCCAATAGGTGCAACTCGACCATCCTCCTTCTCCCTCCTTGAGTAGCTTGATCGCCAGTAAGCTGTCTGACTCTATGATCGTCTGGGTCCAGCCACTCCTTTGGACTTGCTCACAGGCTAGCTGAATCCTAGCCAACTCTACCGCAACCATGGAGCCCTTCTGTGTTTTCCTCACCCAACCTCCTAACCATTTGCCCTCGACGTCTCTGGCCACATTTGCCACTGCTGCATCCTGCCCCTTCACTGCTGCGTCGACATTAAGTTTCACAAAACCAGCCTTCGGTTTCCTCCAGTGGACAGAACTCGTGGGGTTGCTTGCGACCCTGGCTATATTTGGCCAGACTTCCTTATTTAATTCTAAGGCTTTCCTGATCCTATAACATTGGTGGTTCAGCGGCTTTGTTTCTCCTTCGAATACCTCACCATTTCTGAAATTCCATATCATTTGATATATTGTCCAGAAACCTTCTATAGATATTGACAGTTGTCTCTAGACAACCTTTAGGCATCCTTCTATATTAGATGGTCGAATGAAAGCCCTATGCTCCTGCACAGTCAGTAATGTCCTCCAGATGCAGTCGACTTTCTCACAGTCACATAGAGTGTGGGTAAGCGTTTCGATCTCCTTTAGACATCTTGGACAAGTCCCTATGTCTGACATGTGCCTCTGCTGTCGCCGGACATTTGTAAGAAGAGCAGAATGTAGAACAAGCCAGGCGAACATCTTCGTTCTAGCCGGAGTCTGTAGCTTCCAAATGTTTCCCCGGGCTCTAGTAGTAAACACCTCTTTATGATTTCGAATAAGATGATAGGCCGTACTCGAGGTGTAGGCTCCTTCAGTAGTATGATTCCATATTTTAATATCGTGATGAGGGTTTCCCATAGGGGTCGAAACTCATTGAATCAACCTGACATCTTCCTCGTTGAACCAGTGATCAAGGAATTCAGTATCCCATTCCCAGTTATCCAACACAAGACTTTGAACATTTAAATCTTCCAAGTTCGTTGGTATTTGTTGTTTCACCCTGGTGTGCAACTGAAGTCCGTGTATTACCCACGTAAAATACTTATGACTAGAAATATATTTTTCATTTGTCATAAGTGACACACGTAAAATACTTATGACTAAAAATATAAGGGAAGTAGTTCATTGTTAAAATTATAACATAATATGAAAAAATATCATACACTATAATCGCACATTGTAAAATATTTTACACTATAACCACCGTTATTAGTACGATTTATATAAAAATACAAACATCATGAAAAATAAACAGTCTGCACCATGTGAAAATAATATGATTTACCAAACATGTTATTATTTTTCATGTTTAAACAATATGATGTGAAAAATTATAATTAACTATAAACATGCATGATAATTTAGTTACTCTACAAAAATAATGTACAATTTAATATCCTATATTATGTTAAACAATGCAAACATCATTACAATACTTCGTATATAATAAGTGAAATGAAAATTTTGTAATGTGATTTTAATCATAATATTTTTATTAAGATTATAAGTATACCATAATAATATATTTTTGAATGAACAACATATGCAACATAACCATTTGTTGAGGTTAACTATGATTTAAAATATATGATTGTTTAAAGATATGATTCTTTTTATATCTTTTCCATTCTTACTTATTTATATGATACAGTAAAAAATTATATTTTTTAATGATTTCCATATTTACATTTACAACAAAACAATCACATGAAAGTGAATGGAACTTAAGTTCCAAAAACTAAACTAGAGTTCCCAGAAAATGAGTTCCACCAAACTCATGACTTACACCAAACCAAAAGGAGCCTTAGTGTAACAATCAATCACAAGAATGTATTCGACTTTTTGATGCCATTTTGGAGATTTAGGTTGCTTTTAAAGTTTGACCATGAAAACTAACTCTTTTTCTTTTGATGCTTTTATTGTACATTGATGCTCAGGGCCTTAGTAGAGCTTTGGGTTCATTGAGGATAGAATGAACATAGTTTTCCTAGTGAAGAGTTTGTCGTCTTGTGTCCATGAGAAGTTTGGTTCCACTCTATTTTCAAAGAATGAGGTGTAGATGATCACAAGGGACCTCAACATCTACTTCAGTCCATCAGTCCTTCCTATGCCTCATTGACCCATGTTGATGTCAATCACAACATAGAGATTAGGTATGTTCCAACCCTTCAATATGGATACTTTCCCCATGTAGGTCAGATCTAAGTCATCTCTGGGGACTTATAGCTTCCATAGATCTTTTTGGTGATTAAGGTTGCTTTTAAAGTTTTCCCACAAACAATTAGCATGTCACAAAACCATATATTACTTAGAGTGCAACATCAAAATGACTAGAAAGTCATGACTGAAGGACCCGGACGTCCATCCCTTACCAAAGCACGAATGTGGAAGCGTAAAATATTAGAATGCATGAACATATTACAAGATAAAGGCACTGACATAAGCTTTAAATTCAACAACTATTATTAAGAAACATTTCTTTTTACATAGTTTTCAATTACGAATTGAGTGTAACATACTCAAAGTTAGGTAATTATCACCTTTTACTCCTTTTCAATATATTCTTTTATGTTGAACTCTTCTTATTAAATTTATGTGTACTAGGATAATAATAACCTACAAATACAAGGATTTTACCAAAAATAAAAAGGTTTGAGGCCTAAATACAAGAAATGGGAATATTTATTAGTTTTGGGGTTAGTAGTGCAAAATCATCAAATTAAGGCATTTAAGTTTAAAATTAGTCTTCTAGATTTTTCCTATAGGCAGATTTGGTTAAGAGAGAGTTACATACAAAAGTTAGTTAATAAATAAAAAGGAATGCAATAATATGAAGAAAATACACTTTCCTTCAGATGGTGTGTTTCACATATAATTGTTTTCCAAAAGGCTAATATTACTCCAAAATTGGATTCTTTGACTCCTTATTACCTTAGCCACCAAATTTCACTTTATTTGGATGGTAATTAATCATTCAATTTGAAATAGATTGAAAAAGGAATTAATTTCATGTCACTTTATTCAATTTTTCTTTGGTAAGCAATTATGTCACATTCAGGTCGGCCAATGCACACATTTTATCCTATATGTTTGATAGGCCTACATCGCACATCTGAAAGGAGGCATACTCAGAAGGATAGAACTTTAAATTTATAACCCGAAACCTTCAAGGACCCCCATAACTTTATTATGGGGTCGAAGTAGATATACGAGGTAGAACACAGGGACGTGGGAACGTTTAGAACGCTTGAGATCTCACTCTTAAGTCAGTTAATCCAATCTGATAGTCAATAAAATTATGGAACTAGAACTAGTCTAGTACAATGTCATGAAATAAAACAACACCAAGTAAAGAAAAACAAAACATCATCTGTCAGGTTCTACTAATCAAAGAGAAGGAGTTCCTATCTATGTAACCACAAGTTGGGCAGTGTATGCAACCTTTCTCGAGCGTAGAAAAACCTCGAACACCTTGACAAGCAACCTACATCCAAACATAGTATGTACTATGGTGTCTGTTCCTGTGGGGTCATCCCACTCGCTTTTATGAAACGTGACTAAAAACCATCAATGATATGAAAGCTCTCTCAAGGATGACAAATCAACCCCTAGAATATTCTAGATACCCTCTCAGGTCTAGAATATTCTGAGATGCTAGGAACAAGTGTGATCTAGGCAGAACCTGGTAGTGGGCCCGACCATGTCGGGCTGGGCTCGGTCGTGTCCAGGTCTGCGGTTCTACGTAGATCACCTTGAACCATCCTCCTTTCAGATCTCAATCCAAACTACCTCCTCTTATCTAAATCTATAATGAATCTCTCGATATAGGTAGAACTAGAAGATCAAGAAAGAAAGAGAGCAACCAAACTAGCAATCATAACTAAAAAAGAGAAGACAAAACAAAAAACATACTAGATAAGGAATAAAACTACTTGCTTAAGGTAAAAGTACATAAACATACCCAAAATGGGCTACATAGACAAGAAGGAGCTCAACTAGCCATGGACAAGCATAGTTGACACCGAACAAAGATAGAAGAATAATGTTTGTATAGAAACTAAAGAGAACAGGAGAAGAAAGGAGAAGAAGAAGAAGAGATTTAGCCCGTAGAGGAGAGGTGGCTCTTTCTCCTTAGCCTTTGTATAGGCCAGATCTTGTCTTTGGATCATCCTCCTTAGTCTTCTGAACTCCTTGGCCTCCTTTCTCTTTGATTCTGCCCCAAATAGTAGATTGGTGGGTGTATGGAGGTGAAATATGGTTAGAAATGGTAGGATATGGGTATATGGTGGTGGAAAATGATGGTGGATGGAAGAAAACTAAAGAGACAGGTGTAGGATGAGCACTTCAGCCCTTTCAGGCCTTGGAACTCTCCCATGGGACTTTGGGAACCAAGAATGTGATAACATCCAAATTAAGCTTGGCGATAAATGCTAAGATTAAGAAAAATAATTTGAAACATCAATTCTCTTGACCCATGTTGTTTCAGAGAAAACCCCCACCAATAGAGCACAATCTTGCTAAAGTTTGATCAAAGAGCATCCAGGCAAGATTAATCGAATTCACTACAACCCATCAGTACTCGTGGGGGTTTCAATCATAATTATACAACATTAGAGCATTGTCACATAGGTGATTTGGTAGGTGATAAGTAATGAACTATTATCATGCATTCTTGTAGACCAATCAGGAACAACACACCTCCCACTTATTCAGGTCCTAAGAAGCAACAAAAGCAAAAAAAAACTCTAATGACTTATGAGGATCCCGATCTACGTCAGGTTGTTCCATGTAACAAGCACCAATCCTTGCAGTCTAAGCTAGTTGGCCCAGAGCAGTGACACGAACTCCTCGTACTATGCTCAAACCAATCATATTACTGGGATGGTTTCATAGGTCTCCTATGGTTTCCTAGTGACTCTCTAATGAGCCTTAGGGTGGCACTACCATGCATGACATACCCACGTTCATGAGCACAGTCATACACTGACTGGGTACCCTCCTCAGCTCTCCTAAAAGAGAAAACAACGCTCATTTATTCACACTCAGGCTTTTATTCTGTGCATTCTAATTTTTAGGCCTGGGTGAGAATTATTTTGATATTTTTTGGATTTTGTGGGCAACCAAGCCTCTTTTGCAAAATTTAAAAATTTCATCTTTTTGACTCAATCTAAGGTGATAGGGCACGTAGACCATCAAAGATAAACAATCCTACTTGATTATAGCTCAAAACTCATCATTATCTACTTACCTGCGTGAAAAGTAGTAATTATGATTCAAGGATCCTTAGAGTAGAGGCAAGTTTGTGAATAACATAGCTTGGAGTTTTGATCAAACTCTAGCACTTTTCCAACAGTCCTATATCTTGGATTTTTCATTCACAACATAGATCAAGGGAATAATGTTTTAAGCTATGAAAAAGGCGCATAAGCTTAGATTTATTACCAAACTTAAGGAAAGAGTCAAAGATCTAATCAAGCAAAAGATTAAGTAGTTTAAGATAAAAATTGGGCACTTAGGCACAAGGACAAGCATTTAACTATAAGATTCACTCACATAGACTTGATTGCAAAGCTACAAATTACAAAACAAAGTCCTACAAAGCAATAAAGCTAGTATAAATTGTAGAAATTTTTTAAAATTTATGCCTAAACATGCATGAGTAAAGAATGAAGAGATAGAAGGGAGATTAACCCTACCACCCCACACTACTACAGAATAGGCCTTTGGCGTCGGTTGTTTATGACCTTTCAGCGACGGTTCTATAGCGACGCCTATGTGGGCGCCGCTAAAGGTCGAACTCTTCGGCATGAGTTGTATAACTGACGCCAAAAGGCTTCACGCCACCGAAAATGCGCCAGCAGGGCACCGATAGGCGTCAGTTATATATAGTAAGCCGACACCAAAAGGCTTCATGCCACAAAAAGGGCGCCATCTAGGACACTATCTGCGTCGGTTTGCAACTAAAAAACTGACGCCATATTCCCAGATGCCACGGTCGTGCTTCCCTACACGGTCGTGTTTAGTACTATAGGCGTCGATTTTATACAAATAACCGACGCCATTTCCACCACGGTCGTGCTTTCCTGCACGGTCAGGTTGTTTGTCACATTAGGCGGCGATTTTTATCCAATAACCGACGCTGTAAGACTTTGATGACGGTTTTCTATAAATAACCGACGCCTATGTTTTAATTTTTTTTTCTTATCAGTTTGCAGGCCTGCTGTGGTTGGTCAGCAGGATGAGAACCTGCAGTTCAGTTTTCTGAACTGTAGGTTTACGATACATTCAGACATCAATTCAATTCTCACATTCACACATGTAGAAACATTCAAATACATGTAGAAACATTCATACATGTATAAACATTCAGAAATATTCATTTACAAAATATCATTCAACATCGCTATCAGCATCCCAATTATATCTTACAGTCCCCACTGTTTGTATGGCTCTTGCCCATTCTACTCTTACTTCATTTAATACTTCCATCGTATATGGAGCATGTACATCTTTTAAGTGTTTACCTATAGTGTGGTCAGTTTTAAACACCTGCAAAGAGAGTGATGTATATATATAAGTAATAATATAAAAATAAGATTGATATATTTCATACTAACTAATGAGACTATATATAATACCTCATGTATGGTATCGATGTCCAATACGGCATATTGGATAATCATCTACATAAATCACAACACATAGTATGTGCATGCCCAGCCGTTGTCTTGTGTAGCGCACTATAAATTGAAACATACAAAATATTAAAAAATACAACTAAGCACAGTTCACATAAATAATATATACATTGGAGTCGGGAACTTACTTTTACGTTCTCCCAAATTATTGGCTGGTTCGTTTTCCTGGGGACCTTTCCTCCAGCCTTTTTGAATGCATATAAACCCCTACATGTTAATGTAACACAATAAATTGCATAATTAAATAGTAATATAATAACAGATGTTAACGGATATAAAAATGAAATATTTTTCACCAGAATAATGGCAATCTCATTACGTGTCCAATTTTAGTATTCAATGTACTCCCCGTAGGATCTAGATAATAAATAGTGAACATCCCGGGGAGAATAACTAGTAACTCCCAATGCCTACCGCTAGAGGTAAAAAGGTTAAAAATTAATAACTCAAAATCCACAATAAAAATATAATTTTCTTAAGTCCAAATTATAAGTAAAGTAAACTTACTTGACATTGAATGGAGCTACTATTATCGTCTTCTGTTGTTGACCGAAAATTGTAAAAGCATCTATACAGTATTGTTGAACACTATCAGGGTCTTTAGCTACCATACTAATCAATGATGGAATAAAAAATCCCACATGGTCAAATGCAAATTGTTTGCATTGATTTTCGACTAAGTAGCTGCAAAACATGTATTACGTATGTATTAATATATAAGAAACCAGATCACCGGATCTTACACAAGGTATATGGATGTATAAATAAGATCTCACCGTATCCATGTCTCTATCATTAATGTATTCAGCCAATCATATATAAACAACCCAATAATATCTTGTATAAATAAAGAGCTTTCGTATGATTGACCTACATAATTCACTTCTAAAGAAACAATTATAGGGCAATGTATATTATGTGCCCGTAGCCAACATGCCATTCCCCTACAAGTAGGACCTAACAGGTATTTTAGGTCAGTTGGAACCCAACTTGGCAATGCAGGAAGTGGAGGTGGAGGCCTAGATGCTCTGATGTCTTCTTTTTAACCTGTATATATAATTTCAGATCAATTGACCTCATATATACACATTAACAATCTAAAGTAATGTAAATTTATCTTACAATTTCAGTAGTGTAGACGACATCTGCTTTGGGCCACACAATCACCCCGCCTTCTGCCTCAGCAAGTGTATCAATATCCGAGTGGGCATATGGCAATGTAGCTTCCATCCAATCGGAGAATACACGTATCTGTCTCACACGAACGTAGCCCTGTGACATTGGAGTCCCGTGAAACGTTGCCCCAGGAAGGGATGGTTAAGCATGCGCCTCTGCAACAATATAGTCTTACATTCTTAAGCAGCATGGCTTCAACGCCTACAAATTTACGTAAAGAATGTTATACATATATACATATCATCTTGAAAACATATAATCTTGAAAAGACTAGCTACAATGTCATAAACAATACTTACAACATACGTGTTAGGTGGTGGGTCTACATGATTACTCGCAGTCTGTGCATCAGGAGAAGAGTGGGCCACCACAGGCTTATTGGAAGCCTGAGATGCATGCCACCGCTGCATTATATCCTCGACTTTCTTAGAAACTAGATCCTCGACTCTTTTATTATTCTATACATGGATAAAAGAAACATTAGCTTCTTATTATTGAATTCCCTTTTGCAGTAACAATCTAAAAAAAGAATAAGTTACCTCTTCTTGTGAAAGTCCCGCTCTGGGTTTGCGCTGGGATGGCCTAAAGAATGCTTTGATGCCCACACCAGCGCCTACACCCCTAACACGTCCAGGATGCTCTGGGTTACCCAGAGCAATTGTCAATTCATCCCTTGTGCCCTGAGGGATGAACGTGCCTTGTTTCCTCTACTCGTGCAGCTCTCACTAATCACCATCAATAGAAATTGGTAAGTTAACACCACAAATAATCAATATTCAAACGATTGCTCTAAGAGTTGTATTTTACCATTTTCACAGCCACCTCAGCAGTTACGGGCTTCTTTATTTCACCCTTCTTGTTTTGCCTCCCAACTATCCATACATCATGGTGAGGTATGGGTGTGACAGATGTAGTAGAGGACTCCTGAGTAGCAGCAGACTCCTCCTGTAGTTTTTGGTGAATGCTTGCATAGCCCTTTGGACCCATAGTGTGGTCATGCACATTCAGTGCACGCCTTGCTTTTTGCGCCTCACTTAATACCTTGAATTCTTTAGATTTTCTTGAAGCAACAAACGTGTCCCAATCTTCTTTGTCCAAGAAGTTCCACTATTCAAGTGCTGACTTCTTCTTCTTATCACCATCTTTTATGTATTCTCTATTGAGATTTGTCCTATAGTTTCTTAGCATCTTTCCAGCGCGTTGCATCACACTTTTACGATGCAGCTTCTCATCCAATGCAAACGATTCTGTAAAATAGAATTGCTATTAACTAGTATCCAAAAATAGAATTGCAAATAATAGAATTTGTAACCTACAAAATAGAATTGCAAATAATACTAACTCACACATAAATCCTTCCATATCATGTCTTTCTTCGCCTGAGGAACTTAATGCCAATTATCATAACACCACAACGGCTTTGAGTGACAACCCCAAGATATTTTACAAAATTATTGCGGTTCACTCCAATTGCATTTTCTCCATTATCAAACTCCACAGCCAATCTGGATCCACTGCCACTTAGCACTATTAACTTCTTCAACAGAGTGATGCCCCTTTTCTTGTTAAGTTTTTGGTGATGCGAATCAAGTTCCTCCAGTGCTTCAGTGGGTACATCAACCTAAAATTTGACAAAAATAAACACACTGAATTAGCCCAATATAGAAATATAGGATATATGACATAACTAGAAGATAATGAATTTTATAGAAATACAAGATATGTTTTTAGAACTTACATTGGTATCCTCGCCATGCTCATCATGGACAACATGCTCATCATGGACTTCATGCTCATCATGGACATCATGCTCATCATGGTCAGCCATCTGAAAATGTCATTAAAAAGGCAAACATTTAGCATTTGTATTAACTAGAAGATAATGAAACATCAAATCTGAAAATGATATTGATATTAAAAAAGCAAACATTTAGTTTCAATAAAAAAATATAAACACACATGCCTCTAAAATTGTGATCTTTTATCAATTAACAATCCTTCATTGTGATCTCTGCGCACATATAAGTCATCATTAGCTTCAATATTTTGTGGAGTTGGCAACCCAACTAAGAATGGACTGGAGTCATCATACTTATCATAGTACTCTTCTTCATCTATAGGATCTTCAATAAACTATCTTTTACCATGAAGAACAACCGACCATTTATCATTTACAGGATCATCGATATAGAATACTTGTTTCGCCTGTGATGCCAATATAAATGGTTCACCCTTCTCGCCAATCTTTTCAAAGTTCACTAAAGTGAAACCCAATTCATCCACTATAACTCTTTTGGTGTTATCAACACATTTTAAAGAGAGGAATTCTGAAATCTATGTAGTCAAACTCCCATATGTCTTCAATGACACCGTAATATGACATTTTAGCTTCACGCAGACTCTTATCCTTTACACTTGCAAAATACATAGTCGACGCTTGAAGAGTGACCCCACTGTTTTGGACGACACTCTTATCATCTTGGCACTTTGTGTAATATGTGAACCCATTAATGTCAAACCCTTCATAAGACATAACATTCGGTTTTGGTTTAAAGGTGAGGCATTTGATAGTTTCCGTAATATCATTTGGTGTTTGAGATAGTTGATGTAAGACTTTATCTTCAAACCACTTAGTAAAAGTATTATTATGTTCTCTAGCAAGCCACATTGAACTTGCTCGAGGATATTGTCTCTTGATGAAATTGGTATGTTCCTCGATATAAACACTCACTTCGTCCATGTTGTGTAAAATATACAACTGAGCTTGTTCCAACTGCTCACGGCTGATTACTTTCACCCGTGATCCCAAAATTCCTTTGCCCTCCTCAATATTCTTGTCATTAACAGGAGTGTTATTACCACTCAGAAAGTCATTGCAAAAATCCATAACCTCTCTCGCCACATAAACTTCAATAATACTCCCTTCAGGTCGATAACAGTTTTGAACATCACCTTTAAAAACACTCATGTATCATTCAAAGGGATACATCCAATGCAAGAAAATTGGTCCCAACATTTTCACTTCCCTAGTCAAGTGGACAACAAGATGTACCATGATATCAAAGAACGAAGGATGGAAAAACATCTCAAGCTGACATAGGGTAACAACCACTTCTCTTTGCAAATTATCGAGAGTATCAGGGTCAATAACTTTGCTGCATAGACTGTTGAAAAAGAAACAAAGTCTGGTGATTGCAAACCTTACATGCTTCGAAAATATAGATCAAATTGCCATGGACAATATTTGTTGCATTAGAGTGTGACAATCATGAGATTTAAGACCTATCAAATTCAGATCTTTCATAGATACCAATCTACAGATGTTGGATGAGTAACCCTGTGGCACCTTAACATTTGCCAAGCATTCACAAAAAGCTTTCTTCTCCTTTCTATATAATGTGTAACAAGCGGGAGGTAAGTATGTTCTTTTATTACCCATTTCACATAATTCTGTTAATTCTGACCTTATTCCCATTTCACGTAGGTCCAGTATGGATTTTATCCCATGTTTAGTCTTACCTGGTATATTTAACAGCGTACCAATGACGATGTCACAGACATTTTTCTCAACGTGCATTACATGGATACAATGCCTGACTGTCAAAGAACTCCAATAAGGAAGATCCCAAAATATTGATTCTTCTTGAATGAAGAATTGTCACTTCGTGTGGCCATACTACATTGTGATTTCTTACCAAATTCATTGACAATGTCTTTTACTCTTTCATAAACTACATTCCCTGGTATAGGTTTAGGTGCACTCCGTTCATCATTCCATCCATTGAATGCTTTGCGTTTCCTACGGTACGAAAGAAACCTTCGATGACCAAGATATAAAGTCTTACCGCCATGTTTTAGTTGTATTGAATCAGTGTTTTCTTCACATATAGGACACGCTTTAGCTCCTTTGACACTATATCCAGACAAATTCCCGTATGATGGAAAGTCATTAATAGTGCAAAACAACATAGAGTGCAAACGAAATGTCTCTCTTACTGAAGCATCATAGGTCATCACACCTTCAGCCCAAAGTTTCTTTAAGTCATCAGTCAGAGGTTCAAGATAAACATCGATATCATTTCCGGGTTGTTTAGGGCCCGATATCAACAACAACAACATAACATACTTATTTTTCATACACAACCAGGGAGGAAGATTGTACATAACAAGCATGACTAGCCAAGTTCTATGTTGGCTGCTCAATGTCCCGTACGGATTCATCCCATATGTACAAAGCCCAAGTCTTAGATTCCTGACTTCTTCACCAAATTTAGGGTATAATAGATCAATCTTCTTCCACTGTGGGGAATCAGACGCATGTCGTAGGATCCCATCATTATTTTTCTTAACATTTGCATGCCACCTCAAATTCTTCGCATCTTTCGGATTTGCAAACAAGCGTTAAAACTGTGATATTATAGGTAGATACCACATCACCTTGGCAGGAGAACCAATTTTGGACTTCCCCGAAGTCGTCAATTTATACCGTGACGCACCACATTTTGGACAATCTTTCAAATCCACATAGTCCTTTTGAAATAATACATAATCATTCGGGCATGCGTGTATCTTCTTGGCCTCCATTCCCATTGGGCACAACAATTTCTTTACCCGATATGTTGAGATGGGCAGCTCGTTTCCTTCAGGAAGCATTTCTTTCAACAAATTCAACAATGAAGTGAAGCTTTTGTCGCTCCATCTATTGTTAGCTTTCAACTTATACAATCTCAACACAGCGCTAAGCTTCGTAAACTTAGCACAGCCTGTGTATAACGATATCTCAACATCATGCACAATGTTTCTAAAGATAGGAGGTGGATCGATGTGCTCTACCCTACAACTATCCAGCATCATATCAACGATGTCTACTGGAACTGGTTCATTCAAATCTACGTCATCGGAGGAAATTTCTTCTTCCACCCAAGAACTGCTATCAACATCCACTGGTTTCGAGTTTGAAATCTCTCTATGAGAGTGCCATTCTGTATACCCTTGTACAATCCCGTTGCACATGACATGACTTTTGATTTCGTCATCAGTGCTGACTTTCAAATTGTTACCACAATGCCTACATGGACAGTAGAACCTATCTCTAGGTTCTTTCCTATGTTCCTCGGCAAATCTAATAAACCGATCAAGACCAGATATAAACTCTGGGGTGCAGCGATTGCGAATGGACATCCATGATCTATCCATTCTATGATCAAAGAGAAAACAAGTATATATTAGGACAAGATTAGGGTCTACGGTTAACAAATTAGAGTTTATGGTTAAAACTTTAGGGTTTAAGGTCTTATATATAATTAATGGTTAAAACATCCTAAATGAGATTAGGTGTTCAAGAACAGTCTAAAACTGGGGACTATCCAAGATTATTTACTCCTAATGAGTAAATTTTGGACGGGTTTCTAGGCCAACAAATACATGTGATGTCATTCTTATATATAATAAATGTGTACCACCTATCCCATCCTTGAACACCTAATCTCACTAGTAAGTGTATAATGTGTATTGGGTTTTCAAGAAAATTTCGACAACATTTCCCCGCTGTTCTCTAAGTACATATGTACTTAGAGAACAAACGGGGAAATGTTGCCGAAATTTTCTCAAAAACCCAATACACATTATACACTTACATCCTAAGTGAGATTAGGTGTTCAAGAATAGTCCCAAACCAGGGACTATCCAAGATTTACTCCTAATGAGTAAATCTTGGACGGGTTTCTAAGCCAACAAATACATGTATGTTATCATCTTATACCTACAAACCTAATTTCATCATTCATATCCTAAGTTTTGTGTAACATCATTAATCATGCTTGTTAGTAAATACTAAACAATAAAGAATTAAACCTTGATTCCATATATCAAAGATTTGAATCAGGGTCAATCTTGAAGTTTTAACTAGAGCTCCATATATCAACATACATACCAAGTCATATTTCAAGTCAAGATTTAGGCATTTATCACCTTATGGCGCATACATGATTCACAAGGTATTGGGGTGCACAAAGAATAATATATGTTACTGATTTAGGAGTTCACATAATCATTTAGAAGACCCATGTATGAGTTAATTTTGACATTCAACATCAATGTATCTTTAACACGCATGTTTCAAGGGTTCAAAGCACATAATCAAATCAAATTAGGATGATAGAATGGACATGTTTGAATCTTGTTTCAACATGCATAAAAATTTATTGAATTAGGTCAAGCATGAGAATTAGACAAGTTAAAACAGTACATTATTACTAATAAGTAGATAAATGAATAAAAACCAGTATATAATAAATACAAATCAGTAGATACAAATCAGTATAAATACTAATTAGTTGATGGAAATCAGTAAAATCAAGGCGGAGGCTTGATCAGGCAGCGATGGCTTGACCACGGCCGTGCAGCAGGCATAAGGAGGGTAGGATGAAAAGGCGGCGGCTAGTGGAAGCAGGAGGCAGGGGCGACGCAGCTAGTGGAAGTAGACAAACCTGTGCCGCAACTAGTGGAAGCAGACGAAAAGGTGATGGCGGAGAGCAGAGTGGAAGCAGGAGGCAGCGGCGGAGACCAGCAGGAGACGTAGAGCAGCAGCAGGGGCATCGACGGTGAGAAAGTAGCAGGCAGTGTCGGCGGCGAGCGAGAAGCAGCAGCGTCGACGGCCAGCAGCAGGCGGCGAGCAGCAGCGGGCGGGCAGGTGGCGACACAACAAGAGCAGAGAAAGGCTTTGTGATGAAACAGAAGAAAGGGGAACAGTTACTGTTCGTGGATCTATTAAGTTGGTAAACGACATCAGTTATCAAAAAAACCGACACCTAAAGTCTTTGACGTCAGTTGTTTCTTAAAAACCGACGTCCAATTAGACAATCTTTGCCCTAAATTATTTGGCGGGAACCATTATCGGCGTTGGTTATAAAGGGATAATTGACACCAAAATTGGAACTTTTCGTGCAAATTTTCATCTTATATTGGCATCGGTTAGAAGTTAAAAAACCGACATTGTATGTGAAACTTTGGGGCCAATTTTGTTTCGCTAGAAAATTGGATTTCGCGGGCGATTTCAGGCGTCAGTTTTGTTTTACCCAGTCGACGTTGAATACAAAGCGGTACCCGTATCTGGTTGGTCTTGGAATATAGATGTAAATTTTCCTAAATCACCGACTTTGAATGTTATAGGCGTTGGTTTTCTTAAATAACCGACACCCAGAAAAGCAACATTGAATGTTGTTTCAGTAGTAGTGCCAACCTTAAAACTTTGCTCATCCTTGAGCAAACCTTGAACTTGAGATAGTAGGGAAGCAATGCATGGATGTCCATGAAATAAATTTATTAAAGTCCTAGCATGATGCATGTATGCAAGGATATGTAAAAGCAGTTAGAGGAAAGAAACTATCTAAGCAAAAAAGGAATTTATTTTAACTAAAGGAGAAAAGAAAGGAGTAAGAGAAAGGGGGTGGCTGTCCCACGATACTGACACTAGGATCCCAAATCCTATATTTTGGGACTAGTGTCACCTATGTCTTGCCGACAGGCTCTACCACATAATAGGAGTAGAATAGGTGGAGATGTGGGACCTTCCGAGTATGAAGAAGAGGAATAAATTTGGTGACTTGGTGAAGTCATCTCTGTGCTGGGATCTACTTGAACTGTACTGAAATGAATTCTTTGGTAGAGCATCCTCAAGGTACCCCTCAGTGTATGAATCTAAATAGAAAGGCCCTAGGATGTCGACATAGGATGAGATGGAGGGGAGAGACTAAAAGTTTTCTAGAGGACTCCTCTCTTCTCTCTCCTCCTATGAACTTGAGGTTGGATGCTCAGATAAATTTTTATATACAATCTAAGTGATCCAATCATCTTGTGAACAAGAAGTATCCCCAGTTGAATCTGTTTGCACTTCTACAACCCCAAGCTTGTCACCTTCAATGGGGTTCAGGGTATATTCATGCTCAACAACCATGTTGTAGTGGATTGTCCATCATGCTCCGTCGATGTATACTAAGACTTGTAAGGGAATGGTAGTGCATGTCATCTCATCTTCTCTAGCTCGTCGTCATCAGTATACTCACTGCTCCAAACTGAATAGTCATCATCATCCTCCTCAAACAAGTTATTCCAAACCATAGTAGGTGTGCTGGTGGAAGCTAAGTGACAAGTCTCGATGTGAGAATTATCACCTTGGTCTGGCAGAAAGGTTGGTTCATGTTTCTTAAACTCTCCCTCCCATTGTGAGGTTGTTTGGTCACCCTGAGGAGAAAAGAAGTAATCATCATCATCATAAAACCATTCATGTTGGTGGCTTGTAGCTCCCATTAGTTGATCAACTGAATCATCTGGATGAAATGAAGAGTTCCCCCAGGTTGGTGGACCTTCATAGAAAAATCCCGGTGAATCCAATTGATGGTCTGAATAGGATGGTAGGGCAAACTCCACTTCAAGCCCAATGGAGTGGTTTTGATGTCTGTAATCTTCATGATTGTGTGATGGTGCTTGTAATCTTGTGGTAACCAAATTGATGATCTCTTGAAGTCTCCTACCCTATTCAACATCATTATCATGAAGTTGTTGTACTTGAGCAACAATACTTTCAAGATTCGTCAATTCTGCCATACACTTTTCTTGGGAATCTGTTGTATCAAACTGATGCTTTTGGATGAATCCTTGTTCGATAGTTTGAAGTATAATTCTATTGCGGTTTGCGCCCTCAGTGGATACTTGGAGATGATAATATTAGTTTTCTAGTAGCTGTTGAAGTGGGTCGACGTGTTCTTGGAGATGAGGAGTTGAGGAGGTTTGTGCATTGACACTTTCTCCAGCTAGCTTCACCGATCTGATCAGTTCCTAATGCCATGATAATGTGGAAGTCGAGGGTTGGTCATCCATATCCTTTATTGGAACTTCAATATATGATGATGGTGGAGGTGAATATAGCTCGACTAGCTGTAGAGCACAACCTTCCATTATTTGCTAGTAGCCGAAACTACAAAAAAAATCAGGAGACAAGTGGACGAGATGACTTGTCTTACTAAAGTAAGGTCCATGGACAAAAAGTATAAGAAAAGAAAACTATTCAGTATATATGGACAAGTATGTGCAAAAAAAAAAAGAACTATGCATATATATACAAGATTATGGATGATATAACAAAATCTTTGGGTGTGTAAGCGTGAAAAATGACATCCCCGACAACGACACCAAAAGTTGATAGGCCTAAATCGTACATCCAAAAGGAGGCAGTCTCAGACGGATAGAACTTTAAATTTATAACCTGAAACCTTCAAGGACCCCTGTAACTTTATTATGGGGTCAAAGTAGATATACGAGGTCAAACACAGGGATGTGGGAATGTTTATGACACTTGAGATCTCACTCTTAAGTTAGCTAATCCAATCTGATAGTTGATAAAATTATGGAACTAGAACTAGTATAGCAAAATGTCACAAAATAAAACAACACTAAGTAAAGAAAACAAAATAGAGTCTGTCAAGTTCTACTAATAAAAAAGGAGTTCCTAGCTATGTAACCACAAGTTGGGTAGTGTATACACCCTTTCTTGAGCATAGACAACCCTCGAACACCTCGGCAAGCAATCTACATCCAAACATAGTATGTATTTTGGTGTCTGTTCTTGTGGGGTCATCCAACTTTCTTTCGCGAAGTGTGACTAAAACCTTCAATGATATGAAACCTCTCTAGAGGATGACAAATCAACACCCTAGAATATTCTACATACCTTCTCAGGTCTAGAATATTTTGTGATGCTTGGAACATATGTGATATGGGGAGAACTTGGTAGTGGGCCCGACCGCGCCTAGGTCTACGATTCTATGCAGATCACCTAGAACCATCCTCCTTTCAGATTCTGATCCAAACTACCTCCTCCTATCTATTTCTACAATGAATCTCTTGATATACGCAGAAATAGAAGTTCAAGCAAGAAAGAGATCAACCAAACTAGCATTCATAACCAGAAAGAAAAGATAGAATAGAAAACATACTAGATCTGGAATAAAACTACTTGCTTAAGTTAAAAGTACATCAACATGCCAGAAACGGGCTACATAGGCAAAAAGGAGCTCAACTAGCCATTGACAAGCATATTTGGCACCGAACAAAGATGGAAGAACATCATTTGTACAGAAACTAAAGAGAACAGAAGAATAAAGGAGAAGGAGAAGAGATTTAGCCTATAGAGGAGAGGTGGCTCTCGCTCCTTAGCATATGTATATGCCAGATCTTGTCTTTGGGTCATCCTCCTTGGTCTTCTGAACTCCTTGGCCTCCTTTTTCTTTGATTCAGCACCAAACAACGGCTTGGTGGGAGTATGGAGGTCAAAGATGGTTGGAAATGGTAGGATATGGGTATATAGTGGTGGATAATGACGACGGATGGAAGAAAACTGAAGAGACGGGTGTAGGATGAGCACTTCAACCCTTTTAGACCTTAGAACTCTCCCACGGGGCTCTGGGAACCAAAAATGTGTGGAACCAGAAAAATCTCTAAACCCCTCTCTAGGTCACGAGGGGTGAGTATTTATAGGTAAAGGCAGAAGATGGTCACATCACCTGCATCATTCACTACCCTAGTCTCGGCCCGATCGTTCCAAGATGGGAACGGTCATGATGGGGGTCGTATCGAGGGTCGCGGTTGAACGAATGTCATGGTTGAGATGTTTGTAGTGATCAGGGAAGACGTCGCGGTCTGTGGTCGAGGCAGGTGTCGTGGGCGAGACATGTGAAGTTGACCCTTTTCCTCAAGATGGTCATAGCGAGAGTACCTGTTGTGATATGTGTCGTAGAAGAGGCATGTATCTACTGTCGAGGAAGGTGTCATCGGCGAGAAAGGTGCCATGGTCGAGGCAGGTGCAGCTGGCCCTTGTCCTCTGTACAGCTGTGCTGGGCTCGACACAGTCGTACTGGGTATCTCAGTCATGTCAGGTGTCGCGATCACGATACATGGAAGCCTAACTGCTACAACAACCATGTATTTGGGAGAAATCTTAGAGAATAGATGTCTTTTTAGGTTCAGTGCCTACATGTCCCAAAATGGCTAACTGAGCGACTTTATTTCTGAAAGATATATAAATTATAAAAAGATAGGTATATAGAGTTATTTTGGGCATATTAAGGCTATAATGACACAAAATTATAAATAAATGCTTAGCATAGATGCCTGAGTTTCAGTGTTATCAATGTCCTAGAATCATGAACATTTTCTCTACCTTTTGATATAGTTTTCATCACCTGTTTTTCAAGATTTAAAGATTGATTTTGTAGGGTTTTAAACATTCATAATACCACATTAATAACTAAAGATACATTTTTAAAGGATAAGGTTGGGATCTTAAAGTCAACTCCATGATCAGTAACCATGGACTCTCTCTCTCTAAGATACAATCATATGTCAGTCTAGGTTTTTGTTGAAGATTTTTAGGGTTTGGTTTTTCACTTATGATCTTAAAATAAATAAAGACAACATCATGATTAATAAAAGTTATGATTTTCAGTCAAGACATCCTTAAGAAACCCTAAACTCAATGTTAGGTCTAAAACAAGAGCCAACCTAGGGATTTGTCGATGGTTATGAATTTCTAGGGTTTTCCTGATACATATATTAGAACATAAACCCTGATTGATGGACCTAATCCTATATATAGGTTGAGTTGACTTTAGACTTGGAGGGTTAGGATTCAATCTATGGTTTAACCATTCAAGTTAAGGCATGTGCATCTTTCCCAATTACCAAGGTAAATTTTTTTTCCATATGAGGCATTCTTTGTAAAATCATATTCATCTTTGAATATACTTGTAACGAACTGAAACTCGTGTATAATCTTAGTTTCATCCTTTTTCTAAGCTTTTCTTTCTTTTATGTCCTTGATGTTGAATTAGTGGATATTATTAAGGTTTGGTGTACATTTGTTCCCAATATTTTACTCTATAAGGAGTTAAGCACAAATACCTTAGTGAAAGTTTTTAATGGGTTTAATTTGTAAAATTTCCACTTAAGAGGGATAAGGATAAAATAAAAAATGATCTAGAAGTTTCTATGGCTTTTGTGTGGGAAAAAGAAAGAAAATCCTAAAAGTGAAGATAATGCGACAATAAATGAATTTATTTTCCCATTGAGTGAATTGCCTAAAAATCATAAAAGTGGGACTCAAAAGATAATTCTAAACCTAAATTCATTTTCCTTTGTGTACAAGTTTTCTTGGGTGATAAGTTTTACAATTTTTGGAACGTTGGTAATTATAATTGAATTATTTGAAAGGGGAAATAGGACATAACTTAAAAATACAAAATAAAATCTTTAATGACTCCAAAATTAACAATGGATGCTAAATTTGTGTTATACACAATAAAATATACCTTCGGTTGAATTTTCACTGAATTTGGAGAATAATTGATTAAAAGGTGAAATCAAGAGAGAGAGAGAGTGTGTAGAACCTTCAACATATTAAATAAATGAACAAATAATCCCAACATGTAAGGTTGATGGAGAATTCATAGCTTAGGCACTTAATGTGACTTGCGGGTGAAGTTTTATCATATTTGGAGAATCTCATAACCATTAATGTAGTAGGAAAGAGAAAATATGTTTTGATTTATTTAAAAAACTAAAAGTTCTCAAAAGGCAAAAAAATTACATATTTGGATTCCTCATATCAAAAATAGGTAATGTGTCAATTTTCATTAAATTAGGGCTTTGTTTGCATCCTTAAAAGAAGAAAGAGAAAAGTAAAAATTAATACATCCACACTTTAGTCCTAATTACTTTAGGATTTCATTTATTATGTCACACACCATTTTTCCTTTATTTTTCTCTTTTTCATGCTAGTGGAGGGCTAGGATGTGAAGAGATGATCATGACCCATGATCCGACGGTCCTCCACCGTCGTCTAGCTTGTGACTAAATAGGAAAAAGGACATGTTGCAGTACGATTTTCAAATCGTGATTTCTTCCTCCCTACTCACTCTTTTTTTGCGATTTCTTCTCCTACAGTTTCATAATACAATTTCACACATTTTGATCCATGCTTTGTGGGGGTTTCATGGATTATTTTGGGAAAACCCAAAATATGTTCTCCACGCAAGTTCGGTCACAACCCTCCTCGCTTCAACCCTCAACCTAGCCTATAAATACATGTACCCTGAGCTTCCCTAACCCTCTCACAACTACTCCCTTTCTCCAATTGTTTGTAGGTTAGTGCTTTGTCTTTCCAGTACTCGAGTTTTGTTCTTGTTCTTGCGGCAGTGCATTCTTCTTCTCCTCTTTGTCTCTGGGTAAATTGGAGCCTTCGATGAGTATGTCTTCCTTTCCCTTTTCTTTTCTTGCTCACATTTTCAAATTCAATTGCATGTCATGGATTTGCCCACATCTTGGGGTCTCATAGCAAGCTTGAGGGCCATCCATGGTGTGAGCTTCTATGGGAGACAATCTCCTGGGTGTAATACCCATTTTGCCCCTCTCATTTTCTTCTCTTCATTTTCCACCTAAGGGAAGGGTTGTCTGTCGTCCGGTTTTGCTTTGCTTTGGGGCAAGTCAAAGACACACCTTTGACCCTTGACTTGGATGAATTTGATTGGGCTAAGTCAGCGAGGTGGGTATGCTCTTTGCCTTCCCTTTTGTTTCTTTGCGACCGCTTTACCTATGTGGCATGTTTCTATTGGTTGATTTTCATAAAATCATAACTAGATATTCCTGTGTCCAAAATAAAAAAGAAAATATGTTCTAAACTCGTAAAAACATGATTTTTCTAATAAAAATAATTTCCAAGGATGATTTTGAGTTTTATTGAAAGGGTTTTTTTAGAAAATGAATTAAATAACTAAAAATAACCAAAAATACACCTAAATATTCATAACTTCAAAATATACAATATTATATCTTTTCTTAATCAGAAAAACCTAAATAAGTGATTGGTGATAGTTTTAGAGTCAAAATCGAGGCTGTGTTCGAAAAGTCCAAAAGTTAGGGTTTTCTTACCTTTATACACGAGTAAACCCTAATTCATGTTTAAACATTGGAAATAGGAAAATAAGCTTAGGAATCGATTAAAGTAGTAAAGAAGAAGTAATTGGATCTTTTAAGAAAAGGTATGTGCTTTCCTTACACCTAAGTTGGGAAAATTTGTAACCCTAACCTAGTTTCCCTAATGATGCTTCTATAAAACCCTAATTTCTCTTTTGTTAATTCCTTTGATATATTTGCCTCAAAATCAAATTTATTACTTATTCCTTGGGTCTTGTACCCACTACCATGTTTCTGTTACTTGATGCTTATACTTGCCATAGTTCTTAACATGTTGATTTTATTTGACTATTTAACTAGTGTAGTGGTACTTTTGTACAACCACCCATAGATAGGGCATGTGTAAATTTGCCCTAGGGAATGTGTTACTCTCCCAAACATAGAATATTTATAGGTGATTGGAACATGTTACTCTCCCTCACCTATTGGTTGAGGTTAGGTAGGTTCATCAACCCTACATAGTTTAGGTAGTCAATATTAATCATGCATGCAACCTTTTTACTATTTTTGTTATGACTAAAATCTATTTATTTATGCCTCATACTTTTGACTATCTTCATCTTATGATGAACTCTAACCTTTATTTCCTTATAGTTTTGTTTTCTTTTGTCCTTGTTCATTTTCTTTGACACATACCTTGTTTTCTTTCCCTTTTGCTAGGTGCCTTCCCAACCACCCATGGTTAGATCAAGGTGTTGAACAAGGCCAAGGTGATCAAGTTCAGGAGTAGTAGATTCAATTTTTACTATCAAGGATGTCTAGGTTGCTTAGTGCTAGATCCTATAGTTTCTTTTTCTATTCTTTTCCTTTTCAAAGAGACTCATGTAATGAATAAGAGTTCAAACGCAATGTAATAACTTAGTTACTTTTTGCTTCTATTGACATTTCATATGTATCCTGAAACATGCTTATTTACTTGGATTATTATACATGCATTCCATAATGTCTATTCTTCTAAAAAAGTGGATGTTTTGTATTTCCTTTAAATTTTAGTAAGGAGGTGATCTCGCCTCTTTACATCATGGTATCAGAGACTGTTAGGAAACTGCTAGGGCATAAGTTGAAAGCAAGGTTGTCTAGAATGGATCAGTGTCTGGGGGCTGGCAATATTTTCCTCCGCACCACTAGTTTGGTTTACGAGGACTCCTGGATCCATATGATACCTGCATGGCTTACGCGATACTGACTGCCTAAATTAGTATGCTCAGAGGCAATAGTAGCCTTAGTTATCCTTGTTGTCTACTCCTATTACCTTATGTTATACCCTTATCTTTCAGGAAGGGAGATTTTTTCAGAAACATGAACATCTCTTCTTCAGGAGCCACCTCCAGAAATTCCAACAACTGGGATACTCCAGTGACTCCCTCCAACACTGGGACAATCTCTACTGCCCATGTTGGTACCCCTCTTCTAACACCTGAGCAAGAGCTGACCATGTTGCACTAGCTGCTCTCGACTACCTTGGTGGGGCATCTCTCCAATGTTGTAGCTGCTACAACCAAGCCAAAGCAGTTCACCCTTACAAACTTCATCAAGATGCAACCACTACACTTCAAGGGCAAGATTGAGCCAAACATTGTGGATAAAGATGATGATTGGGTCCTAGCTCTAGAGAGTACCTTTGAGGGCATGGCATGTCCTCCTCACCAGAAGGTTTGCTTTGTGACATATGTGCTGGATGGGCCATCATGGGTGTAGTGGATGGGTATGTCTCGTACTCATGATACATCAAGCATGTCCTGGGAAGAGTTCCTCAAGCTCTTCTGTGAGAAGTATATCTACCCTGGATATCTAAAGAGGAAGGAAGCAGAGTTTTATAGTCTACGTCAAGGAAGCTTGAGCGTCTCTGAGTACATGCACCATTTTCTTCTCCTGGAGCACTATGTAGTGGACCTAGGAGCTGAAAGGAGATCAACCCTATTTCTCGAGGGTTTAAGATACAATGTAAGACACAACCTTGTTCCCCAATTGCGGGTGACCTTTTAACAAATGGTGGACAAGGCTTTAGTGATCGAGTCATACCCTGGGTTCTAATCTTCCAGGCACAACAACAACAAGAGGAAGAACACTGGAGGAAACCAAGGGCACGCAAGTGCAACTGTTGCCCACGTTCTCACCCTCCACGAAGGTGCTCTACTGGCAATGGTCAACCCCGTAGAGATGAACGACCTAAACCTATCTGCTATGAGTGCGGTCAAGATGGACACATTCAACCCAACTACCCCATGCTTGGGCAAGGACCAACTCCAGCTCAACAGCCACAACAACGACATAATCTGCCTCCAAGAAACAACAATCAGAACCGACAAGGTCGACAACCACCTGCAAAAAGGCGGAATGGAAAGGTGTTTGCCCTTAATGTTGAGGAATCTAAAGGAGATAATGAAGTTATCGAAGGTACCTTACATCTTGATATGCATCCAGTTAAAGAACTCTTCAATTCTGGTCCATCGAATACATTCATATCATCTAAGTTTGCTGGCATGTTAGAGATAGAATCAGAATATTTGGATCATGTTTTAGATGTTAAAATCCCTAGTGGTAGGATATGCTCTTCTTATCTCAAACTCCTGACCATGGACCTCTGTATCTATGGTATAATGTTTCCCTCAGATTTCATCTTGCTTGACATGATAGCCTTTGATGTCATCCTGGGGATGGATTGGTTGAAGAGGTACAAATCTATTTTATTTTGTGAAGTATCGAAGGTTAGTTTGTTACATCTTGTTGTGGGAAGGATGTGTGTCAAGGGTAGGAAGTGATAGGATCAACAGTTTGTCATCTCCGCCATCAAACCCAAAAAGCTTGTCTCATAAGGGTGTAGAGCATTATTAGCCTCTATTGTCCTTGATGTTGCACCTCCTTCTCTTGATCACATAGATGTTTTGAAGGACTTCCCCGATGTTTTTTCTGACGAGTTGTCTGTCTTCCCCCAACTCGTGAGGTGGATTTTTCCATCGAGCTTGCACCAGGAACCCCTCCCATCTTGAAGCCTTCTTATCGCTTGGCCCCTATAGAACTTACCAAGCTTAAGAAGCAACTTCAGGAGCTTCTTGACATGGGCTTTGTATGCCCTAGTGTTTCACCATGGGGAACCCATGTTTTGTTTGTGAAGAAGAAGGATGGTTCGTTGCGTATGTGCATGCATTATCGTATGCTTAATCAAGTGATGATAAAGAACCTCTATCCTTTGCCTCACATTGATGATCTGTTTGACCAACTAAAGTAAGCCAATGTGTTCTCAAAGATGGATGTGCGAAATGACTACTACCAGATGTGCGTGAAGGATGAGGATATCTCGAAGACATCTTTCAGAACACGTTATGGGCATTATGAGTTTTTGGTCATGCCTTTCAGTTTGACTAATGCCCCAACTTCTTTCATGGACTTGATGAATCGAGTGTTTCATCCATACTTCGATCAGTTTGTGGTAGTGTTCATCTATGATGTGTTGGTCTACTTGGAATATGAAGAACAACATCATGAACATCTACGAATCATTTTGAACACACTGAGAGAAAATTAACTGTATGTTAAATTCTCAAAGTGTGAGTTCTGGATCAAGGAAGTGATGTTCTTAGGTCATGTGATATCTGTCAGACATATTGTTGTTGATCCCATAAAGGTAGAAGCTGTGACAAAGTGGAAAGCTCCAAAGACCCCATCTGAGATCTGTAGTTTCCTCAATTTAACAGGTTACTATCGAGTATATCAAGAGTTTTTTTGAGTTGGCTCTTCCTCTGACAAAGTTGAAAAGAAAAGAAGTCAATTTTGTATGGACACCTGATTGTGAGGATAGTTTTCAGAAGTTGAAGAGTTGTTTGACATTTGCTCCTATTCTTTCTCTACCTGTTGAAGGTAAACCCTACATTATCTTCATAGATGCTTCTAAACAAAGATTAGGATGTGTCTTGATGCAAGAAGGTCGAGTGATCACCTATGCTTCATGCCAGTTGAAACCTAATGAAGAGAACTGGCCTACCCATGATTTAGAGCTAGCAACTATCATGCATGCTTTAAAGATTTGGTGACACTATCTCTATGGAGTGAAGTTTGAAGTTTTCTCAGATCACAAAAGTTTGAGATATCTGTTGACATATAAGGATCTAAATATGAGACAACATAGATGGATGGAGTATCTCAAGGACTGTGACTTTACCATCACCTATCATCTTGGTAAAGCAAATGTAGTCGTTGATGCTTGGAATCAGAAGTAGAATGCAGTATGTGCTACCATGAACCCGGAGTTTGTTTCTTGTTGACAACCATAGCCTCAAGATGATGAAGATGATGAGAAGTTGTGTGTTCATATGTCTAGTTTGTCCATTACAACTTCTTGGATCTTGGAAGTTATTACTGCACAGCTTAAAAGTTTTGAGCTTGAAGAGATGAAGGCCTTAGCTGAGAAGCCACAATCTGACTTTTCAGTTCAAGTTGATGGAGTTGTTTGTTTCGAACAAAGGTTGTGGATACCTAAATTTGGGAACCTACAACAGAAGGTTTTGAGTGAAGCCCATGCGCCTAGCTACACCATACACCCTGGTACTACCAAGATGTACAAGGACCTACAACGAAGTTTTTGGTGGAAGAACATGAAGAAGGATATTGCTGTGTTCGTTGCAAAGTGTTTGACTTATCAACAAGTCAAGATCCAGAATCAACAACCTGGTGGTCTTATGCACCCATTTGAAATTCTAGAATGGAAATGGGAGAAGATTACTATGGACTTTGTCAGTGGTTTACCTAAGACCAGGAAGGGCTTTGATGCTGTGTGGGTGGTGATTGATCAACTTACTAAATCTGCCCAATTTTTGCCTTTCAAGTTCACTTACAAGGTTGATGAGATGGCTCAGTTGTACGTGGATTGTATCGTTCATATGCATGAAGTTCCTAAAGTGATAGTGTTCGATCGTGACCCGAAGTTCACCTCTCAGTTGTGGAGTCAGATACAAGCAGAGATGGGTACTAACTTGCATTTCAATATGTCTTATCATCCTCAAATTGATGGTCAATCTGTAAGGACAGTGCAAATTCTGGAAGATCTTCTTTGTGCCTATGTTATGGATTGGGTAGGTGTATGGGATAAGTTTCTTCCATTAGCAGAGTTTTCTTATAATAATAGCTACCAAGCTAGTATTGGTATGCCACCTTATGAAGCTTTATATGGAAGACCTTGTCATTCTCCATTACACTGGGATGATGTGGAGGAATGTGCTCTAGTGAAGTCTGATGATATGCAGTTGATGATAGAGAAGGTTCAGTTGATCAAGAAGCAAATGAGAGATGCTTAAGATAGATGAAGATGTATGCTGATAAGAAAAGATATGATGTGAGTTTCTTAGTAGGTGACTATGCCTTCTTGAAGATCAAACCTATATGTTCCATTGCAAGATCTAAAGTTAAAGATCTGATGTGAGTTTCTTAGTAGGTGACTATGCCTTCTTGAAGATCAAACCTATATCAGGTGGCACGGGGGATGAAGCCCTAGTGGAAGTCTCCTTAAATTATAGTGTGCGTGTCCAACATCAACCAGAAGTCCTGGTGGCACTAGAGTAAAGAAAAGCCAAGAGGTGGATTGACTCTCCGCTTGTGTGCTCAGGTTAGAGGAGGAGTCCAGTTTAGACCAGAGAGCCATTTCCCTATTGCAAACCAGGAGAGTAGTCAGACTTAGCATTTCCTGGGTGTGTCCGCTAAGTCTTGTACGGTGTGATCGTAGTGTACTATGAGTCTTCATATGTAGAGTACATTACATATGATCATAGCATAATAAAATGAATGAGAGGTCAAACAAGTGTGTACAGTTATTCAATTATTCTTTTAATGTTTCTAAATTATTAGTTCTCTTTATGATCAATCAAGCATTTCATATATTGATTCACTCTTATAGATTTAGAGTATCCTGCCATATTTTATGATTGTCAATTATTAGACTCTTTAAAACTTTTTGCTGTTATAATTGATATCAATTGCTCAAAACTATATATGTAATTATATCAGTGCTTTAGATTGTTTCCTTGAAGTACTCATTCACTGAGCTAGTATGCTCACCCCTCTACTCACAATTTTTAGGGAAATCACATGGACTTGAAGAAGATATCATTGCATCATAGTAGATCTGCCACAAGAGTTAAGTCTGAGTATAGTTAAGTTTAGTTGGTCCATGTCACTCTAGGTCCTTGTATAGATCTGAGAGAGAGAGTTGTAAATGATGTTTTGTATGTTTGTTTCCTTAATAGGAGAGAATGCAAATGATTGTCATGTCGTATGTACATGGAAGTGTGAGAAACATAATGAATGTATGGATGTGTATCATAAATGCTAAGATTATATTAGATACATAAAAGTTTAATTCTTTTGTAAAGTTAGTTTATGTGGTTCAATGCAAGAAAACAAAGAGTTTGAGAAAGAAGAAAAAGTTAAGGGTGATCTTTGTATTACATTAAATCCTCAATTTATGCCCTAATCTCATGATTAGTGGAAATTGTGAGATCAGGGTGTAAAAACTTTGGTATTAGAGCTTGGGCTGAGTCGTCAGGGGCAATTAAGTTAGTAAGTTAGAGTCATAAGTGTGGCATATAGGAGATGTTATGATGTTAGCTCTGGGAATTTGAGTATTTGGAAATCCTGGCCCAGTATCTGAGTACTTGGATCAACTAGTATCAAGCTACTTTGTCTATTCTTTCATGTATACCCTAGCCAAGTATATAGTGGAAGGAAGGGCTAGAGAGAAACCCTAGAAATATTAGGGTTAGAAACAAGATAAGTAACATGAATTAAGAGCATAAATATAAAATGAGATATAACTTTCATTTCATATTGTTGTTTTATTGGAGATTAGTAGAAAATCTCTTATATGTTGAAATTCAGATATTCAATATTTTGAAATATATATGGGTCTTTAAGATTTGTTGTACACTATGCAGTTGTAACATTTATTGATTACATTCTTTGTATCAAGTAGACTAGAAATGATCTTTGAATGAACTTTCCTAAGTGGATATTCTTTCCACATGTTTGAGATTAATAGGAGTTGGTTAATCTTAAGTAGCTCTTGGCTTCAAGACTGCAGGTTCGGTCTGGTCCGGCTGGCAGGATGCGATACTAGGATCTAATGACTCTTATTAAAAATATAATAAGAGTAGACTATGGATAAATTAGACCCACATCATAGTGAGAATGTACATACACTAAGATGTTGAAACATATGGGAAAGATTAGAATAGCTACGAATCAATTGAAACTGATGTCTGAGATCCAACTTTGAGGCCTCATATGAGAAACCCTATTGGGAATAAAGGAACACGACATAAGATTCTAATTAAGTATAATCATTAGTATTATATAAACTCTAAATATGAAATATGAAAAAGATATGAGAAAAGTATGTAAGGGCCAAGATAGTAAGAATCAATCATGAGGAATGGATTGTATAATCGAGTACCATGTTTTTATGTACTCCAAAGCAAAGGAAAAATAGAAGAAAAGCGTAAAGTATTCGATAAGTACATAGAAATGAAGAGTCTTTAGAAAAGTAAAAGTGAAGAGAACTAGATGAGCATGTAAATAATAAAACTAGGATAAGAAACTTAGTTAAAACAAAGAGAAATGTTGGAAATAATGAACTTGATTAAGGAATGAGGGTTATGATATAATTGAGAGCATGTAATGTATACCTTTATTGTGAAGTTAATACATTCATCCTACTGCCTTTGGATTCTAAGTCTCTATAGAACAACAAACTAATTTCTAAAAGAAGAACAAAAGTGTAGCTTAACCAATGAATAAGTCATACAAAGGTAGACTATATTTAAGAGATAAAAACTTGATTAAAAGAGATACTAATTTTGACCCATGAATGAGTAATTTTATTTAAAATGAATGATATGTGATGTATTAAACATGAGTTGAAACTAGTAGAGAGATTATTGATTTAGAGTTTCAACTTCACATTAGTAGAAGGATAAAAAGAAATATGTGCAACATGGTATGCATGATCATACACATGAATAAGCAACATGATCATAAGAGAAAATTAGAAGTTAAAGATAACATGTGGAAGAGTAGTATATGGTAAGAGGATTATGGAAAGTAAGGAAGGGTTTGAAACACGGTGGAGTAATATAGATTATAAAAGAAAGTGGTTAGGAGATTCAATCAAGTGCTAGTTAGTCAAGTATCCTTATTGATAACTAATTAAACCTACATATGCCAAATGTATTAATGGGATGTTTGAAGATAAGAATTCTAAGTCTCAGAACCGTCTTCTCTTCCATACATTACTTAATGAGAGAAATGTGGGAATGAAGTGATAAGAAAATGAATCATGTCTGATGCATAACCATCATGGTAGAGGCATCTAGTGAATGTAATAATGACACACAATATGATGATGAAACCCTAGAAGGGTAAATGGATAATGTAATATATCTGAATGGCCAATTAAGATGAAGGAAGTTCAATTGATAAGATAAGGAAGACTTTAGTAAAAACTTGTGAGATCTAAAGTTTGAATTTCAAATTAAGGGAGCAAAGTCACACCACAATAACGTCATGCTACTGATAAAGGCCAAACCCTAGAATGTTTAGAGTTGTAGTAGTTTAAGGGTTGTCACTAGTGATTTGACTTTGAATACTAGCATCTCTATAAAATAAGATCATGAAATTTGCAGTATGAGAAGTAAACTAGCACTGATAGTAATCCTAGAAAATCTGAAAGGTAGATAAACAATATGGAAATGATTTAGAGCAAAAGATAAGAAATAGATTTGAAATATAAGAGGTGTGTTTTGAACAAAAGGAGAAATACAATATCTGTGAAGTGTGATATGAAATAAATTCTTGCAGTAATAGCAAGAATGATGAATCATCAATTCATACCTTGTATGTTTCAATTTTAGGGATGTTTAATCTACATGATTAAAATGAGAAGGATAAGTAGCAAAAAGTAAGTAGTAATGAATGAGGAGAGAGATAAGAGAAAACAATGGCTTTTAGTAATAAGTGAATTTGTTTTTAGAAGTATAATTTTTGAAGGTATATTAAGGGATGTAAATTGGTTCTACGTATGATTTCAGTGTACATGTGCAAGCAATATATTAATTAAAGGTGTATGATAGTTTAAGTCATTCATACCAGTAATCCATCTTAGTATTATAAAATTGTGGTATGGTGATATGGGTTTAACGATGATGGAACAAACGGAGGGTTACCCTGAATAAGGTAGTCTTACCTATTCACTCATATGAATAGAAGGGATGATAACCATATTGTATTGATATGTAACCCTAATGAGGTATAACTTGTTATACCTAGATTTAATATAACTAAGTGATGGTAATTGGGTATGAATAGTCCTTGAATGACTAATACAATTATGGAGTACTTTGTTACTATTGTTGAAACCCTAGTATGCTATAACCTGATGGTTACACCTTGAATTATATGTGGGCTCATACTTGAGAATAGTATGGAATGTAATGGTAATGCTTCACCTTATGCATCCATGATCCAATGGGGATTCCGTGAGTAGTAAAGTACAATTGTTGTTGAATCTAGTCTTTTAACTCAAGACTATTTTGCTATTTGAGTAGCACAATAGTAAAATTCAAAAGAACATGGTGAACTCTCTTCCGTGATTTACAGGTAATACATAACAATAGTACATATTTAGCAATATGAACTGAGATAGTTGGATCAGATTATTGATGTTGAGGTAACACCTCAAGAGTATGAAAATATTGAAATGGTTGTTTCTCTCTCTCCTATGATTGATTGTGGCATAGAGAATTTGTTTGTTATCATTGAGAACAATTTCAAACATATTGTGATTTAGTAAAGGAATAAAGGTCTTAATGTTGAAAACTGCATTCAAGTATGAAATACAAGAATATAATGACATGTAAGATTTCAGAAGCTTAAAATAAACCTTGAATGTACTTTACTTGCATATTTATGTTTTGGGGACGAAACCTTTTTAGGGGGGGGGGGAGAATTGTTATGACCGCATCTGAGCTTAATTGGTAAACTGGGGTTTACTTGGATGATTATATGCTTAATTAGATTGATCATTGCTTAAATATAATTAATGATGATAATTCAATTATGATCTTTTAAACCTAATAAGAACGTGAAGTGTTCTATGGTTTGAGAAATTAGGGTTTGAGAAATATAAACCCTAGTTGGTTGAAATTAGGGTTTTGATGGTACATGAGTATGGAATTTGATCAAGATAGTTGTACGGTAAATAATTTATCATATTTTCTATGTAATTTGGATTTAATTGAAATTTGGATATAATATGTATAACTCAATCGTGCATTTCAGTGAAAAACTTCGGAATTTTTGGAAGTTCTTTAAAAATCATTCTCGATCGAGATATATTTCAACCGACCATTCTGACAAAATGTTGTTCATTAGTATATTGTTTGATTTTTATTTATTTATTGGTTATTGCAAATGATCTTAAATTTTAACTGGAGATCTGAAACTCAATTATAAACAATATGTAAAATTTTCATAATTTTTGGATGCATTTAGACCTTATAAGTAGATGAATTATAGTAATTGACATTTTTGTAGAATTCTAGATAACAGTGCACTATTAGATTTTTAATTATTTAATGGAAACTGGGAATGATCTCAAATTTTAAATTAAGCTTTGTAACTCAATTTTACATAACATGATAAATTATTATAATTTTTGAATAATGTTGGATCTCTTAAATACACGAATTTACATAAACCTTTTTATGGCAGAAAAATCTGCTAAAATAAGAAAAAGTTTAGTGAGGGGTCAATGTGCAATTAATAAAGCAGCTCAATGGCTCTATATGGTCAAACTAACACACAAGAAGCTCTCATAATTCATGATTCAATCTAGAGAAACGAAATCCTAGAGAGAGAGAGTTAGGGTTTGAGAGGAGAAATTGATGGAGATGTTGACCTAGGGTTTTGCGGTCCGAGGAATGATGAAATCATGTAAGTTTAGCTTCTTTGGATATAGTTTCATGGTGAATATTATCTAACATGTCAAAATTCCATCCCTCCTCTGATTTTATCAAAAATGGTATCGAAACTTCCCCTTTTTCTCACTGTTTCTTCATAATCCCTAATTTTTAGGGTTTCTGAGTTGAAAGGAAGAAGAATTGGGTGAATTGCTAGGGATTTGATATGAGATCAAGATTTTCAGGGATGAGCTACGTTTTTAAGTTGTTTTCACACTTAGGGTGAGTGGGAACTTCCTTTAAACAGTATATTGCACGAAAATTAGTTAATTCATCCATAATCTTTAATTGCTAGTATGCGACTACAAACCCTGAATTGTCTATTTGTTCTAAGTTGTTGCAAAATGATATGAAATGGATTCTTCCTCTAGTTGGATGAAGTTTAGATGATAAAATCATATTATAAATGTATACAATACATCCTAGTATACATCCTAATGAGAATTACCTAAGTATTCACAGAGGTTATAAGAGTAAACCGAAATATAGGGAATTTGTCTATGACTGAAATTTGCTGTATAAGTAAATAGAGAAAGTTGCTTATCTAGATCCTCTTGGTTTTGAATGATTGTTTATCTAAATTCTTAGTACATATATGTCAGATAATATCTTGGATTTCATTTAAAGTGAGTAGTGTTTGTTTGGTATCTCAGTGAAGAGGGTGAAACCCTAGATGTGAGGAAAATTGGATATTTGCGAATAGATATCGTGAAATCCATTTGAAGAGATTTTCTTGACATGATAGACTCTATTTATTCAATGTTATTATTGATGCATGATATCCCAATGAATGGAATGGAAACCCAAATTCAGCTCAGTTCTAAGGTTTCATACATATATTGATTTTATATGATTAGTTTATAATAGTCTTTATTCAGTGAATGTTTATGTCGCATGAATTCTTTATGGGAGCCATGGGAATAAGTTGTTGTCTAGTGAGAGGTGACAAGATGTGTGATGTCCTTGTGAGCCATGAGAATACTTGTACAACTAGTGAAATGAATACCTTGGTCTAAGGACCTAGAGGTAATGGTTACCTGTTATAGAGGTAACAATGCTATGTGATGATCTAAGGGTTTGAATACCCAGATCCAGTAATCATGATAATTATGTGAAGGGGTTATGATTCCCAGTAATGTAATAAGGGATCGAGATCCCATGTATCATGTGTTTTAAAGATTTGAAAAGTACGTGATAGATGTATTACACCTTTCTTTGTAGCATTTATGGTGATTAAATGAAACCCTAAGGGTAGGTGTTCAATGAATCAAGTATTGCGATATCAATGTTCCCAGTTTTTATTAATAATTCTTGTCATGATAAGTAATTAACTCTTAATTGAGATATGAGATGCACAACTCAAGGTTTAGGTTGATATGCATGATTCTAGTGTGTATGTGCCAAGTGGACATGAAATCTGTTTATTTAAGAATTTTGGTCTGCCTACATGTATAGTATGTTGATTACTCTGTATATTATAGTGTTTTGAATATACTGCTTTACCAAGTTTAGAATGATATACATGTTGTATTATAACTTCAAATAAGTAGACGCGACACCATAGAGATACCAAAGTCAAGTATAAGTAAGAGAAGGGTGCAATGTAGAAAGAACTTTCTACACTACTACAGAACCTACCTTTAGTGTCGGTTATTTAAGGCCTTTAGTGTCGGTTTCTAAGCGACACCTATGTGGGCGACACTAAAAGCTCACCCATTACGCGTCGGTTCCAAAATCGACGCCCAAACTCTTCGCGCGCCACCGAAAACGCACCATCATGTGACTATAGGCGTCGGTTATTAGATAAGAAACTGACGCCCAAACCCTTCGCGCCACAGAAAGGGCGCCATCTTGGGAACTATCAGTGTCGGTTATAAGTAAGAAACTGACGCCATATATCTTCGCGCCACAGGAAATAGATGCCGGTTATTTATATAAAACCGACACTATAACTTTGTGTGTCAGTTTTATATAAATAACCGACACCTATTGTTTTTTTTGGTCAGTCTGCAGACCTACTGTGGTTGGTCGCAGGATGAGAAACCTGCAGTTCAGTTATGAACTATAGGTTTTACGACATCCATTGATATCAGCCAACAACAGGCCACAAATCTGCAAAATTAACAAATATATATATATATATATATTCACACATGCATTTAGCAATGCAACATGTAGTTCCATTTTATTTTCACACATTTTAGAAACATTCATGTAGCTAGCAATCTGTAGTTCCATTCATTCACATTCACACATGTAGAAACATTCATATATAACCCAACACTTTCATTCATTTTCAATCAGACACATGTAGAAACATCCAGACATGTAGAAACATTCACACATATTATAATTCAGAAATTCATTTACAAAATATCATTGTTTAGTCATTATTCTCTATCAGCATCCCAATTATATTTTAAAACCCCCACTATTTGTATGGATGTTTCCCATTCTTCTCTTACTTCATTTAATTCTCCCATCGTATAGGGATAATGTACATCTGGTAAGTCCTTTCCTATAATGGGGTCAACTTTAAACACCTATAAAGAGAATGCTGTATATATATAATTAATGAGATAGAAATATGATTGATATATTTCGATCATATTATCTAATGAGACTATATAATACCTGAGCAATACACTCGATATCCAGTGCGGCATGTTTGATAATCATGTGCATATATCACATGACATAGTATCCACATGCCCATCCGTTGTCTTGTGTAGCACACTATAAATTCAAACATACAAAATATTAAAAAATACAACTAATTAAGCATTGTTCACATAAATAATATATACATATATTGCAGTCGGGAACTTACTTTTACGTTCTTCCAAATTATTGGCTGGTTCTTTTTCGTGGGGACCTTTCCTCCAGCCTTTTTGATCTCATCAAAACCTCTACATGTTAATGTAACACAGAACATTGCAATTAAATAGTAATGTAATAACATATGTTAACGTATATGAAAATGAAATATTTCTCACCGGAATAATGCCATTTTCATTATGTGTCCAAATCTTGTATTCAATTTACTCCCCTTAGGATCTAGATAATAGACACTGAATGTCTCGGGGATAATAACCAGTAACTCCCAATGCTTACCACTAGAGGTAAAAAAGTTAAAAATTAATAACTCAAAATCCACAATAAAAATGTAATTTTTCTTAAGTCCAAATTATAATAAGCAAAGTAAACTTACTCTACATTGAATGGAGCCATTATCACCGTCTTCTTATTTACAGAAAAATTTGTAAAAGCCTCACAACAGTATTGTTGAACTGACGTAGGGTCTTTAGCTACTAGACTAATCAAAGATGGAATCAAAAACCCTACATGTTCGAATCCAAAATCTGCACATATCTTTTCTAAGTAGCTGCAAAATATGTATTAATTACACATGCATTAATAAATAAGAAACCAGATCACCAGATCATACACAAGGTATATGGATGTATAAAGAAGATCTCACCTTATCCATAGCTCTATCACAGATGTATTTAGCCAATCATTTCCAAACAACTCCAAAATATCTTGTATAAATAGTTTGGTTTCATATGACTGACCTGTAGAATCTGAATCGGAAGAAATAGTTATAGGGAAGTTTATATCATGCTCGCCTAACCATATTGCCATACCCCTACAGTTAGGACCTAACGGGACAGGTAGGTCCTGTGGAACCCAACTAGGTAATGTAGGAGGTGGAAGTGGAGACCTAGATGCTGTGGGTGTCTTCTTTTTAACATGTATATATATATATATATATATATATATATATATATATATATATAATTTTAGATCAACTGACATCATATACACACACTAAAAATTTAACATAATGTAAATTTATCATACAGTTTCAGTAAAGAGGACATCCACTTTTCGCCATAATATCACTCCGCCTTCTGTCTCACCAAGCGTTTCACAATCTGGGTGGGCACATGGCAATGGAAGATTCGCCCATCCTTGCAATACATGTACCGGGCTCACACGAAGCCAACCAGCTGGTAATGGAGACCCGTGAAACTGTTCATCGGGTAGGGATGGGTAAGCCAACGCCTCTGCAATGACATATTCATTACTTTTTAGACGGCATCGCTTCAACCCCTACAAATTTTTGTGTAAAGAATGTTATATACATATCATCTTTTTTTGAAATGACTACAATTTCATATATACATATCACCTTGAATTAAAAAACTAGTTACTATGTCATAAAAATACTTACAACGGATGTGCTAGTGGTGGTTCTACAGGATTACTCCCAACCTCTGTAGTAGGAGTAGGAGTAGAACCTGCAGTAGGTATTGTCTGGTAAGTGGCAGTCTAAGATGCCTGCCACTTTTTCATTGCTTCTTCGAGTTTTTCTTCGAGTTTCCTATCAAATAGATTATCTACCTATACATGGATAAAAGAAACGTCAAATTCTAATTATTGAATTCTCTTTTACGGTAACATTATAAAGAAAGAATATGTTACCTCATCTTGTGAAAGTCTGACTTTTGGGACATGTTTGCGCTGGGATGGCCCAAAAAAAGCTTTGATGCCCACACCAGCGCCTGCAACCCTAACACGTCCAGGATGCTCTGGGTTACCCAGAGCAACTGTCAATTCATCCCTTGTTCCCTCAGGGATGAACTTGCCTTGTTTCCTCAGCTTGTGCAGCTCCCGCTCATCGCCAAAACAAAAATTTGTAATTAAGTAAACAGCACAAATAATCAATATTCTAATGATTGTTGTAAGAGTTGTATTTTACCATTTTTGCAGCCGCCTCAGCAGTTGCGGCCTTCGTTATTTCTCCCTTCTTATTTTGCCTCCCAGCTATCCAGACATCATGGCGAGGCAGAGGTGTGCTACCTATGGTAGAGGACTCCTGAGTAGCAGCAGACTAAGTAGTAGCCTCAGACTGTAGTCTTTGGCGAACGCCTGCATAACCTCTTGGACCCATTGTGTGGTCATGCACATTCAATGCACGCCTTAATCTTTGTGCCTCACTGAGGGCCTAGTTAGTATGCACATTAATGATTTGGTAAGTAACACTAAATGTTAATCTTGAATAGGTGAATACAACATATATTAATAATGAGATTGAGACTGATGCCTAATACCTTGAATTCATCAGTTTGTCTGGTGAAATTAGTAAATAACTTAAAAAAAAATTCTACTAGCTTGGTGAAATCAGTACATAAATAAACACAATCAGAATATTTTTCATGGCTTTTGGGGTGACTTGGTGAAATCAGTGCATGTTTTGGGCATCCAGTAGATGAATCATAGATTGGATGTCGGTTTATGTTATCAACCGACACTGTAGAGTTTAGGTGTCGGTTTATGTAAACAACTGACACCTTGAAAAGTGACTTTATAAGCCATTTCTATAGTAGTGCTAGTAATAATAAAATAATAGACTTAGGAGCCCTGAACACCGTAGAACCCCTATGTGAGGTCTACACCTTAGGGGTGAAATGACCTAACCCTGGCAGCGTCCAGCATATAGGGGTCAAAACATTCTATCAGGTGGCACGTGGGATGAAGCCCTAGTGGAAGTCTCCTTAAATTATAGTTTGTAGTATCCAACATAAACCAGAAGTCCTGGTGGCACTAGAGTACAAAAAAGCCAAGAGGTGGCTTGACTCTCTGCCTGTGTACTCAGGTTAGAGGAGGAGTCCAGCTTAGGCTAGAGAGCCATTTCCCTATTGCAAACCAGGAGAGTAGTCAGACTTAGCATTTCCTGAGTGTGTCCGATAAGTCTTGTATAGTGTGATCATAGTGCACTATGAGTCTTCATATGTAGAGTACACTGCATATGATCAGGGCATAATAAAATGAATGAGAGGTCCAACAAGTGTGTACATTTATTCAATTATTCTTTATATTTTTTTGAATTATTAGTTCTCTTTATTATCAATCAAGCATTTCATATATTGATTCACTCTTATAAATATTTAGAGTATCCTGCCATATTTATGATTGTCAATTATTAGACTCTTTAAAGCTTACTACTGTTATAATTGATATCAATTGCTCAAAAGTATATCTAAAATTATATCAGTGATTTAGACTATTTCTTTGAAGTACTCATTCACTGAGCCAGTAGGCTCACCCCTCTACTCACAATTTTTAGGGAAATCACATGGACTTGAAGAAGATATCATTGCATCAGAGTAGATATGCCACAAGAGTTAAGTCTAAGTATAGTTAAGTTCAATCAGTCCCTGTCACTCTAGGTCCTTGTATAGATTTGAGAGAGAGTTGTAAATGATGTTTTGTATGTTTGTTTCTTTAATAGGAGAGATTGCAAATGATTGTCATGTTGTATGTACATGGAAGTGTGAGAAACATAATGAATGTATGGATGTGTATCATAAATGGTGAGATTATATTAGATAAATAAAAGTTTAATTCTCTTGTGAAGTTAGTTTATGTGGTTCAATGAGAGAAAACAACGAGTTTGAAAAAGAAGAAAAAGTTAAGGGTGATCTTTGTATTACGTTAAATCCTCAATTTATGCCCTAATCTCATGATTAGTGGTAATTGAGATTGGGGTGTAACATTATCATTCAATTTAAAGAAATATTGTGAACCCCAACTACTTGAATGGCTTTTTTTTGTTGGATATGATCCATTGGGGTATTTTGTAAGTATTTACTTAAATTTGAGTAAGGAGTGGTGATGTAGCCCTATTTTAGGACTCCATATTGTGTCTTTTTGCATCTTAATCACATCTAAACATGTAGGAATGCAAGTTGGTTCCCCTAATATGCAATTTTATGTCAAATGCACTTATGGTTGCTTTTTGCATGTTTTTCAGGGTTTTTGTACATGCATTGGATGTAAAGGGGAGTGAAGGAGAGGATCCTTGGTTTAACTTTCCCCAAGAATCCCTTGAATAGAAATTGGTCGAAGGAAAAAATCATCCATTTAAAGGAGTTTGAAGCAAAGTCAAGTAGATGGACCTTCACTACAAGATGTGGTTCTCCACCACAGCCATGGTGTGATGGTACAAATACACAAGAAATTATCCTTTTAAACATCAACTACCACGATCGTGGCTGCCAAAATGATCGTGGTGCACTGAGTCCCCCACAACCATGGCCATCAGAACGTCTGTGACTAAAATTTTCCATCACCCATGTGGCACAACGCCACGACTGTGGAAAAGATGAAAAAATATCCAGGAAACATGCATAAAATACGAAGGACCATCCACAGTTGTGGCCACCACAATGACCATGGCATCTGAAGATCACCATGAGCATAGCATGCAGAAGACATGATAGGCAACAATAAAAAATGACTGAGGCATCTCCCCTCCAGCACGACCATGTACCATAGCACAGGCGTGGTGCCATCCACCCAGCACGACTATAGCACCCACCATGACTGTGGGCATCCCACTTAACCTTCACTCCATTGCATATATCCACCTCACCCGTGTCATTCCCCATGACTGTGCCGACCCACACTCACCACAGACCTGGCACCCACCATGACCGTGGTGACCACATAACCCTATTCAACTTTTCCACTGCATTCCTAACTTTACACCTACTTAACCTAATGCTTCCCCATCACCTATATATAAATAGTTGGCGGATGGAGCATGAGGTTACCTACCTCTAGCATTCATTTGCATCCTCCTTTACATTCAAGAGCTCCACCTACCTTCCTACCTATCTCCTTCCATATACACCTCATTTCCACCCAAAAAAATCCTAATTTTCTATGGTTTTTACCACCAAACCTCACCCGTTCATGCCATTTCCTACCTTGGAGGGAGGTGCTTCATCTTCTACAGCAAGGGGGTGAAGAAGGAGGAGTCTTCACCTCATTCCATGGATCCCCACTCCTCTACTCCTTTCTCTTCTTTTTCTTGTTTTATGAGTAGCTAAGCCCTCTTGGGGGGTTGTTTGGGGGATTAAATGTCAATTTGATATCATGTTGGGGGAATGTAACTTGTAATGAACATAGTTTCATTCTATGATGATCGTCTCTTGCTTCTATCTTGTATCCCATTATTTTACTTGTAATTTATGCTTTTAAACATGGACTGCTTGTTGTGTGATGCTTGAAAACACCTAGCTTCTAGGGGGGAAATGAAATGAATTGTATGTGGTTATCTTAGGAATTGTTCCTAGGTCCAACTAGTGTATCTAGCTAGCATCCTATCTTCCTACATAATATCTTCTCATAAAACTAAGTGCGAGATCTAAGTAGCTAGTGTAAGGGTGATTAGTGCAATTGCCTATAGTTTTCTAAAGGCTAAATGGTGAGTAACATGAGGTGAAACACCCTCATCTCTACTCTTCCTTCCTACCCTTGGCTCTCAATTGAGCTAATAACCCTTACCCTAGAAACCTAGATTAGTCGAATGCAATAAAAAACCCACCTAGAACTTGGTCCAGTTGAGTCTCGTAAGTCTAGAAAGGGGGTGAAAGGGTGTAATTCCCCTCCCACACTCTATTCTATCGATGGACAATCAATAGCCTATGACTATTTCATTGCATTAGGACTATATTGTTTGGTTTGGCAATTTATAATGAAATTGTATGAATTGCATGCTATATCAACCCCAACTAGGATTCTTGTGACATTCCCCCAAATGGCCCACTCTTTCCATAGTTTTCTAAAACCCAACTTGCTTACTTAGCTTGCTTATGCTAGTGTAGTTACTTGCCTTAATTACTCCTTAGATTTATTGCTTAGTTCTTGATAATTAGGCCTTTCTTGATTAGTTCTTGATAATGAGCTTGCTAGTGTCAATCTTGCTAGTTAGTGATGACCTAGGTCATTAATTGCTCTAGTGCTTAACTTGCTCCAATCATGTAACTTAGCTTTAGTCTCTTGGTCTTGCTTACTTGCTTGTCTTCTTTATTAATTAGAATTACTTGATTAGGGCTAACTTAGGGTTTCTACTAGTCTAGTTTCCTTTCTTTCTTTCAATTGCTTGCATCATTAGTGTAATCAACCAAACCAACCAACAAACTCTAAAACTCTACTCTCCGTATTAGGAATGTAGCTCACCCTAGCCTAGATCTAGTGCCCCCTCTCCCTAATGATCGACACTTCTCTTGCCACTAGCCTATACTATGACACGACCCCATGAACTTGCGGGTGAAGTGTTGATAGTCTAAGTGAGTGTGTTAGACTATGTCCCTTATAAATTTGAAAGATCCACGTGTGTTTGTCTAAGTTGCATCTAATCAAATCCAATAGGCTAGTACTAACTCAAGGAAGTGAAAACAAACCAAGCTTTCTGGCACCATTTCTAGGGATTGAGGCACTCAACCTAGCTAGTTAATGTAGATTAGCTTTTCCTATTGCCCTCACCATTGCTATTCTTTATTTACTTTTGCATATTTGTCTTCTAACTTAGCTCTTTTTGCTTGTTTGTGACTTGTGCAAGTGACAGTTGTGCATGCTTGGAAGATATTTGGCTTCTACTGCTTTGGTTCCTTTGGATCCTGAAATAGGTAGAAGGAGGCGTCAAGACCATTGCAAAGAACACCAAGAAGCTGAGATGGTTGAACAAAGTCCCCATGCAGACAGAGGAAACCTTCAACCACCTAGTCTTCGACGGGTGTCTGTGTAGCTCCTGGTCTTGACCCAGACTACGGTTGATGGTCATCCTCCTGAGGGGAATAAATCTCCTAACTTTATAGATAGTCTACAAGGACCACTAGGAACTCTAGTCTTAATGGACAGACTAGAAGGAGTCATCCCCCTCTGTCAGTGTACTAGTCACCGACACACTTTCCCACCACCAGTCACTTTTCTACAGTTGTCTTTTCCTCAATGTTCCTCCCTGGATGGGTAGAACTTGCTTGGGCTCTCTCGGTTACCAAAACTAGAGAGGACAACAACTTTGCAGAGCAACAAATGTTTTAAGTTGTGTGTTCTGAGAAGCCCCCTATACCCCTTTATTTATAATAGAGGTCAGGGTCAAGGTTCCCAATATGTGCAGGAGTAGAAGGGTCTAGATTTTCCACAAAATAATTGTGTTGCGGCAGGCGAATCGGTAGATTCATAACTGAACCGGTCATTTGGGCAGGTGAACTGATCAGTTCACTGAGAGAACCGGTCATTTCACTTCCCAGACTTGCCTACAATTGACTTTCCTTATTCATTTCTAATTAATGCAAAGATTAATTCTTGTCCCAATCAAATTGAATAAGTGAAACGGAGATCTTTTCTCACAAATTAGGAAACCCAACACATGACCATTTGGTCCATGTGAACCAATCAATTCACTAAAGTGAACTGGTCGTCTCACTGACAATGAGTCGATTGTTTGCCCAATGAACCAATTGGTTGGTGGTCCAGGTTGTGCAGAACTCAGTCAGTGCAGTTCTCAATTAGTCTGCCACTCTAATCAGTTGGTTCAACACTTGAACTTGATGATTCTAAATCAAGTCTATTGATTGAATGTTTAATTGAGTACCTAAACACTTTAGTAATCAATATAAACATCATTCATGGAAAAAATCCTCTTCTAGGTTAATCCTACAGATTGAACTCGAGGCATGGACTTGTCATCTTCTACAAATGTTAAATCCATGTTTCTAGATTCAGAGTAGACTGTCTGAGATATATGTAAGCTCAATATCATATATTGACTTACATAAGGATGGCCATGCATTTCTCAATCTCACTCCTCAAGTGGCCATGATATCACACTCCCTTAGGAGGGACAATTTCCATATCTATCACTCACAGTCAAGTCCCCATGTGTCAAAGTCACCCATTCATCATTGTTATAACAACCCATGTTTTAGGAGTTCTTTTGATGATGTCAAAGTGTACCTAACCACATGTGATGAGTGCAGTGATTTCAGGTCTAAGAACCACAATCTCCACCAATACTATAAGAGATGATCCTGACTAACCAAGTGTGGTTTCCATGCATCACTCTTACGGTGGGTCTGTCTGATACACTATTCTCTAACATGTATCTCTGTGCTTGGTTTGATATCTTATATCATGACTGATGAGATTCTTTCATCAACCAACACACACTCTAGTCTTGTGTGTTATTGATGTCTATGGTTGTTTCCACAATAACAAATGACTAGGGACGATAGTGAGAATGTACATACTCTTATTATCCATATGATCTCAATGTTCAAGTCATGTACTTGAAGACATACATCATTGAGTATTGTCACTCGCTAGACATCTAACATGTTATACTATTATCTCAAAAATAGTTAAAACATATAGATATAAATTTCCTTTATTATTATCAAATCTAGTATCACATGCCTCATTGTAATCATCATATGATTGGCTCTCTGTGCATACTACACCAACAAACTCCCACTTGCACTTAGAGCCAATCATCCACAAATCATATTCCAAGTGATCTTAACATGTCTATCATGTTTCTGCTGCACAAGTGCTTTTATAGTGGGTAAACAACATTTGCGTCAAGTCGGTATATTGCATGTTTCACATCCCCTTGCTGTACGACATCTCGTATGAGATGGAAGTGCCATAGTATGCTATATGAAATTCCTATGCCTAACTAGTAGCTTCATTGTTGTCACAATATTACTACTGAGTCACCAATGGTCGGAATCTCCCATAAGTTCATCAATATGAACTTCTAGATCCATACAATATCCTTTATAGTGTTCTTAACACTAAGGTACATGGCTTCTTATTGTAGAATTAATCAATTGTCTTATGTTTGAAACATTTCCAATTAACAATTCTTATTCCAAGTCAAACACAATTTTGTCATTTCGGAAGCTTGCATTGGTATAACTCTTTACACCCAACTCTTCCTTATTACCATAATTAAATAACTAATCCTTTTAGTACTTCATAAGTACATAAATATGTCCTTCATGGTATTCTGGTAACTCTTACTAGATTTCAACAAATATCCATTCCTCATGTCCAATACATACGAAATAACTAGATATTTATATCATCTTGTCATGTATAATACATATAAGATAATTAGTTCATATTTTCTTGTCATGTCTAATACATACAAGATAACGAGATGAGTTTATGCGTGATAGATCCAATTGTGAATGCATATGACATCTATCCACGTGTTCCTTATTCTTCATAAGAATTAAGACACTTGGCTCTTGAGAGACTAACTCCATGGAACATGGACAAGGTTTCTCTCATCATGCTGAACCCTTTTAGCATCTTGCCGATGTATGCTCTCTTTCTTAGGTCAAGAACCCTCTTGATCTGTCTCTATAGATCTTGATTCCTATCACATATGACACTTCTTTTAAAACTTTAGAATGCACTTTGTTGCCAAGTTTTAATATTTGTAGTATAAGGATGTTATTCCCCATCAATATGTGGAATATACATATGCTCCCACTAAATTCTTGTAATCACACATTACTTCTTTATTTTGACTCAAGTCAAACTCTTTGACTATATTGTCAAATAGAAGATCCCAGTTCTAAGGTGCCCGCTTCAATCCAAAGATTAATCTATGCAGCTTCATGGACTTTATTTCCATTAAGCTATAATAGCAGGCATTATCCTGATGGATATATCCTTGGTAACCGTTGAAAAGATTTCATCATGTGCAACACCTTGAACTTGTTAGAAACTCTTTTCAACCAAATTACCCTCCATGCTAGTCTTCTTCTAGAAAACCCGAAAGTACCGTATGGGTTTTACCCCTGTAGGTGGATCAACCAAGGTCATACTTTGTTGATGTACATGGAATCCATCTTGATTTCATAGTTTCAAGCCATATCTCAATTTCTGGCTCTCATTAGCTTCTAGGTAGACTGTTGACTCATCATATGATCAACTCACTACCTTCTTGTCTATAAGATATCATATATCATTCATGATGTAGGTGTGTTCTACCAGAACTATGAGTTCCGTGTGTTACTTAAGGAGCTTTGAGATTCTACAACATTTTGTGATTCTTTTTTTGGAAAATTGGGTAAATATATTCTAAAAAACCCCTAAAAGGGGACAAAGTTACAAATCACACCCTCATGCGTGACTACAACCAACTAAGAACTGGTTACAACAAATCCCAATTCCTAGCAACAATAGGAGGAATATCAAGATATGATTTAAAAGCAAAATACATTCTCTTGATCTCTAAAGCAAGACGGTTGAAGATGACCAAAAGTCAGAAGCGCCACCATTATGCAGCCGTTTATTACGCTCCTCCCAAATGAAGTGGACAACACCAGTAATGGCCCAAAGCTCGATAGTTCTTGATTGTTAGGACCTGTTTCCGAGGTCCATAAGGCAGTCGTGTAAAGAATAAGAAGACCTGATATTGAGTTTGAGTTGAGCGCGACCCCATATGTATTTCCAGAATTTACAACCCTCAAATAAGTGTGCAGTAGAATCATTGTGTTGTCCACAAAGTAAACAAGCAGGAATAGGAGTCCCTGACCAAGAGTTAATCTTTTCAAAGGTAGGAATGACGTCGACAAGAGCTCTAAAAGAAGTGAGGCTCCATCTAGGATAGTGCTTTGAGATCCAAAGATTCTCAAAGGCTTTTTCAGTAGGACGTTTTTGCCTTGTATTATCCCATAGATCACTACTCGCCCACATGGAGAAGGAGGGTCAAAGAGAGACCAAACGCCTATGACAAGTAGAGGCGTTATTGAGGGCAACAACTAGAGAAGACCCATACCTCGTAGACATCTAAGTGCTTCATATGCATTGTTTCCGATTGAATTTCTCAATACGACATAGTGTATGATAGTTAGCAAGTTCATATAATCTTTTGAGACCAAGACCACCTTCACCACAAGGGTAGGCCAGCCGGGACCAACAGGAGGGGTGCACCGAGATGCCCCATAAGAAGGCAGAGAGAAGCAGTTCCATACAACGTAGGACAGCAGGAGGTATGTCTCCCATACGTAACTAGTAGCTAATCAAACTCATGGCACAATGTTTGATGAGGACGATGCGACCTTTCATTGATATTTTAGATCCAGGCCATCTCTGTATCATGTCTCTAAGTTTGTCTAGGCATTCATGAAAGTGACGTCTCCTGAGGTTGCCACCAGCCAAAGGAAATCCAAGATATTTCGTGGGCCAAGTGCCTTGTTGAATACCCAAGCAATTGAGCAGTGCATCCTTATTACGACAAGAAGTAGATAGGAAGATATGTGTTTTATTAGGATTGCACTTCATACCAGAAACAATACCAAACTCAAGAAGAAGCTTTTTGAGATTGGTAAGACTACGTAGCCGACCCTCGGTGAAGATAAGAACATCATCAGCAAACAGGAGATGGCTAAGCACCCTGGTACCACTGATAGGATAGCTCCATATGAGTTTGTTGTCATATGACACCTCAAGGCATCTGCTGAATCCTTCCATAGCAAGAGAAAATAGAAGGGGTGATAAGGGATCACCTTGCTGTAAACCATTGGAACTTTTGAAGAAGCCAACCGAAGATCCATTAAGCAGGAGGGAGAAGGATGGAGTCTCCACACATTGTTTGAGGATGGAGATAAACTTCACACTAAACCCAAGGCCAGAAAGACAATCCCATAAATAGGACCAACGAACAGAATCAAAAGCCTTAGTGATATCCAGTTTAATGCAGGCTGCCGGAGGACTGGATTTCCGATTAAATTTAAGTGTGAATTCAGCCGCTAGGAAAGAGCAATCTCAATTTTCCTACCTTTTACAAAAGCACCTTGGTAGGGAGAAATGATGTTCGACAGAAGAGTAGCTAGCCTCCTTGAAATGACTTTAGTAATAATTTTATAAAGCATTGAGCAACAAGATATAGGCCTAAAGTCAGCTAGGGACGAGACAATGTCCTTCTTAGGAATAAGAGCAAGAAACACATGGTTGACCTATCTAACCATGTTACCCCCTTCAAAGATCCATTGGACAGCCTTAAGAAGTTCATCACATATAAGATTCCAATTTTCCCTGTAGAAATAACCATTGAAGCCATCCGGACCCGGGCTTTTGTGAGGCCCTATGCTCCAAACAGCATCACAAACCTCCAACAAACTCGGAGAAGATCATAGCATAGTGTTATCATTCCCAGATGCAATAGGAGTCCATTCTGGAATACAGGAGGAGCTAGATGTAGCATGAGGTGATTATATAGTTGCTCAAAGAATTGCACAATGTCATCTACAATAGCTTCATTATCCTGTGGAAGATTGCCATTACAATCAAAAAGTTCAGTAATGGAATTAATAGCATCCCTTCCTTAACAATGGCGTGGTAGATTTTAGTATTCCTGTCACCATTGGAAAGCCAATCCATCCTACTACGTTGCCAGAAATAAACTTCCTCAGCCTTAAGAAGCTTGTCCAAACTCTCAAGAGTTTGTTTCTCAACATGGATGAGTTCAGTATCAAGAGGGCAACGTCGTAACACAGTAGAGATGTCATCAAGTTCCATTCTTTCTCTAGCAATGAGGCTCTTTAGATTAACATAGTGTTTTGACCAGGCCTTCAACTTGTCCTTGACATTCTTGAGTTTGTGACAAAATTGAAAGAGAGGATTACCAATAATATCAGTGTCCCAAGCTTCTTTATTAATACCACAACAACCTTCCCATTCCAACTAGAAATTGAGAAATATGAACAACTTCTTCTTAAAAGAGATAGACCTCATATTAATGTTTAAAGCACAATGATCAGAATAGTTGCAAGTGATGAACTTAGACTTTGAACCAGGAAATAAGGATAGCCAATCATCATTAACAAAAGCCCTGTCAAGTTTACAAGCAACCCTTTTAGCAACACCTTGTTTATTATGCCAAGTATAAACCTCCTTACCAATGACAGGTAGTTCGGTGAGACCATCATTATCTAGAGCAGCATTGAAGGAGCTAAGTATGGAAGAAGGAACCTCCCAACCACCCGCCTTTTCTTCTTGCTTCCTAATATTGTTGAAGTCACCAGTGATGAGCCAAGCACCGTCGATGCTAGTAGATATCCACTCCAAGCTGTCCATAGCGTAGAGCGTTCAGTCACAAAATTCCTTGAATAGACACCTGTACTATGAGTGATAATACCAACTTTATTGATGCATTTCATTGTGATTTGTTGATCGTCCATGTCAATTACCGTAGTAGTCCAACAAAAAGGACTCCACCCAATGAATACACACCCATTAGGGTCATGAAGATGGTTAGAAACCCAAAGCCATCCTTTAGGAAACATACGATCAGCAGTATGAGACAAATAAAATTTGATTTTGGATTCGACATGAATAGCCATAGTTTGCTTTATTCTCAAGTATGGTTCTCCTCACTTCCTTCTTTTTACGTGGCTTCCACAAATGTTGGTCATGAGAAAGGTCATTAATGACCTCTAAAGGCAGATCGGGTCTTTCGAGACTCCTCACCTTTGGACGTCTTAGAAGTCTTTGCCGACAATGAAGAAGAAGTTCTAGTGGAACACCCAACAACAGCAAAATCAAAAACATTATCATGCAAGTCAACAGGACTAGTCATGCAATCTAGTCTATTAGAAGACATAGCAGTAGCATCTATGCCATTCACTGGATGTTGTTGCGAAGCAGCAGTCGTGCAACCGTCAGGTCGTGAGATCACAATCGCCCCATTGGTGCCTTCTGTGTCAGCGATAGTCTCATGTCCACCTGCTGTCGAGGCAGCAACATGATCATTCGTGTTCATAGTAGAACCATCAATAGTTGTGCCAAGGGCACTGCCCATCGCAGCAACACCAATAGAAGGAGTAGCAGCCCTAGCAGTTGTTTCATCACATCCAATCCCTGAACCAGAAGCACCACCACCATCCGTAGCTCCATGGTCTGCGTCAGTACCAGCTGAACTTCCACCTGTGTTAATTTCTCCATCTTCCAAGGAGGCCGCTTCATCGACAACCACCGCTTTGCCTTTCTTCCCCACAACGTTCCAAGTTTACTTAGGTTGAGAAACATGTTCATCTGTTATTACAATAGGATTATTTGGGCAATCAGAATCATCGTGACCAAAGATCTTGCAGTCGGCGCATCTTTTTGGTATGTACTCCCATTGGGTCGTGCTTTGGCATGTTGACCCAGACCTCCTGGGGCGGTTCCTCATCAGCTTCAAGCTCCACCAGAGCACGAGCTTCACCAAGGGATTCTTTGCCTAGCGATTTGTAATCAATCTAGAGAAGCTTCCCAACGCCACTAGAGACAATACCAACAGCCCTAGGGGACCAGTTATGACCCATGCTAGGAATGTTGATCCAGACCGGTATATTGCTAAAGAGTCTTTCTTTAGGTCATCGCCGATCTTGTAATCTTTAATGATCACCAAACGATTATTGAACCAGTGAGGGCCACTATTGATGATGTTCTTCTTATCCTCAGCCAAGTTGAAATGGAGAAGAAATAACTGGTTTGGTTTAGAGAAAAGGTCAAAGCCGCCTTTAGGTTTCCATACACGACGAATCCAAGCAAGAAGATGAAAGTAATATGGACGCTTGCCCATCACGTACAAGATAGTTGTGTGTTCCCAGCATATCCCAATGGCCTTGTAGGTAGGATCATCAATGGTGACGAACCTTTTGCCATCCACCTTCACTGGAGGATCAAAGTGGAGTTTATCGGTTCCTGTCTCGCCAGTCAGAACCTAGTTCCAGGCTTTTCTCAGTTGGCCGCATGTCGTCGCAGAGCTCGGCGGCAGCGTCCCAACTGCAGGATCAGTCGTCGCCACAACAGAAGAAGAGGGCCCATGAGGCTCCTTAGTGGCCATGGTGCTGGAGCGAGGGGGAGGAGCACACCTCTATTCGCCCTGGCGTTGCAGTCGGCGACGCTAGCCCTAGGCACTACGCTGCGTTTTCACATTTTGTGATTCTCTTTATTCCCATTGTACCTCAAGTTCAATTTTTTCTTATCTGTCTCGAACATTTTGAGTTCTACTTTTCTCTCCCACTGATTCCTTTAGAACTAGGTTCTCCTCCAGGAATGCAGCCATCCAAAACATCTTTTTTGTTGGATTTGGATATCAAAGTATTATTCAACAAAATAACATTTATGCGATTTGTGGACAAAACCTTTTAAGAAACAATTTTCTTATTTAGGCTTTCACTCCTAATCTTTATAAAGACATATCAGGACACTTCCTAGTCCATATCTCATATGGTGTCTTTTGAACTAATGGTACATTATTTTAGTGTTAAGCATGTGCCCAAAAGGAAATTTGAAGTTTAGCTGGTATTCACACTTTGACTTATCAAGGTGTGATTCCTTCTTTCTGATACACTTCTCAGGATACACTATCATTGTGTTTCAGGTGGAGTCAATCATGATACATTATCATGATCTTCCAGAAGGTTCTCAAACTCTTGGTTTGATACTTATACCAAGTTTGTTATGTACTTCATTTATGATATCCTTGAACACTTTAAGAGATTCATGTTTGTATTTTATTAAATACAAACTATCATATCTACTGAGGTCATCAGTAAATATATTTAAGTACTACTAATTACCTTTAGTATTTACATGATTTTACCGTGCGTATAATGCAAGTGCACACGTCAATGTAGTATAGGCCCTTGTGAGGCCCGAGTCAAACTCAGGGACACTAGATTATCGGTAGACTACTACTAAATACTCGCAATCAGCTAGACCAATAAAAAGGTTATGAGAGTTGTTGTGAAACAAAAGAAAATAAAATAAAACAAAGCAATCTATTAAGTGTTCAAGTTAATCAATTCAATTGGAGATCCTTAGGATTGCGGTTTCACCGCGGGTTTTCATTGTATGAATTTCCATATAGTTACTCAGGTTCATCTCTCAATCCGGGTAGTGGCCTGTAGCCAGAATTGTCCACTGTCGTGGTACAATTCACTACCTAACTCTAGGTCGGTTCCACCGTCGTAGTAACCTATATCCTAAACTAGGTTCATTAAAATCGACCTCTGGGTTTCCACCATTAACCTTACATCACCTTGTTTAAGGGATTTGTTAATTAATGTGAATGTTGTCTCTTTTCAACCGTTAATTCTTCTTTCAAAGTAATTAAAGGCATTAGACTATCATTATGGTGATCAAGCATAATAATATAATTGAGAAAATGAAATCATACCACGGATTTAAGAGATAAATGATGAATTACTATGATAAAAATGTCATACAATGCTTCCCCGGGCTACTCCCGGTCCTAAAGATAAAGGGGATTAGCCCCGCATGTTCATCTCAGAGCAAGACATGGTTGAAGAAAGAGGAAACATGGAGAAAAACATGGATAAAGTAATGAAACCCCTGAACGGAGAAGATCTAATCATTCCTCAGCGTAGAGTGCACGATCTACAACCTTTCGGCGGTGGAAAACGTTTTCTTCAGCTTCCGGAACGGCTGGGACGTGCTTTTGGGCTCTATTCTTCTCTCCACCCCTTCTCGGGACGTGTGCAATGACTAATGATGTGATGCCCTGCTATGGGCCGCCGTCATTAAGTATAATCACCGAGTTAGGTTGCATTAATATCACAACCATTGGATTAGATCCGATCTGAAGCAAACTCTGATCTGACGATGTCAATACCATCGACGCGGGTCGATGGTATCGACCCCTCGCAATATCGGAAAACCTTCTTTCTTTTCCGTCGTTGCGCCTGATGCTGACTCGATACCATCGACCCGCGTTGATGGTATTGACACCCTTAGGCATTAGTTTTATCCCTTTTCCGTCACTAAAGCTACACGTGTCGATAGTATCGACTTTGGGGTCGATAGTATCGACTGGCTGGTTGCCAGCAACCTGATGGTATGTCGTTACCATCAACTTCCCAGTCGATGGTATCGACTCTGCGCTACTCCTTGCGGCTGCCTGCCTGTGGCTGTGTCGATGTATCGACTGTTGTCGATGGTATCGACAACAACAAATATGTGTTTTTCCTGAAATTGCAAAACAAAACCACATCAACCGAGATAAAACCTATTATTGTAATCATTTATGTTCAAAACCATAAAATAAGAGATATTTGAAACTGAGAAGGATCATAGACTAAAGTAAGTGAATTATGCAATATTAACCAACAAAATGACCAATAAACACATAAAACACAAGTAAAACAAGTCTATAAATGCGACTCAAAATCATCACATCAAACTCCCCTAAGCTTGAACATTGCTCGTCCTCGAGCAAAAAAAACTCTAGAATAGAATTGCGAGAATCAACTAAAGAACAAATTATCACAACAGATTGCGCCATATGATCCCCGCCAGACATTCACATTCCGGCCCTCACTAACCACGGAATGATAATTACCCTAAAGGCGACAATAATCATCCATAAAAGATTTCTACCTCAAAATTGATGAACACTCTCAAATAGGCAGTTAACATAATAACATCCTCCAGTCTAGACTCGGTGCATCTTGTGATCTCCTATCTACGTTGCTCGCCCTAACTACCATCTACATGGAAGAAGCTCTCCTGGTCTTAATGAGTGAGGAGAAAATCACGGTGGCCTACCAATTCGAGAAACAGGTGGATGGAATGGGTGGCTAGTGGAAGAAATGGAAGCATTATACAGTTTTACAATGCACAAAAACCACAATGACCTAAATGATGCATATGCAAATGAAAATGCCCTAATGCCTAAATTTGGGTGGAATGATGTATGCACTATCATTCTGTCTCAAGGTGAGATGAAATATCTAAGAAACTACACCATGCTCTTATTCTTATTAAAAGGCAGTGAGAACATGTTCCTTTCTCCCTCTCATTTCTTACTTATCAATTTTTTCTTCTTTTTTTCAATTTTTTTTAAAAGCCCTTATTTTCATAGATTACAATGAATTATTTGCCGGGCTCACTTATTGCTACATAACTTATACATTTTAAGCATTCAGAAGGTATGGAACAAGTTCATCAACTTTAATGTTTCAGGAGACATAAGATGCATGATGTACTATATGAACAAAAATGTGAATGCAACTACAAAATGATAGTTGTGCAACTAAATGACACACACCTAAAGATAATGTGCATGTATAACTACTCTATCTTTTTTTTTTCTTTCCATGCAAAAATATGTCAAAATAGTTGCAATGCAAGACCTATCTACATGGGATGCAATCAAAGAGATGAAAACCGTAATGTACTTCCAGTTCTTATGGTGGGGTATGACAACAATGGAGTGGATAGATCACAAGATTAATTGACTGAACCTTTGGAAAATATTATGTGTTCCTCCTTACTGACCTGTGTAGTAATTAAGAGGTTTCTCTCTCTTATTTCAAATTAAGGTCTCATTATCATTTGGTCAGTTTAGGCTCACAACCAGTTCCGTCCACTTTTCATGAATCATAGGAATGTATAGTTGTGATTTCCTATTTTAGAGTTGACAAACCCAATTATTTCCTTAAATTATGTGCTCAAAGCTTAACAACACAAGCTTGCAAAAGCATTAAAAATTTTCAAATTTGCCCCGAATTCCCATGAACAAGAAACAAGATGACACTTGACATTAGACATCCACAATTACACTAGATAGAGTGTGGATCCTAAAAAAAACTAATAACTAAAAGAAATAAATGACAAAAGACAAAACAATAAAAACTAAAAACTAGGAAAAATAGAGGATAGAGCTATTCCACTCCCCCCCTAAGCTTGAATTTGACTATGACCTCACAGTCAAAAATAACCTTAAAAGGTGGAACAATGATACCGATCATTCTGCAGGAGGAGGCGGGTACTGCGAAGCCGTGGGGTCCCAAGATGGGTACTGCCCCTGGAAGCTCGGATCATACTGGGGCATTGGCAGAGGTTGTGGATACCCCCCCCAAAATAATTTTGGCTCCAGTAATTGTCGTAGAAGGGCTGCTGCTGCATCTCCATCCTGTGCAACATGTCGTGGATGTTTTGTTGGTTGTCAAGGAGGAGGCTCTCATTCTCAAAAATGGCCCTCTGATTATCTAACAGCCGGTTCGTTGTATCCTGAATACCGACGTATGAAGTTGTATGTTGCTGCTGGGTCTAATGAACCTCCTGCAACATTGCATACATCCCTTGCATGGAGTAGGCATCCTCTCCTTGATGAGAGGGCAGAGGTGGCATAGGCTGTGAAGATGAAGATTCATCCGGGTGGAAGCGGGGATGCTTCCGGGGTGCTACCCGTGCCCGAAGAAGAGTGAAAGCCTCCTCTTTGTCTTCATGCTCGTCGGCGTCATTATCATTATCGTCATTGCCACAGTCTTCATCTGAGTCATCAATGGCTATGATGGGCTACCTGAAATGCTGAGCGCCCTCGATGTTGAAGATGGGGTCTGGAAGTGAACACTCTTGATATTCGTGATTAACATGGCAATGTGCATATGCCAAGCCATCACGGATCAGTAGGAGGTTGGAGCGGTGCAGATGTTGTAGGTTGACCTTGCTCCTGCTGGAAAGGGGAGTAAGCTGGGAGATATCCAACCCAAGATAAACAGCCAATGGTGTGATCAACCCTCCAAAGTGGATAGGAGCCTTTTGCGTACTCCTCTTCACGGCCAACACGCGCGTCAAGAAGAACGTGCCCCAGTTGCACTCCTCGCGCTTCAGTAGTTTGTGCAGGAAGAACAAACCCGTCTCTTGGAATTTGCTAAGAAACAAGTCGCCGCGAGCAAATAATGTGGTGCAGAGCATGCGGTGAAGAATCTGCACAAACAGATGCTCGAAGTCAGCAACTACAGCGTTGTGGTAGCTGACGGATTTTCCCAGAGGCGCAGTCACAAGCTGGGCAAAGATATAATCATAGTCCGTCCTGTTGTCTGGCCTCCGGTGTTGGTAGTTGTGATGAGCCCAGTTATATATAGAATTGAACTGGTCAAGAGTGAGGGTGTAATTGTTGTTTTAGAGTCTAAACGACACCTGCCCTTTCTTCCACTCTCTGTCAGTGGTGATCACGTCATTGGGCACCACATTGATATCCAATGATGCCATGAACTCCGCCACAAGTTCCTTGTAAGTCGGCCACTCGCTGAAAAATGGATGGCCCTTGGCATAGTATTGGACTTTATCTGGCCTCCTGTTGGTTTGGTGCACTTGACCTTGAAGAACATAGTTGAGATTATCCTCAAACCCAAGATCGCGGATCATTGTCTGATCGACGTAGCGGGTCAGCTCGATCTTCCTCTTCAGCAACTCCTCGTACACCTTCCGGATCTCCGAGGAAGGGTGGACTATCCTTAGACGAGGACTCGATGCGGGTCATGGGGGAATGAACTCGGGAATCTCATTGGGTACCGCTCATGAAGAAGATGCTCCTACGGTATGCACCATTGTCATTGAGAAAGAAGGAATAGAAGATGGAGCTCGGTGAAGGGTGAAGATGATCTCGGAGAAGACGGTCTCCGCTCGGTGAAGACTGGGTGAAGATCACGCTCCTTGGATGCTCGTGGCAGGCCTCCGGTCGCACAGCACAACGCAAAGCACAAGTAGGGGGAAAGACTCTGAAGGTGTGACGTCATATGACAACCATCCCTCCCTTTTATAACTGTGGCCGTCGCTGCTGTGCACCCATTGATACCATCAACGCGGGTCGATGGTATCAACACCTGTAGCACAATCCGGTCTTCCGCTAGTATCGACGGCTGTTGATAGCCTGATTGTGGGGGGCCAGATCGATGACACGTCGATACCATCGACGGGCGTTGATGGTATTGACCCATCCCATGGATCGACTCTCTTGATTCAACGATCGCTGTTGATTTCCTCTCACAGATTGGTGATGTGTTGCATCGATACCATCGACGGGGGTCGATAGTATTGACTCTGCTTAGGGCAAACACCCTCGCAAGGCTCGACCGCCGCTTTTTGCCTGTAATCGGGTCGATACCATTGACAGGCCCGTCGATGGTATCGACTTCACTGAGACAACTTTCATCTGAAAATCTTCAGGGATCTCATGAGTATCGACAGCCATGTCGATACTATCGACCCGATTTGGCGATTTCCTTGGCGCTACTGATGGTAGGTCGATACCATTGATGAGGCCGTCGATAGTATCAACTCAGAAATTTTTGCAACCACCTAACTGTACCCATGTCGATACCATCGACGCGTGTGTCGATGGTATCGACCCTGCCTCAGGCCTGCACACTGAACAAATGATCAAGGTATCATTTTTACACTAAAAACAAAACCAAATCAAACAAACTTACAAATGTGAAAGAAACTAAATGAAACTACCAATGGCTGGGTTGCCTCCCAAAAAGCGCCCTTATTTAACGTCTTAGGCTAGACAAAATCAAGTTCATCAGCTTGGAGCTTTGGAAAGTGTTCCTCGGTAGGGAATTCCCATGGGTTCACTCGGTAGTTTAAATTCAACTCGATCCTGGACAATTCCCATTGTCAAGGTACCTCTCCCAATAGCAGTGATAACATCGGTCGTTGCTTTAAACGGCCTACCCAATAGCATCTCGCAACCCTTAAGCTGCGACATGTCCATGACAATGAAATCCACCGGAAAGATAAACCTGTCGAATTTTACAAGCACATCCTCACACACCCCGTGTGGCTTTACAATGGACCCATCCGCCAACTCAATAGTCATAGCAGACTTCTTTAGTTTCTGCAATCCAAGCTTCTAAAACATGGACAGTGGCATAAAATTGATACTGGCCCCTGAGTCACACTGTACTTGTGGAAAATGTTGCCCGCCTATAGAACATGGAATGTAGAAGCCTCCTGGATCTTTCCTCTTTTGTGGTAAACTCCCATGGATAATTGAGCTCACCATCTCATTCACCCGGAAAACATCTGTGTCTTTGATCCACCTTTTCTTAGTGATAATTTCCTTGATAAACCTATCGTATGCGGGAATCCGCTCCACCATCTCCACTAACGGAATGTTAATATGGAGCTTTCTGAACATCTCCATGAACTTCCTGTAATGTCTATGCTCTTTCTTCAGTCTCGGACCATCGGGAAAAGATGCAACTGTCGCATTTAGACGCTTCTGAGGTGGAACATATGGGCTTATCAGGGTCTCCTCCCCTAAGCTTGATTCAATGTCACCTTCTGATGTAGGCTTTGGCACATTATTTTCAATAGGTGTAACTTGTGGCGGCTCCTCTCTCTCAGTGACTGTAGCTTCACCATGACGCATGAGCTTCACCTGCTCTTCTTGCCTAGGTGCGGTCACGATGTGCTCTTGGCGGGCTTTTCTGAATGGACAATATCCGCCAGGTAGTCCATAATGACTGCGAGGATACAATATTTTTGGCATAGACTCCGTATCAAAAATCATTTTGCTTTTGTCTAGGACCTCAACCACCGGGGGCTCTGCCTCAGTAATTACAGATATGTACTTTACTTGATGATGTGCTTGAACATCCTCTGCATTCCCAGCCTATCTTTCTTGATTGGCATGCTTCATGGCCTCCACTACATTGGAAATATGGGTCATAATCATCTCTAGTGCCCTCATCTGTGCTCCATGGCTTTGCAATGTCTGCCCAAATTTAGTCAAAATCTCACCTTGGGACTGCAACTGCTTACTAAACATGCTCATCATCTCCTGATTTTGCTGCACCACTTGACTAAGCAACTCAGTGCTTTTGTCTTCAGCCCTTGGTTGTGGCTTTGCATCTGGATCTTGTAGGAAGTTGTTTGGATCCTTCCATGAGAATTTCCTATCCTTCCTCCAAGCATAATCATTGTTTCTATAGCCCTCTTGTTGCATAAATTGACCTGGGCTTCCTCATCGGATTCTGCATTGACGTGTATTTTACTACGCGCTAAAAACGCAAGTATACGCGTCGAAGTAATACAGGCCTTTGTGAGGCCCGAGTCGAACACAGGGATACTCGGAATTGTTGGAGACTCCTACTAACTATTTGCGATCAGCTAAGCCGGATAACAAAGTAGGGTTTGTTGTCGAAATTAAAAGAAAATAAAAACAAAACAAAGCAAACAATCGATTAAAGGTTAATTTAATCAATTCAAAAGGATATCTTTAGGATTTCGATTTCACCGCGGGTCAACATTGCATTAGGTTTCATATAACTCCTCAATCTTCTCTCTCTTTCCGGGTAGTGGCCTGAAAACAGAATTACCCACTGTCGTGGTGTAATTCACTACTTAAGTTTAGGTTGATTCCACCGTCGTAGTAATCATTCCCCTAAACTAAGTGCATTACGAATGATCTCTCAGTTTCCACCATTAATTTTACACCTCCTTTGTCAAGGGATTTGTCGATTAATGTAGGTTTCATCTCTTTTCAACCGTTAATCCTTCTGTCAAAGTGATTAAGGGCATTAAGTTATTATTATGGTGATCAAGCATAACAATATATGGAGAAAACGAAACTATACCACGGATTTAAGAGAGAAAATATGAATTATTAATATAAAACTGTCATACAATGCATTCCCGGGCTACTCCCGGTCCTAAAGATGGAGGGGATTAGCCCCGCATGTTCATCTTGCACAAATACATGGTAGAAATAGGGGAAATCATATGAACAACGTGAATTGAATGGAAAAACCCCTGAACGGAGAAGAACCGGTAGATCCTTTGCGTAGAACACGAGCTTTCCCGCCTCTCGGTGGTGAAATTCGTCTTCGACAGCGTCCAGAATGACAGGGATGAGCTTCTGGCCTCCGTTCTCCTTTCTCTCGCTCCTCGGCACTTGTGCAATGACAAATTAGCTCCTCCTCTCCTCTGGGCGGCCGTCATTAGGTATAAGTCCCTAATTAGGTCGTCATTTAACTCCAGCCGTCAGATTGAGACCAAAACGAATCCAACGCATATCTGCCGGCGTCGATACCATCGACGCGGGTCGATGGTATCGACCCAGCGTATTAGCGGCAGCCTTCTTTTCTTTTCGTCTGAGTGCCTATGATCATCTCGATACCATCGACTAGGGTCGATGGTATCGACTCTCTGTAGCGTCGGTTGTTTTCGTTTAGCGACGCTGTAGCCTCCATGTGTCGATGGCATCGACTTGGGTCGATGGTATCGACTGATTCCTCGCCAGCAACCTGTTTCCCCGTCGATGGTATCGACTTCCGTCGATGGTATCGACGGAAGTAGATACTTGTTTTTCTTGAAATTCCAAGACAAGACCAAATAAATCCACACAAATTATGATAATATGATAAATAATGCTCAAAATGATACAACTAAGGGGATTTGACGTAAAATGATGGCAAATACCGAAATGAGTGAATTATGCAATATTATCCATAAAAATGACTAATTAGAGCATAAAACACATATGAAAAAGGTCTATAAATGCGACTCAAAATCATCGCATCAAACTCCCCTAAGCTTAAACATTGCTCGCCCTCGAGCAACTAATCCTTAGAATAGAATTGCAGATGTCAACTAAAAAATCAACATACCAACCCAACATCCCATGTGACTCCCACTGAACGTTCTCAAACTGGCCTTCTCTAACCACAGAACAGTAATTACCCTAAAGGTGACAATAATCATCCATAATAGAAATTATCCTTAAAACTGATGAACACTATCACATAAGGCAGTTAACATAATAGAACTCGTCGATTCAGCATTGGTGCATCTTGTGATCGCCTACACTACGTTGCTCGCCCTAACTACCATCTACATGGAAGCAGTTCTCCTGATAATCATTAGTGAGGAGAAATTCACGGTGGCCTACCAATCCGAGCAACGGGTGGATGGAAATGGGTGTTTCATGGAAGAACTTGGAAGTATTGCACAGTTTCAATATGCATAGAACAAAATGTCCTAAATGATGCAAATGCACATACGAAATGCCCTAATGCCTAAAATTGGGTGAAATGATGCATGCGCTAACCTTCCACCTCAAAATGAGATGGAAGTCTAATTAAGCCACATCATGTACTCAATTTTCCTATAATGCGAGTGATATCATGTTCTTTTCTCCCTCTTTCCACTTTCTTCTAAATTCTTTTTTTTTTCAAATTTTCAGAATTTTTTTCTTTTTTTTTTCTGAAAAGTTTTTTCTTTCTTTAGCCCACATATCCATAATTGCTTAGAGATACATGTATTGGGCTACTTCCTTCATGCTTGGAAATCTTTACAATATTTCGAAGGTATGGAACAGTTTAGATCACTTTTGAGGAAAAATTTGAGATACATGGCGTACTTTATGCATGAAAACCATGAGTGAAACTACATGACATGCACCTAAAGGTAATGTGCATGAATCCCTATATATTTTTTTATGCACAAGTATGGAATCATATCAATGCGAGTCCTATCTACATGCTATGCACACAAGAAGGAATTAAAACTGCACTTTACTTCCAATTCTTAGGTGGATTATGGAAAAATGAAGTGGAATGATCACAAGATTAAATGACTGAACCTTAGAAAGATATTATGTGTCCCTCCTTACTGACCTGTGTAGTGGTTTAGAAGGTTCTCTCTCTGACATCCAATTAAGGTCTCATTACCATTTGGTTAGGTTAGGCTCAAACAACCATTACTGTCCACTTTTCATGAATCCATAGGAGTACAAGTGTGAAATGTTGTTTTAAAGTTGACATAATCAATCATTTTCATAGGATAAGTTCCCCAAGGACAACCAAGTCAAGCTATCCAAGGACACACAATTTTTTAAATTTCCCTTAAATTTCCCATGAATTTAACAGCAAGATGACAAACTTTTACGACATCCACAGTTACACTAGATAGCACGTGGATCCTACCAAAACTAAAAATGCAAGAAATAAATAAAAATGCTAAAGACTAAAAACAATAAAAGAAAAGATAGAGCTGTTCCAACTACCCCCCTAAGCTTGAATTCGACTATGGCCTCATAGTCAAAAACAATCTTAAGAGTGGAACAGAGATACCCTGATCATTCTTGTGGATGCGGAGGTGGGTACTGTGGGGCCGTAGGATCCCAAGAAGGATACCCCCCCTGGAAGCTCGGATCGTAATGGGTCCTCGGCGGAGGCTGTGGATAGCCTCCAAAGTAGCTCTGACTCCAGTAGTGGTCGTAGAAGGGCTCCTGTTGCATCTCCATCCGTTGCAACCGATTGTGTATCTGCTGTTGGTTGTCGAGGAGGAGACGTTCATTCTCGAACATCGCCCTTTGGTTGTCAAGTAACCAGTTCGTAGTATCCTGAATATCGGTATACATCTCTAGATGCTGCTGCTGTGTCTGATGTATGTCCTGCAGCATCGTATACATGCCTTGCATTGAGTAGACATCCTCGCTTGGCTGCGAGGGCTGTGGTGATGGCGGCGGGGGCTGTGATGATGAAGACGCACCCGGATGCATCCTAGGATGCTTCCGGGGTTCTACTCGTGCTCGAAGAGGTGTGAAAGCCTCCTCTTCCACTACGAATTGTCCACTCCACCGGGACTTCAGCTTTCCGGGATGCAACTTGAGTCGGGAGTTAAACAACAGAATGCTATCTCCCTTCTTGAACGTGCGCAGCTCGATATGGCGATCGTGGATCAGTTTTGTGCGCTCCTTGTATATGCGGGCATTCTCATATGCCGTCATGCGCAACTCATATAGTTCATTCAACTCGAACATCCTCTTTCTCCCAGCTTCATCATAACTCAAATTCAGCCTTCTAAGCGCCCAATGGGCCTTGTGCTCCAACTCCACCGGAAGGTGACAAGCCTGACCATACGCCAACCTAAAAGGCGTGGTGCCTATAGGTGTTTTGTACGCCGTTCTATACGCCCAAAGTGCGTCCGGTAGTAGGGCACTCAAATTTTTCCTTGTGGATGCCACTGTCCGTTCCAGAATCTTCTTGATTTCCCGATTTGAGACCTCCACTTGGCCTTGCGTCTGTGGATGATATGGGGTGCCGATGTTGTGCTTGACCCCATATTTATTCAAAAGTATCAAAAATTTCTGATTCCTGAAGTGTGTGCCCCCATCACTTATTATCATTCGGGGTATCCCGAACCTGCAGAATATATTTTCCTTCACAAACCTGCACACTACATTAGAATCATTAGTCCTTGTGGGGATTGCTTCCACCCACTTTGACACATAGTCAACAGCTAGCAAGATATATAAATTTGAATTTGAGGACACAAAGGGTCCCATGAAGTCTATGCCCCACAGGTCAAATACCTCAACTTCCTGAAATACATTCAGGGGCATTTCTTGTCTCCTTGAAATGTTACCTGCTCGCTGACACGGGTCACATTGCCTCACAAAATCGTAGGCATCCCGAAACAAAGTTGGCCAATAAAGGCCGCTTTCCAACACTTTGGCTGCTGTCCGCGAACTAGCATGGTGCCCTCCCGTAGGCGATGCATGGCAATGGTGGAGAACACTCTCGTACTCCACCTCCGACACACACCTACGTAGAATACCATCCCTGCACTGCTTCAAAAGAATTGGGTCATCCCAAAAATAGTATCTCAAAGAATGAAAGAATTTCTTTTTCTCTTGATAAGAACAGTCTTCCGGGATGATCCCGCAAGCCAAATAGTTAACAATTTCAGCAAACCACGGTTCTTTAGAATTAATTTTTAAAAGCTGTTCATCGGGAAACGTCTCAATTATGGGTATGTGTAAATCTTTTTCATCTACCCTGTCTAACCTAGACAAATGATCAGCTACCACATTTTCAATTCCGGACTTGTCCTTGATTTCAATATCAAATTCTTGTTAAAGCAAAATCCACCTAATGAGTCTAGGCTTTGCATCCTTTTTCTCCATCAAATATTTTATCGCAGCATGATCGGTCCATACAACTACTTTGGATCCCACTAAATACTGCCGAAATTTTTCAAAAGCAAACACAACGGTAAGTAATTCTTTTTCTGTAGTTGTATAGTTCAATTGAGCATCATTAAGCGTTTTGGAAGCGTAGAAAATCACTGCGGGCTTATTATCTACCCTTTGCCCCAAAACGGCTCCTACTGCATAATCTGAAGCGTCACACATCAATTCGAATTGTTTTGTCCAATCCGGCGTTTGAACAACTGGAGCCGAAATCAATTTTTCTTTCAAAACTTCGAATGCGTGAAGACACTTATCGTTGAAATAAAAAACCGCATCTTTTTCCAACAATTCAGATAAAGGTTTTGCAATTTTAGAAAAATCCTTAATGAATCACCGATAAAACTCGGCGTGTCCCAAAAAGCTTCTCACCCCTTTTACAGAATTTGGTGGGGGTAGCTTGGAAATCACTTCAATTTTCACTGGGTCTACCTCAAGACCCTTGCTAGACACCTTGTGTCCTAGCACTATTCCCTCCGTCACCATCATGTGACATTTCTCCCAATTGAGGACCAAGTGTGTGTCCTCACAATGCTGCAGCACCTTGTCCAAGTTATATAGACACTCATCAAAAGACACCCCATAAACCGAGAAGTCGTCCATGAAAACCTCAAGACAACGCTCCACCATGTCAGAGAATATGGCGAGCATGCAGCGTTGAAACGTCGCCGATGCATTACATAATCCAAACGGCATACGTCGGTAAGCAAAAGTCCCATAGGGACAGGTGAACGTAGATTTCTCTTGATCCAAAGGATCAATCGAAATCTGGTTATACCCCGAATACCCATCCAGAAAACAAAAATGAGACCGACCAGCAAGACGTTCCAAAATCTGATCGATAAATGGCAAAGGAAAATGATCTATAAGAGTGGCGGCATTCAGTCGGCGGTAATCAATGCAAACTCGCCACCCAGTTACCAATCGAGTGGTGACAGGTTCATTCAACAGCTTTTTAGTAACAGTAATTCCCCACTTCTTAGGGACTACCTGTGTGGGACTCACCCACGTCGAGTCTGATATGGCATATATAATACCTACAACAAGAAGTTTTATGACTTCCTTCTTCACAACCTCCATCATGCTCGGATTTAGACGTCTTTGAGGCTGAATGACTGGCTTGGCTCCCTCCTCGAGCCGAATCTTATGCTGGCAAAGTGTAGGGGAGATCCCCTTGATGTATGCAACAGACCACCCAAAAGCTCCACGGTGGTTCTTGAGCACTCTCAGTAGTTGCTCCTCCTCATCCACACTCAAGTAGGCATATACAATCACCGGTAACTTGTCCTTCTCAGCTAGAAAGACGTACTTAAGATGCGGGGGCAGCAGCTTCAGTTCCAACTCAGGCGGGCAAATAAGAGATGATTACAGCGGTGGGGGAAGTGTACCTAAATCTTCATAGTGCCTCGTGTAGAAACATGGAAGCATATGAAGCATTTTGGCACACTCCTTGAGTGATTTACTCCGCATCCAATCATAGGTGACATTCAACAAACACGCCTCCAACGGCAATTCCGGATGTGCATCAACAACTGAAGTAGTAATCGCATCATCCTCCCAAGATGGTGGAATGTCCTCATTCTCGTCACTCGGAAATCCAACAACTTTGCACAAAGAGACAACTTTAGTTTGCTCCATGATGTCCACAGCTAAGGTTCCATTATCCATCTTTCTCATCACATGAGCCATGTCCAAGAATGGTTTCCCAAGGCAAAGTGAGATGTTGTGATCCACATGTCTCACCATGTTACAATGTACTTTTGCTTTAGTAGACACAGTGCTAGTGGGCATGACCATCTCAAAGCGATCATCTGCTATGCCCAAGGTCAAGCGACCTCTGCCCATCTCCAAGATCATGTCGGCTGTAGCTTGGAATGGACATTCGAGTAGCAACTCATTACCATGCTCATCCTGCATTTCCATAACCACAAAATCAGCCGGAAAAACAAATCGGTCTACCTTTACCAAGACATCTTCGCAGATTCCATAAGGTTTCACCACAGAATTATCGGCCAATTGGATAGTCATATTGCTCGGCCTTGACTCCTTTAATCCCAGCTTTTTAAATGTAGAAAGGGGCATCAAATTGATACTTGCCCCAGAATCACATAATGCCTCTCCGAATTTGCACTTCCTGATAAAACAAGAAATGTTGAAACACCCGGGATCCTGTCTCTTTGGCGGTAGAGTGCCCATGATGAAAGCACTCACTTGCTCCTTCAACACCACAACCTCCGTGTCTGGTATTCTCCTCTTCTTGGTGATGACATCTTTTAGAAACTTCCCTTATGACGGGATCTGCTCAATCGCTTCCAACAACAAAATATTGACTGAAAGCTTCCTGAAGCTGTCCAAGAATTTCTTGAATTGTGCATCTACCTTCCTTGCCTTTGCGCTATTCGGATAGGGGACCGGAACGGCATGTGCCCTTTGATGAGGTGACACATAAGGCGTCAATTTCTGCGGTTCCTCCTCAGCAACTTGTTCTTCACTACCATCCCCAGCTATATCTTCAGCTTGCCCTGTGACAGGTGTGGGCTGCTCCTTAGTGGTTGCATCTTCAACTTTATCCTGCGGTGTGCTTGTGTCATCCGTCCTTGGATTCAACACCTTCTTGCCGCTTCTCAGTAAGATGGCCTTGGCCTGCTGGTTTCCCCCGGGAACATTGGTGTCCCCGAAAAACCCGGATGCGCTGGCTTCTTTAAACTTGCAATTTCAGCTGCCATCTGCGCCATGGAGGTCTCTATGGTCCTCATTTGAGCCCCGTGGCTCTGCAAAGTCTACCCAAATTGGTTCATGTATTCACCCTGTTGCTTGATTTGTTGCCCGAATGTGTTCATTAACTCCTGGTTTTGTTTGATGACCTGATTGAGCAACTCCGTGCTCTTATCCTCTGTGGCTGGTGCAGGCTTGGCATCCGGATCCTGCAGAAAATTGTTAGGATCCTTCCATGAGAACTTTTTGTCCTTACGCCATGAGTAGTCATTGTTCCTATACCCTTGTTGTTGTCTCATGTACTTGACTTGAGCCTCATCCTCAGACTCATTTTCTTCTTTTTGCAGTAACTTCTTTGCGAGAAGATCCATCTTCTCATTCAGCTCTCTCATTGCCTTTGATTCGCTAGCGGCTCGTGCTTGCTCAACTGGACCTCTCTCTCTTTCCCCCCAGGACTGCTTTCTCGCCATGTTCTTGAGTATTTCCCAGCATCTAGTGTCAGTGTTATTTAGGAAAAATCCTGACCCGACTGAGTCCAAATTACTCCTATCATGCTCAGAGAGAGCAAAATAGAAGATTTTTACCTGTGTCTCTTTGTCCAAACCATGATGCGGACATCTCCTCAACATAACCTGAAATCGCTCCCAGGTCTCAGAATATGTTTCACCCGCCTGTTGGGTGAAATTGTGAATCTTCCTAATCATGTCGTTGGTCTTCTCAGGAGGGAAAAACCTCTCGAAGAAAACCTCCACCATATGATCCCAAGACTCCACAAATTCGTCATCGAGGTTATGTATCCACTCTCGTGCTGCTCCTGCCAAGGAACTCGGGAACAGTTTGAGGTATAAAGCATCTTGTGGAAATCTGTCTATCTTCACCATGTCACAGTTTTCGACGAACTGGCTGATATGTGCAACAGGATCCTCGTTCTTCAACCCATGAAATGCATTTGATTTTACCAAGTTAATCAACGCTGGATCGATCTTGTATGTCAGTATGTTGATCGCCTGCTTTTTTATAGGCCCCTTTGAAGCTGATGAGGAAGAAGCTTTGATCTTCTCCCATATAGTCTGTGGCTCGGCCATGTCTTCTGCTTCAGATTCAGAGTCTATCTCTTCTTGGTACTCGTTCTCAGAATGCTCCTCGTCTCCAGGTCCCGGAAATGGAACCTCTGGTGTGCGATTGTCGTAGTCTGTACTACGTGTATGCACCATACACAGTACCTGAAATAAGAAAATTCGAGTTCAGTACTATGCTTAGACGAGTATAACAATTATAGTGCAAAGTAAAAATATTTGAATTTGAATGAAAATTAAAAAGAAATTTGTGGCCTAGAGTGGCCGCTTGTAGCACTCGAAGTGCCAATAATTCGCCGTATTCCCCGGCAACGGCGCCAAAAACTTGACGTGTATTTTACTACGCGCTAAAAACGCAAGTATACGCGTCGAAGTAATACATGCCTTTGTGAGGCCCGAGTCGAACACAGGGATACTCGGAATTGTTGGAGACTCCTACTAACTATTTGCGATCAGCTAAGCCGGATAACAAAGTAGGGTTTGTTGTCGAAATTAAAAGAAAATAAAAACAAAACAAAGCAAACAATCGATTAAAGGTTAATTTAATCAATTCAAAAGGATATCTTTAGGATTTCGGTTTCACCGTGGGTCAACATTGCATTAGGTTTCATATAACTCCTCAATCTTCTCTCTCTTTCCGGGTAGTGGCCTGAAAACAGAATTACCCACTGTCGTGGTGTAATTTACTACTTAAGTTTAGGTTGATTCAACCGTCGTAGTAATCATTCCCCTAAACTAAGTGCATTACGAATGATCTCTCAGTTTCCACCATTAATTTTACACCTCCTTTGTGAAGGGATTTGTCGATTAATGTAGGTTTTGTCTCTTTTCAACCGTTAATCCTTCTGTCGAAGTGATTAAGGGCATTAAGTTATTATTATGGTGATCAAGCATAACAATATATGGAGAAAACGAAACTATACCACGGATTTAAGAGAGAAAATATGAATTATTAATATAAAACTATCATACAATGCATTCACGGGCTACTCCCGGTCCTAAAGATGGAGGGGATTAGCCTCGCATGTTCATCTTGCACAAATACATGGTAGAAATAGGGGAAATCATATGAAAAACGTGAATTGAATGGAAAAACCCCTGAACGGAGAAGAACCGGTAGATCCTTTGTGTAGAACACGAGCTTTCCCGCCTCTCGGTGGTGAAATTCGTCTTCGACAGCGTCCGGAACAACATGGATGAGCTTCTGGCCTCCGTTCTCCTTTTTCTCGCTCCTCGGCACTTGTGCAATGACAAATTAGCTCCTCCTCTCCTCTGGGCGGCCGTCATTAGGTATAAGTCCCTAATTAGGTCGTCATTTAACTCCAGCCGTCAGATTGAGACCAAAACGAATCCAACGCATATCTGCCGGCGTCGATACCATCGACGCGGGTCGATGGTATCGACCCAGCGTATTAGCGGCAGCCTTCTTTTCTTTTCGTCTGAGTGCCTGTGATCATCTCGATACCATCGACTAGGGTCGATGGTATCTACTCTCTGTAGCGTCGGTTGTTGTCGTTTAGCGACGCTGTAGCCTCCATGTGTCGATGGCATCGACTTGGGTCGATGGTATCGACTGATTCCTCGCCAGCAACCTGTTGCCCCGTCGATGGTATCGACGGAAGTAGATACTTGTTTTTCCTGAAATTCCAAGACAAGACCAAATAAATCCACACAAATTATGATAATATGATAAATAATGCTCAAAATGATACAACTAAGGGGATTTGATGTAAAATGATGGCAAATACCGAAATGAGTGAATTATGCAATATTATCCATAAAAATGACTAATTAGAGCATAAAACACATATGAAAAAGGTCTATAAATGCGACTCAAAATCATCGCATCATGCATCTTTTTTGGCGAGCAATTTCTTGGCTAGAAGGTCTAATTTGTCATTCAGCTCCTTGATGGCCCTGGACTCACCTGCCAATTTGACTTGTTCTGGTGCATTCCTATCGCCCCAAGACTGCTTCTTTGCCATGTTTTTCAGAATCTCCCAACACCTTGTGCCAGTGTTGTTCAAGAAGAACCCCGATCTTGCGGAATCCAGATTACTTCTATCATGCTCAAAAAGAGCAAAATAGAAAATTTGAACCTATTTCTCCACGTCCAAACCATGGTGTGGGCACCTCCTCAGCATAATCTGAAAATGCTCTCATGTCTCCGAATAAGTTTCACCCGCTTTCTGACTGAAATTATGAATTTTTCTGATCAGATCATTTGTCTTCTCGGGCGGGAAGAATCTTTCAAAGAACACTTCAACCATGTGGTTCCATGATTCAACATACTCATCATCAAGATTATGTAACCATTCTCACACATTTCCCGCCAGAGAGCTGGGGAACAGCTTCAGGTAAAGTGTCTCCTATGGGAACCTGTCTATTTTGATCATGTCACAGTTCTCCACGAATTGGCTTATATGAGTAACCAGATCTTCATTTTTAAGTCTGTGAAATGCATTCGATTTGACCAAATTTATCAGTGCCGGGTCAATCTTATAAGTCAGAATATTGACTGCCTGCTTTTTGATCGGCCCCTTTGATGCTGATGAGGAAGAAGCTTTTATCTTCTCCCATATCATCTGTTCTTCTGCCATTGCTTCTGGTTCAGAATCAGAATCTATATCTTCAAGTTGGTCTTGATTGTTGTTTCCCCCCTCGTCTGATCCCGGCGGTGGAACCTCTGGTGTAGGCTGCGTGTAGTCTGTGTTACGCGTTCTCACCATGTACTAGTACCTACAAAATAATGATTTAGGTTCAGTACTGTGCTAGACAATTTCTAAATATGAAAGATAAATGATGAATTTCGAAAATGATAATAAAATAGTAAAATAAAAAAAATGGCCTAGAGTGGCCGCTTGCAGCACTCGTAGTGCTGACAATTCATCGTGTCCCCGGCAACGGCGCCAAAAACTTGACACGATTTTACCGTGTGTATAACGCAAGTGCACGCGTCAATGTAGTATAGGCCCTTGTGAGGCCCGAGTCAAACTCAGGGACATTAGATTATCGGTAGACTACTACTAACTACTCACAATCAGCTAGACTAATAAAAAGGTTATGAGAGTTGTTGTGAAATAAAAGAAAATAAAATAAAACAAAGCAATCGATTAAGTGTTTAATTTAATCAATTCAATTGGAGATCTTTAGGATTGCATTTTCACCGCGGGTTTTCATTATATGAATTTCCATATAGTTACTCAGGTTCATCTCTCAATCTGGGTAGTGGCCTGTAGCCAAAATTGTCTACTGTCGTGGTACAATTCACTACCTAAGTCTAGGTCAGTTCCACCGTCGTAGTAACCTATACCCTAAACTAGGTGCATTAATATCGACCTCTGGGTTTCCACCATTAACCTTACATCACCTTGTTCAAGGGATTTGTTAATTAATGAAAATTTTGTCTCTTTTCACTCGTTAATTCTTCTTTCAAAGTAATTAAAGGCATTAGACTATCATTATGGTGATCAAGCATAATAATATAATTGAAAAAACGAAATCATACCACGGATTTAAGAGATAAATGATGAATTACTATGATAAAAACGTCATACAATGCTTCCCCGGGCTACTCCCGGTCCTAAAGATAAAGGGTATTAGCTCCACATGTTCATCTCAAAGCAAGACATGGTTGAAGAAAGGGGAAACATGGAGAAAAACGTGGATAAAGTAATGAAACCCCTGAACGGAGAAGATCCAATCGTTCCTAGGCACAGAGTGCACGATTTACAACCTTTCGGCGGTGGAAAACATCTTCTTTGGCTTCCGAAATGGCTGGGCGTGCTTTTGGGCTCTGTTCTTCTCTCCACCCCTTCTCGGGACGTGTGCAACGGCTAATGACATGATGCCCTTCTATGGGCCACTGTCATTAAGTATAATCACCGATTTAGGTTGCAAAAATATCACAACCGTTGGATTAGAGCCGATCTGAAGCAAACTCTGATCTGACGGTGTCGATACCATCGACGCGGGTCGATGGTATTGACCCCTCGTGATATAGGCAAACCTTCTTTCTTTTCCTTCGTTGCGCCTGATGTTGACTCGATACCACCCTTAGGTGTTGGTTTTATCCCTTTTCTGTCGTTGAAGCTACACATGTCGATAGTATCGACTTTGGGGTCGATAGTATTGACTGGCTGGTCACCACCAACCTGATGGTACGTCGCTACCATCAACTTCCTAGTCGATGGTATCGACTCTGCACTGCTCCTTGCGGCTTCCTGCCTGTGGCTGTGTCGATAGTATCGACTACAACAACATATATGTGTTTTTCCTGAAATTGCAAAACAAAACCACATCAACCGAGATAAAACCTATTATTGTAATCATTTATGCTCAAAACCATAAAATAAGAGAGATTTGACACTGAGAAGGATCATAGACTAAAGTAAGTGAATTATGCAATATTAACCACCAAAATGACCAATAAACACATAAAACGCAAGTAAAACAAGTCTATAAATGCGACTCAAAATCATCGCATCAAGTATTTATTCTAAATGGTCTATATACATCAATATGTATAATCCTTAATAGAATAATCGTTCTCCCACTACATCTAGTGAAGAACCTTTTTCATATTGCACAATGAATGAGATTAGAATGTCTCTATTGATTCAATAACCAGAATGAGTCTAGATAACCATCATATGGATTTCTAGAAATGCAATTCTCATTTACGCACTACAGATGACTATGCTATAGGCATTCAAGTTTGAGTTATCATGTCATTCATTACATGTGTCACACACATCTGTCTCTTTAACTATCAAGTATAGTTAATGAGACATATGAATTGCCATCAAAGATCATTTCTTTGAAATGAAACATCAGTCCATTACACTCTTGTCCATACAAGATGTATGACAATTTCATTGATGGAAGATATATAATAGCAATTCACTAATTCTTTTATATGCCCATGAATGTCATATTGTAACTGTAATGGTAGCAACTTTTGCTCCACACAATTTCTAGCTTACTTCTTCTTAGGTCCTGAACTAGAGATCTTGTATGTCTTTCATCTTCTTGAGATCCTCTATAAAGAGGTTATTTCCCTTTCCACCCTACTCCTCTCCATATCTTGAGTGATGAAGACTAAGACCTAAGCTTGGTTTCAGAACACTTCTTGACCTTACTTTAGTCTATGGACTTCACTCTACTGATCATTATCACATATTTTGTCCTTTCTTCATTCATGCTTTGGCATCAATATGCCAAGCACTTCAGAAAATAGTTTGGCAAAGTTTCTCAACATTTGATAAACTGGCTACATGATTCACACAACGATTTGTAGAATCATATGTTTGGTCAACTCTTGACCTATAAGAAATAACAGTTGATCTATAATGCACAATCACACTGAGCATATGAGATTATACTTGATCTCCATTAGTCTAATTATACTCAAATATTGTTTTGAAGACATTATACCTTTCACACTTTACATGATTCTTAAGATGTATAACCATCTCAAGAATGTCCATTCTTCAAGCTATTTATGCAACTCATAGTTCATATAGCTCAGCATAAGGTTCTTGATGCCTTACACATCATTGGAATACTTCAAGTAAGCATCCAATTTTAGCCTTAGTCGCATTTGGAGTGGTTCTACTGGCTCTGGTCTTTCAAGGACTTTAGAGTTCACACTCACTATTGAGAACACTTCTCAAAGGTCCCAAACCAGATTTAAAGTTTATCCCGTTTATGAACGGATCGTAATGATAATGTATTTGTGTTTGTCATTTGGATTCTACAAAAGAATTTTGCAACATTTCAAAACATTTTTGATTTGTTTGATTTGATAAATTTGATGATATTAATTAGGTCTTAAATTAATTATCACTCCCACTATTTTGATCAAATTGATAACCTTCACCATCAATTTGGAAGATTGCAACATACAACCTTCTAGTGAGCAAGATCCTGATTTCCTCTAAGTCGTGGACCAGCTAGGGATGTCATCCACAACTAGATTCTTTCAGGTAGGCAACTTTTGCCAATTGCATATCATGCAACTCTTGATAGATGTCATGCATAAATCTTTGTCATGTACATCTCCATGCCTCAAGGTGCTTGATCCGATCAAGGTCACCTAGTTAAGTCCAGCCCAAACTCAAACACAATGAATATGCACCCTGCTAGGGCAGACCCACATATTCACCATCACACTTCCATGAGATAGACAGTGCACCACACTATAGACAATTATTCAATCAAGTTTTTCATGTGTGTTGCTTTTGGAAGGCATCTTAAACTTAATATTTATATTGAGGGGTTTGGTATTTATATACATATCGAATCACTACATTTATAGTACGTATCATATACATACTATATCCCACAAGAAAACATGCAAAGCGATAAAGTGAAAATTATGGCCATCCTATTGTAATTCCTTGAGCTACAAGGAATTATGGTCATCTAGGTCTACATCAAATGAAGCAACCTATAGTTAATGAAGATTTGTGCTTTAGCCATTCCGGGTTGATCAACTCATCTTATGACTGATCGGCTCACCTCCTGGCAGGTCGGTTGGTTGTCACTAACTGATCGTCTGGATCCTCCAAACGGTTAGTCTGTCAGGTCGTCGTGCTCCTCATTAGGCCACCAACTGCTCATCTCGCACCATCAGTCAGTCGTCTCAGTCCCTTAACTGCTCGTCTGGGAACCCACCATCCTTTGACATAACAGGAAATAAAACTATCCTACCTTTACATATTTCTTTGAGAAACCCCAAGTTACATTCGGTGGGATCAAAGGTAGAAGAGAAGGCTCAAGTTATCTCAAGTTACATATAGAATAGAAGAAAGGACTCGATACACAGACCGAGATGCAAACAACCACAACCAACCAAGCACACACATAGGGGTTTATAGGCCATAACCATGCTACACATCTGCCATCAAAACAATTTTAGGCCGACACTTATCGATTCCATATATATACCATATCATATATGTATATAAGGATTTGTGGTGTTTAATTGGATATGCACATTAGCCAGTTATAGTATTCACATCGCGTGTAATAAATAAATGGAGAAAAATCAAAATCCAATCATATTGATTTATCCTAAAACATAGTATGTTGATGTGGCTCTGATACCACTGTTGGGTTTGGTGGGACAAAACAGGCAGTAGAAACAAATTTTTTATCTAACCACAAACCCATAACCATCAGATCACATCAACAACTATGCAATAGGAAAGATGTTTTAGTGAGATATACCTGGTCCTGAGGCTTGCTTAGTGACAATACCTTACAACTAGTGCGGCCTTCAACCACCTAGTCTTCGACGACGTCTGTACAACTCCTGGTCTTAACTCAGCTACAGGTGACAGTCATCCTCCTGAGTGGCAGAAATATCCCGCCTCTATAGATAGTCCACATGGACCACCATGAACTCTAGTCATCCTAATGGATAGACTAGAAGGAATCATCTCCCTCTTTTGGCGTACTAGTCACCAACACACTCTCCCACTAGCATTTGCTTATCTGTAGTTGTCTTTCCCTCGTTGTTCCTCCCTAGATGGGTAGAACTTGCTTGGGCTTTGTCAGTTACTAAAACCAGAGAGGACAATAACTTTATAGAGCAAGTGATTTCTAAGTTGTGTGTTCTGAGAAGCGCCTTATACCCCTTTATTTATAGTAGAGGGTAGAGTCAGGGTTCCCATTCTGTGCGGGAGTAGAAGGGTCCAGATTTTCCACAAACTGATTGTGCTGCGGCAGGAAAACCGACCGATTCATAACTGAACTGGTCGTTTGTGCAAGTGAACTGATAAGTTCACTAAGTGAATCGATCGGTTCACTAAGTGAACCAGTCATTTTACTTCCTAGACTTGCCTATAATTGACTTTCCTTATTCATTTATAATTAATGCAAAGATTAATTCTTGTCCCAATTGAATTGAACAAGTGAAACAAGGATCTTTTCTCACAAACTAGGAAACCCAATACATGCTTGTTTTCTCCATGTGAACTGATCAATTCACTAGAGTGAAGTGGTCATCTCACTGACCATGAGCCAATCGGTGCACCCAGTGAGCCGGTTGATTGGTGGTCTAGGTTATGCAGAACTCAGTCAATGTAGTTCTCAATCAATCTGACACTCTAATCAGTTGGTTCAACACTTAAACTTGATGATTCTGAGTCAAGTCTATTGATTGAATGTTTAATTGAGTACCTAAACACTTTACTAATCAATCTAAACCTCATTCATGGATAAACTCATCTTCTAGGTTAATCCTATGTGTGTGACCCTATAGGTCCCATTTCACATTGGCAGTGAATGTCCATAACTTACTTATGACTTCACAAGCAAAGAGTGGTACCTAGTCGCACATCAATTCTACCCAAGTGAAAAAAAAATGTTGGAGAACAACTTTCAACTACAATCTATTATTGGTGTTACAATGAATGTATAGTTCTTTTGTTGCTGATACCCAGATTAAACTCGAGGCATGGACTTGTCATCCTCTACAAATGTTCAATCTGTGTTTCTTGATTCAGAGTAGAATTTATGAGATATATGTAAGCTCAATATCATATATTGACTAACATGTGCATGGACATGCATTTCTCAGTCTCACTCCTTAAGTTGTTAGGATATCACACTCCTTTAGGAGGGAAAAATTCCATATCTATCACTCACAGTCAAGTCCCCATGTATCAAATTCACCCAATCATCACCGTTATAACAACCCATGTTTCAGAACTACATTTGATGATGTCAGAGTGTACCCAACCACATGTGATGAGTGGAGTGATTTCAAGTCTATGAACCATACTCACCACCAATACTATAATAGATGATCCTGACTAACCAAGTGTGGTTTCCATGCATCACTCTTACGGTGGGTCTGTTCGATACACTATTCTCTAACATGTATCTATGTGCTTGGTTTGATATATATCATGACTGATGAGATTTTTTCATCAACCAACACACATTCTAGTCTTTTATGTTATTAATGTCTATGGTTATTTCCATAATAACAACCGACTAGGGACGATAGTGAGAATGTACATACTCTTAATATCCATATGATCTCATTGTTCAAGTCACATACTTGAAGACATACGTCATATTATCACTCTCTAGACATCTAACATATAATACTATTATCTAAAAAATAGTTAAAACATATAGACAGAGATTGCCTTTATTATTATCAAATCAAATATCACATGCCTCATTGCAATCATCATATGATTGGCTCTTTGGGCATACTATACCAACAATACCACCATATTGATGCCTTATTGGAAACATGTTCAACCTTTTATACTCTAACTGCCACTGACGATTCCATAAGGCGAACCCTCTTCCCTTTATCTCTCAAAGAAAAAGCCAAGGAGTGGTATATGTCAAAGCCTAAAATGGTGACTTGGGTGACTGTGAAGAACGAGTTCTTGAAGAAGTTCTACCCCATATCCAATCTAACTCAGATGAGGAGGTGCATCACCTCTTTCATGCAATAGGAATATGAGACCTTTCATGAAGACTGGGAGAGATTCCAGAAGCTCCTTCAAGACTGCCCCCACCATGAAGTTTCTCTATCACAGCTAGTGCAATATTTCTACACCGTACTTATTGAACTGAGCTAGACTACAATTGATTCTTCTTATGGCAGATCATTCATGGCTAAGCCTCCAGAGGAGTCTTGGCCACTCTTTGATCACCTTGCTGAGAACTCACGTCACCGGGCTTCAAGCAAAGGGGAGAATTGTGATAGGAACTGGGTTCCTCCTCCCATAGCTCTAATTAGAGAAGTGATCAATTCACAAATGGTGAAGATCCTTTATGACATGAAGAACCTGATGAAGAATCAAGTTGGGGGCTCCACCAGCCAATCCACAATGACCATTGATTCTACTGACGAAGAAGTGAAGGCCTTGTAATCTTTTTGCAACCGCAATCACCAAGGGTCAATGCCAAACTCTTACAACCCCAGAATGGAGGAATCACCCCAATTTCTCTTAGAAGCAACAAGGTGAAGAAGGGAAAGGGCAGTCAAGACAACATCAATGGCTAATATATATCTCAAGGTTCGAAGATGAAGTCCTTGGAAGACTGTAGAACATGGATGAAGTAAAGAAGGATATATACTCCCATGGACAAATAATTATCCGCCTCAAGCAAAGACTAGATCAAATCTCTCTTCACTTTCTCATCATGAGGAGGGAAGACTCCTTTCCCAACCCATGGACAATCCTATCCCACCACAAAGCCAAGTACCTACTTGTCAAAAATACCAAGGACCCCCTAATCCTTATTTTCCTCCACCTCCACCAACTAACTATAACTACCAATACCCTCCACCTCCACCACATTCTTATCAACAATCACCTCCACAACAACCTCATCAACAACCTCCACAACAACCAACTTACATCCTCCAAAATCATAACCCACATCACCAAACACCACCACTACCACCATCATCTTCACAAGCTCTCCCTCCTCCCCATGAGAAAGTGAATATGGTGCCTATCATATGGAGGAAAATAACTATTGGGGAATCCATGGAAGGGATGATAAGGTGACCAGGTTTTGTGATGAGGAACCATAGCTGGAAAAGTCTTGTAAAGATTGTAAGAGCATCAAAACTCCTTCTATTCCATTTTTGCTTGAGAGTGCCAAGTGCACGAAAGTTCTTGTTGCCCCTTTTTATAGTGAGAAAATACCCTCAACTGTCCTGCCGTTGATGGAGAAGACAATATCATGTGTTTCACCCCATTGGAGGTCATGAGACCATCCATTCTACCCTTTCTTGGAAGTGCTGAAGGCACTAGATATTTAGTTTTCTCCCCATCTTGTGATGAGATCATATTTATTGTCCAACATGTTGTTGAGTTGGTAACACCTGATGCACCACCTTGTTGGGAACTGATGATACCCCCCCTCATGAGATGGAGACAACCCACATGTTGACTTAAAGCTGACAAGCTATTGCCAAAGATGTTGATACAAGTAGGAGATTTTCCTATGATGCCTTACGAGGTCCATCCACCAAGGTCAGGTGTGGTTGTATTGGGAGCTTTTTAGAATCCTTGAAACAAAGAATGGTAGGCTTCCAAACATTCCTTTCCTTGCTTAAGGATTTTTGCACTGGGAACAAGAAAGTAGTATTGATGCCACCCAAAGATATCATTGCTAAAAAAAACATGAATTTCATCGTGAGTGGTATCTTATCGAAAAAAAGGAAGATATAGGAACCCCTCTTATCACTTGCTACATCAATCTGAAACTTGTTGAGCATGCTCTTCTAGATTTGGGTTTAGGCGTGAGCATCATACCATTTTACATATACTTATAGCTCAGCTTAAAGAAAATGTGACCAACAGATTGTGTCATAATAATGGCTGATGGATCTAGGGGAACGCCTATGGGCATGATGATGAGTGACATTAGATTGAAGGATAAACATTGCCTTCCAAAATGATTTTCTAATTATGGACATCGACCCAATGTAGGGGAAGAATTACATCATCTTGGGAAGGCCCTTCTTGTCCACAGTTGTGATGCATGTTCATTCATCATGTTTTACATCATCATTTAGATCTATTTACCTTGGATTTTTCCTTAATTTTCTCTATTTTTTGAATAAAATACAATTTACTTGCTTAATATCAAGATTAAACTGAATTCTTATCAAATTTCATCCCAAATTGCATATTCTGCTTCAAGGCTCAAATTCTGACCATGAGCCAATGACGTGGTATTTTGAACGCACTAAAAAACTCACTCGGGGTTGAGATTCCCGAGCTTTTACCTAAACCAAAGTGCAATAATACCACCCACAAACGGACGAGTCTTATCACAGTATAGTTAAGGATTGAACCCAAAGGACAATGTTTTTAAGAATCTTTGTCAGTCAAACCTAGCTCAAGTAAAACTAATATTTAAAATAGTTGGTTGATTTGAGGTTTACTAAACTAATTGCAAGAAAGTAAAAGCTGAATTAAAGTTGGATTTAGATCAATGATATGGAATCGCTGGGAAGGTATCAGGTTTCACCACCACTTCACATGCAAACACATTCAATCACAAACAAACCAGGCTAGATATATCAATCCAACTGGAGCTGTTGTAGAACCCCCCGTTAGGGCATTAAGTTCACGTAAGCATCACCATAGGCATCAGATGTCTCGTCACCAACCGAATCACTTACTTACGGCTCCAAAGAAATCCCATTCTATTTCTAGTTTGGGAGCCAACCACATTAATTGATAAGCAAACATGTGATAAATCTACAAACTAACATCGACGATAAACAAGACGATACAAAATCCAACTAAGGTTGTGAGCCCCCTATACAGGTGTTAGACACACAGAAGCGTCACCGTAGGTTAGATATCTCGTCCCCTCACGGATCATACACTTACGACCTCAAGGAATCATATCAGAAGTTCTTGTCAAGGAGTTGAACTTGTAAACCGCCATTCCATCCCATATATAGAAGATTTTGCAATATAGGAGAGAACAAGATGAAAGCAAGTAGATAATCAACCACGAACGTACCAACTAATAACGAAAAGGAAAGCTATATACATTGCCATGGAGAGTTTAACAAAAGAACATGATTTTCATGGGCAGTGGGGCTAGTCCCCGTACCCCAACGAAGAGGTACTACTCGCTCATGATGCGAGAAACAAGAAGAATGAGAAAGAGAGATAAATCCGCCATGAACTCGGTGCAGAAGGTAGTCGCAGCTCGGTGAAGAAGATACGGCCTTCTACGTCGTGTCAGAGCAGATATGGACGCGAATGGGAGATGCCAAGACAGACTAGACAGTCTCCCTTGCTCCGTCTTCCTTCTCTCCTCAGCCTCCTTAGTCGCAGCATGGGCAGTAGGTGGAAAGAAACTGGTACGGACCGGACTGGATTTGGATCGGACCTGTGTACATGCAGCCAGTCGGCGTCCCGGAACTTGTGCCTCTAAAGGGGACCCTATTGGTCCTATTTATAGGCACGGGGCTGGTCTTCATGTTTTTTGTGTGTTTCCAGTCCAAGCGGTTTGGCAGATATTTATTTTTCTCAAACGGTTTGGTAAAATTTCTTTTAAACCGGTTTCACTATAATCACTTTTCCATTCAGTCTGTATTGCATTCCGTCTTGGATTCACTTTTATCAAATGGTCTCGTGACCAACCTTCTTCATCTGATTTGCAAGCATGATCATCACGAGGGCTTCATTAGCATACGGTCTCTTCTGTTGCATGCTCATTCGGTCGTGCATGCCTATAGCAGCAAACTGTTTTGGCTATTGGTTTGCATGCATGAAATTTCTTCAAACGGTGTTGCTATCTTAGTCAAATGTTCTTCACGTGGCACAATTCTCTTGGTTTGGTGCATGCATGGCCAAACAGTTTCGGCTCCCTGCTCTTTTGCAAACGGTTTCAAGGAAAGCTACTTTATCAAACGGTTTGGATTGCTGCTTTCAAACGTTCTTGTTTCAATTGCTCTATCGCATGCACGTAGCTTTTATCCATGCAGTTTGCTTTGATTGCCTTTCCAATCGGTTTGAGTTTTCCAATCAGCTCAAACGGTTTGCTACCCTTTGCTCCATTCGGTTTGGCTGCATGCACAATCCATTTGGTCTTGTCCTTTGTAGCAACAATTGGTCATGCGGTTTGCAGCTCATGCGATCTGCATGTTATTGCTGCCAACACGGTTTGGGCTCCTTTCTCATTCGATCCTTTCGTGCGGTATGTAAATGATCTCGCATGCGTGGTTGGCGAGGGTGGTGTGGCTACTGGAGCAGGTCGCAGCGCCGGCGGAGGTGCTGGTTGATCTTGCGATGGCAGAGACGGCGATGGGTGCAACAGTTCGTGGGTTGCTTACTCAAATGGTTTGCATGCAACTACCCATACAATTTTCACATGCAAACGATCTTGGATCCCAGCGAAAACTCCAAACAGTTTTGCTGCATACGTGACCATTCACTCTACGTGGTTGATTGTCCAAACAGTCCTCGGCACCGCTCGATCCCTCTCGGCCAAACGGTCTACGCGTATGTGACCATTTGGTCTACACATTGCATGCATGTGCAAACGGTCTTTTCAAACGTTCTGCAGTTCCGATGGGCAAACGGTCTTGTAGCAGGTGTCCATTCGGTCTTCTCGTATAGCTCAAACGGTCTTCGCATGCATTCGGTCTTAAAATAGAACTGTTCATTCGGTCTTGAGACCGAATGGTTGAAACCGAATGGTGAGACCGTTTGGTCGAAACCGAAGGGTGAATGAAGGTGGGCCCCCAGCTAAATGTTTAGCTTTATCAAGACCTACATTAATTCAACATAAATTCGGTTAAATCCTTGATAATCAAATCAATTAAGTGATTCTATACATTATGATGCATTATGATATTTAATAAGTGAAATTAGATATATTAAGTCCAAATGAGCCCAAGAAGGTAATAGAATTCCATGATGAATGTACATTCATCAAAATACCCCGAACTAAAACGTTGCTCGTCCTCGAGTAACACAAAATCTGAAACAATCGCCAAATGAATATTTTCAATTCGTGTGATTGCGTCATCTTCTCATCATGAATATTTTCTTTCTGCTCAATATGACTTAGTATCTCAACCTCCTGAGACCACTAAACACATCTTACCATATCTTCGTTCCTGAGTTCGCTTTCCAATATCACTTCCTCCTCACTTTTTCCAACAACAAGCATGTCGAAAAGTTTTGTAAGAGTCCAGAGATGCCCGCGAAACAACAAGTGTGCATTTGATCTGACACTGGTGTTTTTCAGGATAGGGAAGGCAAACATTGTGCCAATAGGTAGAAAAGGGAGTGAATGATGGTATGGAAGGAAGAAATAAATCTCTCCTCTATTCGACTCGAGATTTTTATTTTATGATTTGCAATTTCATTTATTACATTTTTTTGTGTGAATCTCTCCTCTATTTGACTCGAGATTGCATTTTTGGTGGTACGCCCCTATTTATTTGCGAGGGGTATGGAAGAACAGGATATAGAGGGAAGTGGCGTGCCACCCCGAACTTAGGGTTTGGCACGGATTTTGCTATTTTTGTTTCTTTTTGATGAATGGAGGGGTACGAAGATGATAGAAGAAGTGTAGAAGAGAGTTTAGATCAGTATGCAACTTGATTTACAATTCAATGCACCGGGTTGGTCTCTTTATCAAACTCTGCTCAAATAATGACTTGATGAGGATCCGGTAGGGATTCCATGCTATTGTTCCACAAATCAGCTAGGAAGCCTGATGTGTTTGATCCCTATCGGTTTGATAGACACTTATCATTTTTGCAAAAGTATCATGATGTTAGGAATCGTAAGCTTCACAAGATGATTTCAAACAAAAGGCTTGTTTCAAAAAGTGATCCTTTTGAGGATTTACTTCAAATAAGGAGGATATAATGATTCAAAATGCATAGCAGGTTAATTCGTGACTTTTAATGAAACCAAGAAGTGTCAAAAGTTCATCAAGTATTTGTTCAAATTCTTTGAAAAAATTAAAGAATTTTGAAATTTTTGAAATTTTTTTTATCAAGAATGTGATAGTGAAAACTTAAGTATGAAAAGGATGGGTGTAGGTGGAAAATGAGGTACGTACCACCCACCCTCCACCCCGAACTTAGAGATTTGCTCGTCCCGAGCAAACTCTAAATCCAAGATGGAGGGGAAAAATTATGCCAGAATGACCACCAGATGTGGTTGCGTTCCAATCAACGCACATCCTTTTATCTGAAATTCTCAAAGGTAAAGAGCAATTAGATCTTAAAATAGCATCTTGTGATGCTTATTTTATTTAATGAAAAATTAACTAGAAGGTATAAACAAAATTGAAGAAACATTCTAATTTGAAAAGGGAAGTAAAACAAATCTATTGATCGGGTTGCCTCCCGACAAGCACCTTTGTTTTCTGTCGATGGCTCGACTGGAGCTTCGCGGTGGATCCTTTGGATTGGTGAGTTCCAGCATTGCTTTAGTGCCTATGTCAGTTGAGGTAAAATATCTCTTTAAGTGGTGACCATTTGTTACAAATTCACCTGACTTTTCACTCCATAATGAGAAGGCACCATGTGGAGAGATGCTCTTGACGATGTATGGTCCAGACCAGCGTGAGCGGAGTTTTCTTGGGAATAACTTCAATATTGAGTTGAATAGAAGAATTTGGTCTGCCACTTGTATGTCTTTTCTTTTCAGATGTCCATCGTGCCAAAATTTTGTACGCTCTTTATAGATTCATGCATTCTCATAAGCTGTCATCCTGAGTTCATCCAGCTCTTAGAGTTGCAGAATCCTGGATTGGCCTGCTTCTTTCATATCAAAGTCCAGTTGTTTAATTGCCCACCATGCCTTGTGTTCCAGTTCGACTGGAAGGTGGCAAGCTTTTCCATATATTAATCGAAAAGGTGTATCCCCAATGGGAGTTTTATAAGCAGTTCGATAGGCCCATAAGGCGTCGTTGATTTTTGTTGACCAATCCTTTCGATTGCGTCCTATAGTTTTTTCCAAAATAGCCTTTAGTTGACGGTTAGAGACCTCTACCTATCCACTAGTTTTTGGATGGTAAGGCGAGTCAACCTTGTGTGTTACATCATATTTTCTTAGTAATGCTTCAAAGCTTCTTTCAAGGAAGTGGGACCCTCCGTCAGATATCACAATTCGTGGTACTCCAAAACGGGGGAAAATAATGTCCTTGAATAATTTGATGACGGGTTTGGAATCACTAGTGACGATTGGTATAGCTTCAACCCATTTTGAGATGTAGTCTACCGCCACTAGGATGTATGAAAATCCATAAGAAGATGGGAATGGACCCATGTAGTCCACCCCCCAAACATCGAATATCTCTACTTTGTGCCATAGATTCAGTGACATCTCATCTCTCTTTGTTATATTGCCTGATCTTTGACATTTGTCACATGATAGGACAAAGTCATAGGAATCCTTGGATATGGTTGGCCAGAAGAATCTACATTGCAAAACCTTTAAAGCAGTCTTTTTGGAGCTCATATGCCCCCCCCACTGGTCCTGAGTGACATTGTTCCAAAATAAGTTGAGCTTCTTCTTCGACGATACATCGTCTATACAGACCATCAACACATAGTTTAAAAAGATGTGGCTCATCCCAGTGGTATTGCTTTACATCATGCATGAACTTCTTCAGTGCATTTCCGGTGCATTGAGGATGGATAACCCCATCAACAAGGTAGTTGACAAAATCTGAGTACCACTGTATAACTTCTGAGACCTTCATTAGTTGATCATCCGGTAGGGAATCGTTAATCAGAATCTTCTCGGTATCTTGAGTGTGGATGCAACTGAGGTGGTCTGCTACAACATTCTCTGTACCCATTTTATCTCTTATGTCTAAATCAAATTCTTGTAATAGGAGGATCCATCTAATCAACCTAAGTTTTGCATCTTTCTTTGCCAGAAGGTAACGAATGGCAGCGTGAACTGTGTAGACAATGACCTTCGAACCAATTAGGTAGGATCTGAAATTGTCAAAGGCATACATGACTGCTAGAAGTTCTTTCTCGGTAGTTGCATAATTCCTCTGAGCTTCATCGAGAGTTTTTGATGCATAATAGATCACATAGTGTTTCTTCTCTATACGTTGCCCTAAAACAACACCCACAACATAGTCACCGGTGTCGCACATAATTTCAAAAGGGTGGTCCCAGTCAGGAGCTCTAATGATGAGGGTGGTCGTAAGGGCCTGCTTCAGTGTGTTGAAGCTTTTGACACATTCTTTGTTGAAATTGAATTCATCATCCTTTAGTAACAAATTTTTCATTGGCTTGGTTATCTTTGAGAAGTCCTTTATGAATCTTCTGTAAAATCCTGCATGACCTAGGAAAGTACATACTTCTTTTACATTCGTAGGTATAGCCAGTTTAGTAATTACTTCTATCTTAGCTTTATCTACTTCAATTCCTCTATTGTTGACCCTATGGCCGAGGACAATGCCTTCTTTAACCATAAAATGGCACTTTTCCCAATTCAACACAAGATTTGCTTCTTCACAATGTTTGAGGACTAGGGAGAGGTGCTTTAGACATGAATAGAAGGAGTCTCTGGATATAGAAAAATCATCCATGAAAACCTCCATAATAGTTTCAGTAAGACCCGTGAAAATGGCAGCCATGCAACATTGAAAAGTTGCGAGTGCATTACAGAGACCAAACGACATTCTTTTAAATGCGTATGTTCTGAATGGGCAGGTTAAAGTTGTTTTCTCTTGGTCATCTGGATGTATGGGTATTTGATAGAATCCAGAGTGACCATCAAGATAACAGAAATATTCTTGGTGAGCCAACCTTTCTAGGACTTGATTAAGGAAAGGCATTGGAAAATGATCTTTTCGAGTTGCCTTGTTTAATTTTCTATAATCTATACACATCCTCCGCCCTGTGACTATTCGAGTGGGGATGAGTTCATCGTTTTCATTCCGTATAATAGTTGTTCCACCTTTCTTTGGGACTACATGCACTGGACTCACCCATGGTGAATTTGAGATCAGATATATTATTCCAACTGTGAGGAGTTTGATGACCTTGCGACAGACCACTTCCTTCATATTTGGATTTAATTTCCGTTGATGCTTGATAGTAGGCTTGTGATCTTCCATCATAGGGATTTTGTGCATACACAACGCTTGACTGACCCCAGTGAGGTCACTCATTTTATAACTGATGGCTTTCTTTGTTTCCTTTAGTTCCTTCAGGAGTTTATCTTCTTGTTCAGCTGTAAGGTCAGAATTTATAATAACCGAGCAAACTTTAAGATCGTCCAAAAACACGTACTTCAGTCCCTCAGACAAGGGCTTCATTTCGTGAGCCTCTGGTTTTTTGCATGTTTCCTCTATAGTTTCGATAGCGTTGAGTTCTTCACTAGTGTGACTTCGACATCTTCTTTAGCAGAGTCGAGTAATTCGATGCAATCCTTTACTTGTTTGTCAATTGGTTCATCAACTGATGGGTTTGTTAGAGCAACTTCTAAAGGATCGTCTTATTCATGATGATCTTGAGTCAGAAGTGACATTTGCTCAATGCAGTCAATCAGATATATTTCTTCTTGCATACTTGGTCTTCTCATACTTTCAATAACCTTGAATTCGAGGGTTTCTTTGCCTAATTTGAGCAGTAAGGTACCAGCTTCAACATCGATCAGGGCTCTTGCAGTGGCGAGGAACGGACGACCAAAGATGAGAGGGTATCTGGTGTCTTCTTTTATGTCCATAATGACAAAGTCACATGGAACATATGTGTCCTTGCCTACCTTGACCGGGACATCTTCGAGGATTCCTAACAGATGTTTTATCGAATTGTCTGCAAGCTGTATAGTCATACTAGTAGGAAGCAATTATGCAAACCCTAGTCTTTTACACAGGCTAAGTGGCATAATAGAGATGCTTGCACCGAGATATGTCAATCCTTTCTTGCATGATGAGTTGCCAATGTGACATGAAATTCCAAAGGATCCCGGGTCTTTTTGTTTCTTGGGCATCTTGCTCAATATGATATCAGATGAAATTGTAGCCAGTTTTACTGTCTCATACTCTTCAGTTATATACTTCCTTGTGAGAAGTGACTTTAGGTACTTAGTCCAGGCTGGTATCTCAGCCAGCGTATCCAAGAAGGGTATATCAACATGAAGTTTCTTCATAGCCTCGTTAAACTTGTTGAATTGAGTATCAAGCTTGGTCTGCCTTAGATGAGCTAGAAAAGGTATACGAGGCTTATATACAGGAATATCAAGTTTCAGTGTTTCAATTTCTTCATCAGTTGGTTCCTCAGGATTTCCCTTATCTGTCTTATCAACTTTTGATTGAGTCTCTTGTGTTGTTGAGTCTTGGGTACTCACAGGTTCATCCTTGTCAGTAATAACCACATGTGTCTTTCCAGGGGGATCGAATAGTCTTTCCCTGATCTAGTGGTGACTGCCTTCAACTGTTCAGGATGCTTAGGATTGTTTTTGGGTTGGCCAGCAAAGACTCCAGCAGGTAGTTTTATGCTAGCTGCGAGTTGAGCTAGTTGAGATTCAATAGACTTCTACTGAGCTTGTTGGTTAGCTATCATGGTTTGCTGAGTTTGCAACATATTTTCAATGACTGATAGCTTGTCATCAGAAGAAACTGGACCTGCTTGTTGTCCTTGCTGTTGATTAAGATTCTGGTACTGATAGTTATTTTGGTAATTATTGTAGTTCCTATTCTGAAAGTTCCCCTTGAAATTTCCTTGATTCCCAAAATTCTATTGTTGTTGATTATACTGGAATCATGGAGGACTTCTTGATTGATTGTTTGAACCAAATTGATGTGAGTTTACTGCTCCATAGGGGTTTCCATATTGAAAACTGGGATGATTCCTATTCTGATTCAGATTGTAATAACTTTGACCAGGAATGGTGTTGATAGCATTAAGATTTTCCATCTGACCATTATCTCATTGGCCACATACATTGCTCAGAACAACATCATAGAGAACATTGCATGATAAAGTGGAATGATCGGTGCTCTTACTGCTTCACAGAATAGGGAAGCGGACTTGACCTGTTCCGGTTGTCGAGTGGGTGAACGTCCTCTTCCAATAGCAGCAAGAGATGATTCAATATGGTCTTGCTTGGCAACTAAGAGCTTCAAGGTTTTAGTGATAGACTTGTACTCGGGAGTAGCTTCGGCCATAGCTACTTTCAGAACTCCTTTACCTACAGATCTACCCCAGTTGGCTTGATTTTCTGCTCCTAGGTGACGACTCTCCATGCGCTGTCATAACTTTGATGCATGAAGTTTCCTCCAGACGAGGAATCTAGGAATCTCTTAATATCATCATCCACACCCCTATAGAAAATCTCAATGAGTTGGTTTTGGGAATTCCATGGTGTGGACACTTGTGTAGAAGCTCTTTGTATCTATCCCAAGCTTCAGTGAGGGTTTCTCCAGGTACTTGAGTGAAATTTGTTATTCGCCCTCTAATTTCATAGGCAAGAGATGGAGGGTAGATTTTTTCTAGAAACACATTTTGGAGTTGTTCCCAGGTGGTGATGGGTATTTCACTTTGCAGTGAATTATACCAACTTATAGCTCTATCAGCAAGGGAGTACTTGAAGAGACGGAGTCGAATGGCATCATCTGTGACTCCATTTTGTTTTATCATGGCACATAGCTCAATAAATCTTAGAGGTAGTTCTTGGCTATCTTCTCCTTTCTTGCCATAGAAAAGATTATTCTGAAGCAGGGTGATCCAATGCGCTCTTATCTCGAAATTAGTAGCGTTGATAGGAGGAGGTTGTACTGGATGATGAACATTCACAACTTTTGGGATTGAGAACTCTCTTAGATCCTTTTATAGTTTAGCTGCTTGCGCTGCTGCTTGTACTGCTAGGATTTCCTGCTGAACCGTAGCCCTGGCTTCTTGCATGAGCCTCTCTCTTTGTGCATTGATGGCTTGAGCCACCCTTCCAGCTACCCCTTCTTCTTGAGCCATCCTTGCTTGATTTTCTCTGATCTGGCGATGAAAGGTTCTGTCTATCTCAGGATCAAAGCTCGCTGCTAGTCCGGGCTGTCCGAACGGTGCATGCACTACGCCTTGAATTGTACCTGAAATAGAAAGATCTCAAAAGTGAGAACTACAAAGTAGAGTCAAATTCAAGTAGATGGTCGATTGTGTCGAAAGAAAAAGCAAAATCCTATATTAGTCTTAAAAGAACTAGATTTGACTACCGGATTCTGTTGTCCCCGTCAACGACGTCAGAATTTGACGTGGTATTTTGAACGCACTAACAAACTCACTCGGGGTTGAGATTCCCGAGCTTTTACCTAAACCAAAGTGCAATAATACCACCCACAAGCAGACGAGTCTTATCACAGTATAGTTAAGGATTGAACCCTAAGGATAACGTTTTTTAGAATCTTTATCAGTCAAACCTAGCTCAAGTAAAACTAATATTTAAAATGGTTGGTTGATTTGAGGTTTACTAAACTAATTGCAAGAAAGTAAAAGCTGAACTAAAGTTGGATTTAGATCAATGATATGGAAACGCTGAGATGGTATCGGATTTCAGCACCACTACACATGAAAACACATTCAATCGCAAACAAACCAGGCTAGATATATCAATCCAACTGGAGTTGCTGCAGAACCCCCCGTTAGGGCGTTAGGTTCGCGTAAGCATCACCATAGGCATCAAATGTCTCATCACCAACCAGATCACTTACGGCTCCGAAGAAATCCCATTCTATTTCTAGTTTGGGAGCCAACCACATTAATTGATAAGCAAATAGGTGATAAATCTACAAACTAACATCGACGATAAACAAGACGATACAAAATCCAACTAAGGTGTGAGCCCCCTATACAGGTGTTAGGCACACAGAAGCATCACCGTAGGTTAGATGTCTCGTCCCCTCACAGATCATACACTTACGACCTCAAGAAATCCTATCAAAAGTTCTCGTCAAGGAGTCGTACTTGTAAACTGCCATTCCATCCCATATATAGAAGATTTCGCAATATAGGAGAGAACAAGATGAAAGCAAGTAGATAATCAACCACGAACGTACCAACTAATAACGAAAAGGAAAGCTATATACATTTCCATGGAGAGTTTAACAAAAGAACATGATTTTCATGGGCAGCGGGGCTAGTCCCCGCACCCCAACAATGAGGTACTACTCGCTCATGATGCGAGAAACAAGAAGAATGAGAAAGAGAGAGAAATCTGCCATGAACTCAGTGCAGAAGGTAGTCGCAGCTCAGTGAAGAAGATACAACCTCTATTCATGTCGGAGCAGATCTGGACGCGAGCAGGAGATGCCAAGAAAGACCGGACAGTCTCCCTTGCTCCATCTTCCTTCTCTCCTCAGCCTCCTTGGTCGCAGCACGGGCAGTAGGTGGACAGAAACTGGCGCGGACTGGACTGGATTTGGATCGGACCTGTGTACATGCATCCTGTCGGCGTCCCAGAACCTGTGCCTCTAAAGGGGACCCTACTGGTCCTATTTATAGGCACGAGGCTGGTCTTCATGTTTTTGGTGTGTTTCCGGTCCAAGCGGTTTGACAGATATTTATTTTGCTCAAACGGTTTGGTAAAATTTCTTTTAAACGGTTTCACTATAATCACTTTTCCATTCGGTCTGTATTGCATTCGGTCTTGGATTCGCTTTTATCAAACGGTCTCGTGACTAGCCTTCTTCATCTGATTTGCAAGCATGATCATCACGTGGGCTCATACAGTTTCATTAGCATACGGTCTTTGCTGCTGCATGCTCATTCGGTCGTGCATGCCTATAGCAGCAAACAGTTTTGGCTATTGGTTTGCATGCATGCAATTTCTTCAAACAGTCTTGCTATCTTAGTCAAATGTTCTTCACGTGGCACAATTCTCACGGTTTGGTGCATGCATGCCCAAACGGTTTCGGCTCCCTGCTCTTTTGCAAATGGTTTCAAGGAAAGCAACTTTATCAAATGGTTTGGATTGTTGCTTTTCCCAAACGGTCTGCGTGCTCACTACTTTATCAAACGTTCTTGCTTCAATTGCTCTCTCGCATGCACGTAGCTTTTATCCATGCGGTTTGCTTTGATTGCCTTTCCAATCGGTTTGACTTTTCCAATCAGCTCAAACGATTTGCTACCCTTTGCTCCATTCAGTTTGGCTGCATGCACAATCCATTCGGTCTTGTCCTTTGTAGCAGCAATTGGCCATGCGGTTTGCAGCTCATGTGGTCTGCATGTTATTGCTGCCCACACGGTTTGGGCTCCTTGCTCATTCGGTCCTTCCGTACGGTATGTAAACGATCTCGTATGCGTGGTTGGCAAGGGCGGCATGGCTACTGGAGCAGGTCGCAGCGCCGACGGAGGTGCTTGTTGCTGCTGCGATGGTGGAGACGACGATGGGTGCTGCAGTTCGTGGGTTACTTACTGAAACGGTTTGCATGAAACTACCCATACAATTTTCACATGCAAACGGTCTTGGATCCCAGCCAAAACTCCAAACGGTTTTGCTGCATACGTGACCATTCGGTCTACGCAGTTGATTGTCCAAACGGTCCTCGGCACTGCTCGATCCCTCTCGGCCAAATAGTCTACGCGTATGTGACCATTCAGTCTACGCATTGCATGCATGTGCAAACTGTCTTTTCAAACGTTCTGCAAATCTGATGGGCAAACAGTCTTGTAGCGGGTGTCCATTCGGTCTTCTCGTATAGCTCAAACGGTCTTTGCGAGCATTCGATCTTCACATGCATTCAGTCTTCGCGTGCATTCGGTCTTGAAATGGAACTGTCCATTCTGTCTTGAGACCGAATGGTTGAAACCAAATGATGAGACCGTTTGGTCGAAACCGAATGGTGAGAGCGTTTGGTCGAAACTGAATGGTGAGACCGTTTGGTCGAAATCGAAGGGTGAATGAAGGTGGGCCCCCAGCTAAATGTTCAACTTCATCAAGACCTACATTAATTCAACATAAATTTGGTTAAATCCTTGATAATCCAATCAATTAAGTGATTCTGTACATTATGATGCATTATGATATTTAATGAGTGAAATTAGATATATTGAGTCCAAATGAGCCCAAGAAGGTAATAGAATTCCATGATGAATATACATTCATCATCCAATCGAGTCAGCATCCCAACCAGTTATCTCACACACTCAAGTAGTCCCAGACATCAATTCAAATACTTGATTCAATGCTTTCAATTGGCTAAGTCTACAGCCAAAACGATCGGGTCAGAATCCCAGCTGGTCATCTCAAACTCTAGTTGAGGGTTCCAAGTACCCTAGATGGTCGTCTCACTCCTCGGAACCATGCCTTCACCTCGCCAGAAATTCACACACACCCAGGTGCCGACCTATCATTCAAAATTCAGCAGCGTGCCCATTCAAGCCCCAAAATGACTGGCTCAGTGCTCCCACCAGTCGGTTCGTAGGATGGGAAATTCAAATTTCATCTACACCTGCTCAGTCAACACACGCCTACACCCAACCCCTTTAAGGTTTTGACAAGAGCATGCCTCATCATCTAAACCGATTAGCTTAGGGAGCCAACTGCTCGGATCTTACTACGCTGACAACCAGTTTAGTAGCCATCATCCTTAGTTTTTTGGGCAACAGACCCCCTCATTCCCCTATAAAAGGAGGGGGTCTCCACTTGTAAAACCATTCTGAATTTTAGCACTTCTACTATGTATCAAGGAAGTTACTTTATCTTCAAGCATTGTAATCTTTCATTTTCTTTAGTAAAATAGTTATTCTCAGATCTCTTTTACTCATTCTTTATTTCTTGGTCTTCTTGGAACGGGGGTTTAAGGGAGAAGCCATTTAACTGTCACTAGCATTTCCCCTCTGGGGTTTCTTCTTTAGCTAGTATATGGCTTCCTTCCTTCTTCGCTTGGCTTCTCCTTCTTTGGTTATGGCTAGTGAGTAGTTTCCATATTGAGGCAAGGGGAGTAACCCCTTAGGCAGTGTAATCTGGATTGAAGTTTTACATGATTCCATTAGATAGATAGTTTTTGGTTTGGAAAATCGTCTATTTTAACAAAGTGATCTCTCATTTTTATTGTATGTTAATCTTGGAAGATGAGACTATGGAACCCAAGATTTAGATTGACTAAACCAATAGTATGGGGATTTCAATGATACCTTGAAAAAATCCCTATTAGGATGATTGAACTAGAATCTGTGAATGCCAAGACCGATGGGTTCATAGGGAGTTCATCTTTTGTGATTCATTTACAAATGTGTTACATGCCTTATTTTATCTTACTTATTGTATGATTCTTTCGATCTTGTTTTCACATTGTTTATGGTGGTGAAACCCATAAGCATCGATATCCTTCACCTTGATTCAATCTCATTTTTTAAACTGCTTGTTTTTAATCACTTTTTCCTTACATTTTCAATTTGCTCTTAGATAATCTATTTTCATTGTGCTAGCCATCTTCTTATTTCCTTATTCTTAATATTTCTATTACATTTTCTTAGTGTAATCTTTTATTCACTGCAATTTACTTTCCCATTTAGTGTAATTACCCAACCAAACAAAAAATCTTTACATTTCTGTTCAATCAAAACCTTCAAAAAAATATTGTTCAAATGAATTTGGGACTGAAAAAATTACAATCTTAAAAATGTTGTCTGTGGATTGACCCTTTCTATAGTAGAAAGGTTAAAGTATAGGATTAAGACCCTAGTTTTTGGTGCATGAAACAACACATATCAACATGGTGCCGTTTTCGGGGACAACATATTATTTTTCAAACCCCATAATTTTTTGAACAATTTTTGTTTTCATTTTTTTTACTTCCGAGTACTGTTTTGGAAACTCCCCTTTTTTAGTGCACGAAAAAACATGTATCAACTCCCCTTTACACTGGGTTTGCATTCCAGCAATATTTTTTTCTACAACTGCCTATTTCTGTCAGTTTAATTGTGCATGTGATGCTCAATGAACACTGATTTTTTTTTCATTTTTTTTGCCTTCTGAGTACCGTTTTGGAAACTCCCCTTTTTTGGTGCATGAAAAAACATGTATCAACTCCCCTTTACACTGGGTTTCCATTCTAGAAATATGTTTTTTTATACAACCACCTGCTTCTGTCAGTTTAATTGTGCATGTGATGCTCAATGAACACTGATTTTGCATTTTCAACCTTTGACCCAGAAATAGATAGAACTTTTCACCATCTAAGCCAAACTAACTATCTTAGGATGGATCAAGAAAAGGTAAACTGTACAGTCGAGTAGGCACTCACCTCTTAAAGGGAGGTCATGGTGGCCAAACAAGCAACTCAAGAAGCTGCTTTGCGCACAACTTACATGGCCAGACAGGTGGCCTTGGAAGCCGCTCAAAGGGAAATTAAACACAAAAAATAATTAAAAGATTTTCAACCCCTAAAATGAGATATGAAAAAAACCCTATCTTCCTCCTAAAATTACAACTTCCTAAGTCGATATCCGCACCCAATAGATCACAATGCTCCAGGCCAACCCCTTTTCTAGCAACAAAGGTGAAAGTTGCCAAGATCACCTCCAATATTTTTCTGACATATGTTCATTAACCAATATTCCATGCATTTTTTAAGATGCCATTATACTTAGGTTGTTCAAAAACTCTCTCTTAGGGCAATCCAACAAGTGGTACAATGCCATGGAGGGTGAAGAATGTGTCACCACTTGGGAGGCATTGCAAACCAAATGTCTGGAAAGTATTCCCCCTCCCTCACTTATGAAATCAGGGGGCAAATTCTTCTTTTTTCAATGGTTCTGGGTGAAACATTATAAGAAGGTTGGGGGAGGTTTAGGGACCTTCTTCGATGTTTCCCTCACCATGACATTTCCCAAGCTCAATTAATTGAAATATTCTACCGCGATGTTGATGCTGACACTAAAAATTTCTTGATTCCTGATCTGGAGGAAATTTCATGTTCCATAACTTAGATAGTGATTGGGGGGGTTATAAAACACACTGCTAAAAACCAATGCAGATGAAGAACTAGGGGGGTCCTCAAGGTAGCCATGGCCATAGAAAATTCCCACATAAATGATATTGCTGAAACTCTTATGCTTCTAACCTTAAAACAAGATCGCTTAGAGTCTTGTTTTAAAGCCTATGAGAGGATAGGGAAACCACAACATGTCAAGATAGTGAGTTCCCTCTACATGGTCTGCCAAGGGTATGATCATTCCACCCTACAATGCCAATACCTCTCCAATACCCCATTCAGCTAGTAGAAGACCTAAACTCTATTTATATCATACTGGGTCAAGCCTTTTACAACCTGAACCAAACGAAAAACCATCCCGGGTTCCAATATGGAAACCCATCGGGTGCTGAAAACACTCCTCGACTTCCTCCCCAGTGAAGACCCCCTCACCCTCAATCCAATAATCATCCAATACGATGCTTTCCCAATAACAACAATCTGTGGAATCCTTGGAATGAAGGGAATCATAGGGAAAATGTCCAAATTCATGGGACTTACCAAGGAAAACAATATCAAAATTTAAACCAACCACCGCCACCAATGAAACAACATACTCCCACTCCTTTTGATAGTGAGAAGACAGATGCCTTAGAAGAGATTATCCTCTCACAATAGGCCCACTAAAAGGCAATTGACACTTAGTTTCCCCATCTTGCTACTCTGCTTAAACCCCCCATTGGTACTATTGTCGTCCAACTAGAAGACAATCCTAAGCATGTGGAACAACTCAAAGCTATAACCACTCGATCTGGCCTTACCACCCTAGAGGAAGTAAATCCCCCCCCACATAGACCTTGGCCAATGGGAAGATGATGACATTATTGTCCCACAACCTCTAGCATCACCCCCTCTACAAGAAGAGGTGCCTATATATAAGTCATGACAACCCTATGTTGGATGGTTGAAGAAGACCCAATTGGACTCTAGGTTCAACAAATTCAAGGACACCATGGGGAAGCTCTGTGCCAACATCCCACTTTTAGAAAATATGACACTAATGCTTCAGTGGACCAAAAATTTCAAGGTTCTGCTCAACTATAAATACACCACAAAAGAATTTGAAATAGGTAAATCTAGCTATAACCACAATGGACATTATCCAAAACAAGATGCCACAAAACACAAATATCCCAAATCCTTTGGAATCACATGTGATCTTGGCAATTCTACCAGCCAATCATAATTGGATGATCTAGGAGCCAACATCTCCATCATCCCTTTGAGCACGTGTAAGAGACTCAGTTTCACAGATGCATGACCCACTCACATGAGCTTTCAACTCACCAATTATTCCACTACCAAGCCCTTGGGTATTATTGATTATGTGCCCATTAAGGTCGGGAAGTTTTATATCCCTTGCAATTTTGTGATTTTAGATATAAAAGAAGACCTTCGTTACCCACTAATATTTGGAAGTCTATTTCTCACTACTGCCAGATCACTCATTGATGTCGAGGAAGGACTTCTCACCCTACTTGTGGGAACTAAATTTATCAACTTTTGGGCCTCTAGAGGTAACATGAAGTATACTAGGGAAGAAGAAGCCTACTTCCTTGACTACATAGATGAATTCAATCAAATGCAACAACATTTCCTGGACTCTGATATCCCACCAATAATGGAATCACAAATTTCTCTGGAGGACAATCCATGTGTGAAACATATCGAGTCCAAGCCATCTAGCGCCATGATGATGGAAATCCCATTTCTGACTATTTTGACTCTTATTATGACTAGCATCACCGCTCAAGAGCCCCTTGTCCCACAACCTTCTCCATCAATTCTTAACATGCATCTCACCATCCCAGTCTTCCTTCCCACTCATCCCCTTGAAACACCTATATCTATTTTTAACCAGATTCCTTATGAGTTGACACTACCGATCACAACTCAAGAGGTGCAACCACATGTCATTTATGGATACTCAACTTACCACCCCCTCAACCCACATGCCATTGATGTTAGTGGCCAATATAGGAGAACAAATGAATATATGTATTAAAGTCCAAATAATCATGGTTATACAACTAGAATTTCTTATAAGTATTCCCCTCCTTACCTCATGTGGGGATCTAATAATCCTAATCCCAATTTTCATCCTTGGTATACACATGTACGCCAAGCTTTCTAAGATGCAGTTCAATGCACTCAAGCAAAGATGATGGAGCGGTTCTGAGGCAACCACTCAAGTCAATACTACAACCCTACCTCCCCCTCCTGCTCCGCCACCACTTTACTATTAACCACCGCCATGATCTTCTTCCCTCCATCTTGAGTTTGGGGTTTTCTCAGGACAAGCAAAATTCTATGTCTAGGGTGGAGGTGGGTGGTATGCTCTTATTCCACCCCCCTTGTCTTTCCCTTTTGCATTATCTTTTATCCTTTATTTATCAATGTTATTGCTTTTGAATTTTCCTTGCTTCATTTTCTTTTATGGCCTTTATCTAGTGGGTCATGCTTTTAATTTCCTTAGTTTGCAAAGTGGCCTTTATCTAGTCAACCACAATGAATAGATATTGTAATCATTGTACCCCTTTGAATTTAGTAAATCTTACTTGTAAAATCTATAAAAATTGCCATGACTGAAAAGACCATGTCTCTTAGGACCCCAAAACTAGAATTAGTCCTTGGAAAAGTTGGCAAACCGTATGCAATAGATAAGAACCAAACACAAATCTTCTCTATATTGAAATTGTGGATTAACTTATCATAAATCTCATATAATTTGATTGACAACAAAACTTTATCTAATGCAATGACACTCCCTGAAAAAAAGCAAAGTTTATAAGTGCAAGAACAATCCCCCCTACTCTCTAAAAGAAAAAGCAAAGAATCACCTCCAGACAAAAATCTAAGTCCGAGGTGACATGCTCCCACCTTAATTTTCCATACCCCTCAAAAGGGGTGTACCATCAAAAGATGCAAAAGAGCACAATTTTTTATGGTCAATGTAACCATAAGTCCATGAATAAATATATCCCGAGTCAAATACATAAGGGATCATCTTTTTTTGCACCTTCTTTGTCAAGTTCCTGTGCAAAAACTCACAAAAAGAAAGAGAAAAAATGGAGTGTCAAAGCAGAAGTAAGAAAAAGCTTGTTTTCTACAAAATCTTGATTTAGAAATGAGATATGAAATTTTTTTCTACAAGCTTGTTTACTTTCACATTTAGTGTAATGAACCCAACCAAACAACATATCTTTACATTTCTATTCAATAAAAACCTTCAAAAATATTGTTCCAATTATTTTGGTACCAAAAGAATTACAATCTTAAAAATGTTGTCTGTGGATCGACCCTTTCTATACTAGGAAGGTTAAATTCTAGGATTAAGACCCAAGTTTTGGGTGTGCGAAATGATACATATCAATTTGGTACGGAGATCAACGTGTGTGCAAGCACTCTAAAAATCACATATTTCTTTATGTTCATTGAGGAGGAAAGGAAAAGATTAAGTGATGAGAATCTATGTACCAAATTGGACTACCCCAATTTCCAAGAAGAGTGGTTGGCAAACCAATATTATCGATCAATGCATGTCCCTTGGGACAAAGACCACATTGTGAGAGCCTTGGAGAGTGGCACAATGGAAGAGGAGGAAGACACTTTTGGTGTCAACACTTGATGAAGAAAGAGCAACAATCCTGACTGAAGGCTCTAAATTTAGACTAGTGGGAGGCAACCCACGTGGTTTAAGATTCTCAAAACCCAATTGATCTGTTACATTTTCATTCCACCAAAAATGCACACACGCACCACACCGTGATGGTTTCTCTATATGTGAATCATGATTAGCACATGAAAAATAGAGGAGAGGTAACACATGAAGGAGCTTGCCAAAGGGAAGATCAAAAATTGAAAAGAATATTGTAAGAGATTGAGAAATCTATAAGGTGTATAACATGACCGTGCCACATAACACGGCCGTGTGGCTGGTGAGCTAGAATGATCATTTTACATAGAACGGCCGTGGTGGTCTACCCTTCTCACCTAATGCTATGATGTTCTCCCCCCTCGCTTGGCATTTGTCCACAGTGAATCCGTATCCTCCATCTACCAATTTAAGCTTCTATTTCATGTCGAGGACAACATGGTTTAAAAGTTTGGTATTACTGGGAGATAATCCCTTGTTTCACCACATTTTTCTACCTTGTGATAAGTTTTGTCCAGATGATCAAACAATCTAACTAAATCTTGTCCTTTTTTATCCTAACTTTGTGTGCTTCTGTGTTTTTTTTTTGCATTCATACATATCATGTAGTTCAATTCCAAGCATTTTGCGTTATCTTTAAAAAATTTTGCTCTTTTTACCATTCCATTTCATGCATTGCATCTCATGTAGATTTTTGGTAATTTTGTGTGTTTTAGTTAAGATTTGCTAATTTATAATTTAAATTCCCTAAAGTAGGCTTGGATGTGATTAAAATGTAAATTGGCACCATTTTGGCCAATTTTGCCCAAATTTGAAATATCATTGACCAAAAAGCATGTTGTGACTCAAAATCTACTTAATGAATAGGAATTGTCGATCTTTGGCAACTGCATGCCACATTCTTAGATTTTATTGCTAAATGGTTTGATGGTTTACTTTTTACACCCTAATCACTTCTCTTATATTTGTGAATGTTTTGGTTGATTTTTGAATTGAGCAAGCTATGAACGCTTAGGGCCTATGGAATCGCATGATAGAAGTATGAATCTCATGTTGTTCACTCATGTTGTGTGATATTATTTGATGAAGTGTTGGAATATCTTTTATGTAGGAAATTTTATGTTGCGAACCACACTAGTGACCCCTCTTTGATTCTACTTTTCTTTAATCACGTTCTTACCTCTCCACCCCATGAAAGGATGCCAAAATGCACATATATAGCCATGGACACCTCCAAAAGTTTGGGATGGCCACATATACATCTCCCCGCTTCACTCTCACCACCATATGTCCCACCTACACCAAGGAAAAAGAAAAAGAAAAGAAAAGAAAAAGGAAAAAAGAAAATAATAGATGCTCCTGTGTAAGAGCATCTAAATAAAGAAAAGATGAGTGCTCTATGTAATAGTACTTCAGTCTCTTACCACAATCCTTTCTTCTATTTTCATACCCATTAATCTGGGAAACATCAAACCTATCTCACTTCATCCTTTTTCCACAGCCACGTGAGTCACTTAGTGTGGTTTGAACCATAAGGTTGAATGCATAAAAGTGAAACAACACTCCTAGTAATCTTTGATTAACACCATCACGAAACGGTCTACCCAGAGCTACATGAAATCCATATTGATTGAATGTGTGTTCTGTTCCCTATATTTGAATTTTGTATGCTCAATTCTCTTTTCACGATTAGTTTGTTGAAGTGGAGAGGAGAGAGGTGAAACACATGCACTTAGTCCCTTTTAATCCCATTTAGTCAATAATCATCTTTGGCAATGCATTTATCATTCTTGTTTGTTGAAAGAAATTGAAGAAAGAAAAAGTTGGAGCATACTTGATGGCAAGTATTTTTTAAGTTTGGGGTGGTGATGCAACCCTATTTTAGGGATCCATCTTGTGTATTTTCATATCTTTCACATCTAAACATGTAGGAATGCAAGTTATTTCCCACAATATGCAATTTTATGTCAAATGCAATTATGACTACTTTTTTGCATATTTTTTAGGGTTTTTATACATGCATTGGATGTAATGGGGAGTGAAGGAGAGGATCCTTGTGTTTATACACCCTAGGTTTGGACCTAAACCTTCTCTAAGAGTCCCTTGAATAGAAAAAAAAATGGTCCAAGGAAAAAAGTAGCCATTTGAGGGAGTTTGAAGCAAACTCAAGAAGTTGGACCCTCACCACGAGACGTGGTACTCCACCATGGATGTGGCAAGATGGTCCAAATACATAGGGAAATTGGCTTTGAATGTCAACTACCATGATCGTGGATGCCAAAATGACTGTGATACACTAAGTCCCCTATGGTCATGTCTATTAGAATATCCTTGACCAAAATTTGCCATCACCCCTGTGGCACGACGCCACAACAGTGGTGAAGATGCAAAAATATCCAGACAACATGCATAAAATAAAAAGCACCGACCACGATCTTGGCTACCACAATGACCATGGCATCTGAAAATCACCATGACTGTGGCAACCGCCATGACCGTGGCATGCAAAAGACATGACAAGAAGTAATGAAGAATGACTGAGGCATATCCCCTCCAGCCCGAGTGTGGTGTCATCCACCCAGCACGACCGTAACACCCACCATGATCGTGGACATCCCACTTACTTTACCTTCACTCCACTGGATATATACACCTTGCCCATATCATTCCCCATGACTGTGCTAACCCACACTCACCATGGCCATGGTGGGGCTGTGGTGACCACATAACCCTATTCTACTTTTCCACTGCATTCCCAACTTTACCCCTACTTAACCTAATGCTTCCCCACCACCTATATATACATAGGGGGTATATGGATCATGAGGTTACCTACCTATAGCATTCATTTCCATCCTCCTTTACATTTAAGAGCTCCACCCACCTTCCTAGTTATCCCCTTCCATATCCACCTCATTTCCACCCAAAAAATCCTAGTTTTCTAGGGTTTTCACCACCAAACCTCATGCATTCATGCCATTTTGTACCATGGTGGGAGGTGCTTCATCTTCTAGAGAAATGAGGTGATGAAGGAGAAGACTTCACCACGTTCTGTGGATCCCCACTCTTCTACTCCTTCTTTCTCTTCTTTTTCTTATTTTATGAGTAGATAAGCCCTCTTGGTCGGATGTTTGGGGGATTAAATGTCATTTTGATACTACATTGTGGGAATGTAACTTGTAATGAACATAATTTCATTCTATGATGATTTTGTCTTGCTTCTATCTTGTTTCCCATTATTGTACTTGTAATTTATGCTTTTAAACATGGATTGCTTGTTGTGTGATGCTTGAAAACACCTAGCTTCTAGGGGAAAAATGAATTGTATGTGGCTATATTAGGAATATCTCCTAGGTCCAACTAGTGGATCCCTATCTAGCACCCTATTTCCTACATACAAATCTCATCTCCTACAACTAAGTGTGAGATCTAAGTAGATATTGTAAGGGTGATTAGTTCAATTCTCTAGAGTTTTCTAAAGGCTAGATGGTGAGTAGAATGAGGTGAAACACCCTCATCTCTACTCTCCCTTCCTACCTTTGTCTCTCAATTTTCCCGATAACCCTTACCCTAGAAACCTAGATTAGTTGAATCCAATAGAAATCCCACCTAGACATTGGTCCAATTGAGCCTTATAAGGCTAGATAGGGTGTCAAAGGGTGTAATTTCCCTCCCACACTCTATTCTATTCACGGATGACCAATAACCGTGTGGTTATTTTAGGGAAATACGGGCACATGGTATAGTAGCAAAAACAAAATTTTTATCTATCCGTATCCCCCAATATAGTAAGATTGCGTCAACTACTATGAAATAGGAAGGTTGGTTTTAGCAAGTTATACCTGGTCCTGGAGAAAGTCCAACAATAAAACTTGTTTCTTTGCAATTGTTTATAATTTACTCTTAGACGATGATGTGCAGCTCTAGGTTTTCACCATGAACAACATATGTGCAACCTCTGCAGTGACTCCTGTGGTCTCGCCACAAACTGCAGGTTGACTTTGCTGTCTGAGAAGTAGCCAAAGGACTCCTACCTCTAGAGTAGTCCACATGAACCAACTAGAACTCCCGTTGTTCACCAAGAGCTTACAGGAAGGAGTTGTCCTCCCTGTTGGTGTACTAGTCACCAACATGCTCTCCCACAACTACAACTTCTCATTTTTTCTCTCCCATTGGCTATCCCTTATTTTCAGGTAGGACTTGCCCGATCTCTCTTAGTTACCAGAACTAGAATGGACAACAATTGTTAGAGAAACTGATTCTCAATTCCATGTGTTGTCTTGTTGTTCTCTGGGAAGCCTCCAATACCCATATATATATAGGAGGGGTTAGTGTTAAGGTTTCCAGTCCCCAACCAATGCAGGATTAAAGAGGGAGTGGAAAGCACAGGAAGATCTTGAATTTTCACAACAATTCTGGAAGTTTCACAACTTGTGTCAACCAAAACGGTCATCTTGTAAGACGAGACGGTTGTCTCACACACAAGACAATCATTTTGCTATGTGAGACGGTCGTCTCGCTAAGCGAGACAACCGTTTTGTGCTTTCCCAGTTAGATATGAATTGGCAAATCGTTTCCTAATTAACGTCACACATTAATTTACTTGTGCCCCAAGTATGTGCAATTGAAATGAGTTCAGAAAATCTCTAGAACTTTCATTCATACCAAATGAGCCGTCTCACTCACCCTACGATCATCTAGTGAGTTGAGATAAGCTGGTCAATTCATGGGCAAAACTTAGCCAATTCGATCTCCAATTATCGTGACCCCCAAATGCCCATCTCAACTACATGAGACACTCATATGGATGCCCAAATGGCCATATCACTCAATGAGATGGTTGTTTGGTAGACCTGTTCAGCCATTCAAGCAATTAGTTGCATGAATTGAATACCTAAATACTTTAGTAATCAATCCAATTATCATTCAAGATCAAACTCCTTTTCTAGATGAGTTCCTATGTGTGTGACCTTATAGGTCCCATATCACATTGGTAGTGAATGTCCATAACTAACTTATGACATCACAAGAAAAGAGTGATACCTAGTCAAACATCAGTGCTACCCAAGTGAAATGGAAAGTTGGAGAACAACTTCAACCTACAATCTATGTAAGGTGTTGAAGTGATTGTGTAATTCCTCTATCTCTGATATCCAAGATGAACTCGAGACATGGTTGGTTATCCTCTCAATGTTCAATCCTTGTTTCTTGAACCAAGAGCAGACTGTCTGAGATAATGTGACCTCAATATCATATATTGATTCACATGAGCACGTGCATGCATTTCTCAGTCTCACTTATCAAGTGACCAGGATATCATACTCCAATAAGAGGGACAAAGCCCATATCTATCACTCACAATCTATCCCCATGTGTCAAGGTAACCTAATCATCACTGTTATAACAACCCATGTTTCAAAATTGCATTTGATGATGTCAAAGCGTACCCAACAACATGTGGCAAGTGTAGTGATTTCAAGTCTGAGAATCACAATCACCACCTTCACTACGAGATATGACTATGACCACAAAACCATGCGTCACTCTCAATGTGGGTCTGTCCGATACACTATTCTCTAACATGTATCTGTGTGCTTGGTTTGATATTGCAATATCATGAGTAATTAGATTTAGTCATCAACCAACTCACACTCTGATCTTACGTGTTATTGATGTCTATCAACCTTCCATAATAAAAACTGATCATGGACATAATGAGAATATGTATATGTACTCTTAACATCCATATGATCTCATCACAAGGGTAGGAACTTTACAACATACGTCATTGAGTAATATAATTCTCTATACATTCACTCTGTATCTCATTATCCCATAACTGAGTGAAACAGATGAGTTGGAAGCTTGCCTTTATATATGTTATTATTAATCAAATCCTTTTAGGTAATTATTCCATGTCAATCATCATATGATTTACTCTATGGGCATACCTTACCAACAGACTCCCACTTGCACTTAGAGCCAATCATCAACTGATCTCATCCTATAGTGATCTAAACATGCCCAACATGTTTTTTTTCTATACTCATAGCAGGTTAGCAGAAATTTGCTTGTAGTCGGTATATTGCATGTTTCTTATCTCTTCACTCTGAGATGAAACTACCATATAATGGTATCTGATATTGCATGCTTAACTATTAGCTCCATTGTTGTCACAACATCTCTACTGAGTCATCAATGGTCGGAGCATCTATAAATTCATCATATGAACTTTTAGACCCATATAAATTACTCTATTTTCATAACACAAGCATACTTAGCTTCTATTATAGATTAGCATTAATGGCTATTAGTTCGAAACAAAATATCATAGTATTACCTTAAGGAATCTAGTTTCCATCAACAAGCATGACAATTGGTAAATGAATTTATATCATGTCCAACAACTTCAACTTGATTTATTCAACCAATTTTTCCTTTCATGTTATCCATGTAGATCTTTGCAACAAGACCATATTGCACCCTTTAGGTTTTACCCTTTAAGGTGGCACTATCAATGTCATACCTTGTTAGCTTACATGTATCCCATATTACTCAAAAATAGCTTCTAGTTTAGTAGTTGGCTCATCCTGTATGACCAACCCATCTGAATTGTTGGATTCACAATCCTCCAATCTCAGATGTGTTCTACTAGAATATTTTGTTCTATGTTATATGATAAACCTGAGATTCCACAACAACTTGTGATTCTCATTGTTCTCATTATACCCATATGTTAATCTCAAACACTTTGAGTATTACTTTTACTTCCACTGAATCTTTAAGAACTCACTTATCCTATTAACAAAACAATTTTGTTATTGGATTGAGATTAATAGTAATGCTCAACTATCATGGTTTATGGATAAACCTTCACAAGAAACTACTTTCTCAAGGTGGGTTTCCATCCTTTAGACCTATTGGGATATTCCCAAATCATATCATATATGAGGTCTTACAAACCATTCACGTGGTACATTATTTAGTGATAGGTATATATTTGTGAGGATATAAGAAGATCAAATTAATTGATAATTATATCATGAATCATCATAGCATAATTCCTTTATTCTAAAACATCATCATGTTCAAATGGATTTGACTTGTGATACATTATCACAGTTCATTCCTGAAGGTACTCAAGGTATTGATATAAAGTATTTCAACTTTTGATCATATCAAAGTATCTTAATACTTTCATCAATGTCACACTTCATTTATAATCTCCTTGAATAGTTTGAAGAGATTTCATTTTGGTACATATCATCATATTACCAGAAAATGAAATCGAAGTATTAATTTTCTATAGAATTCATTCCATAAGATCTTCACTTTTCATATGCATAAGGTCTAATGAAAGCTTTATCCTCCCACTATGTTAGTGAAGGATGTCATGTCATACTGTGTGTGTAAGACTTGCATATTTCCTTGGGTTCAGTAACCAAGGGAATCTAGATCAACATCAATATGTATTCTAGGTATGCATTTCTTATGTGTACATACAAGATGACTAATGCTAATGATAATCTTGAGTTATCAATTATATTCTTTTGGTATAAACTTTCATATTTAGATCATTTCACATAAATATCACAAGATATTTTTGGGCCAATGCCATGTAAGATCATATCTTTGAAACAGAAACACCAACGACTCTTGATTGTTAATCATTCTTGTCCATACAAGGTGCATAAAGAAAATGTTTCTATTCTAATGGCATAATGAGATAGCAGTTCTAGTAACTCTATTACATGCCCATTTGGTTAAGATAAATTTAAATGCAGGCTCTGGCTTCCGCAACATTTACTCTGCCTTGTCCATCTTCATCCTTCCATGAAGGCCTTTACTTCATGTCAGATCTTACACATCGGTATGTCAGATCTCTATTTGGTATCACATACCAAAATGAAGAAGTAATAACATTTATCTTATATTGTTTATACCTGAAGTGGAGGCCTCAATGTTATCCTTCTTGTTCTTTAGTTCCTCTAAGCAATGTGGGCAATTTCTCTTCCAATGTCCAGGCCGATGACAATGGTGACAATCACCTCTTTGTTTCTTTACTCCACCTTTTGCCTTGAGATCTGAAGACTTAGGCTTCTGGCTAGCTTTAGAACTCTTCTTATCTTTTCCTTTGCCTTTAGAATTCCCCTTTGTCTTGCTGATTATCATCATAGGATTGGGCTTGTCTTTATTCATTTCTATCTCAGTTGTTCTCAACATGCCTAAAAACTATGTCAACAACTTGTCAAAGTCATTCATGTTGTAGTTCTTGACAAACTAACTATATGACTCTGGTAGAGACTACAAAATCACGTCAGTGGCCAACTCTTGACCCTAGGGGAATCCCAATCTAGCAAGAATATCCACATGCCCAATGAGATTGAGTACATGAGTACCTACTGGATCTCCTTCTGTCATGCTGCACTTGAACAATGCCTTGGAGACATCATATCTCTCTTGTCTTTCCTGATCTTAGTACATGTTCTTGAGATGTGTGGCCATCTCAATCACCCCCATGTTCTCATGTTGTCTTTGCAGCTCATGGTTCATAGAACAAAGCATCAGATACTTGACATCCACGTCATCTTCAATATGCTTCTTGTAAGCATCCTTATCAACCCTTGGAGCATTTTGAGCAAGTTCCTCTGGTTCTGGAATTTCCAAGACATAGAGCTTGCGCTCCTGTGTGAGAACAATTCTCAACGTCCTGAACTATTCATGGAAGTTGTTCCCAATGAGTTTGTCCTTCTCAAGGATTGGTCATAGAGAAAAGTGATTATTTGCTGTGGCCATTTGATTCTATAAAAGAATTTGCAATTTTTTCAAAACTCAATTTTTGATTTGATTAGATTAAAATTTGGGCGATAACAATTAGGTCTTTACTTAAATATTTTTCTCTTATTTTGTTCAAATTGACAACCCTCAAGTATCAATTTAGAAAATTGTAGTGAACAATTTTCTAATGAGCCAAGATCCATATTTCATCAAGTCATGAGCTGGATTTTTCCGATCACCCACAACCTGACTATTTAGGTAGGCCAACTTGCCAATTACATCATATGCAACTCTTGAATAGATGATATGCGCAACACCTTGCCATGATCATCTGCATGCCTCAGGGCTTGGGATCTCTAGGTCACTAGTTAAGCCAAAACCCATATCCAATACAATAGATACACACCATGCTTTGTGCAAATCTACATACCTACCATCACATTTCCAAGAGATAGACGGCGCACCATGCTTTGTGCAAATCTATGCTTAGTTGATCAAGCTATTCATGTGTATTGCTATTGGAAAGCATCTAAGACAATATGTTTGATTGAGGGGTTTTTATATATCATATATATACATATATTGTATCCAATCACCACATATATAATACATATCATATACATGCTATATCCCACAACGTAAACATGCAATATAAAACAAAAAATGATGGTTATGACCATTGTCTACTTGTAATTCCTTAGAGCCTTAAGGAATTACTACCACCTAGGTCAATCATCACATCACATGTATGAAATTGAGGTTGATGTAGATATGTGCTTTCCAATTTGGGTAGATCAGTTCAAACTTTGAACTGGTCATCTCGCATCTTAGCCGGTTGGTTGGTCCTCCTATCCAACCATTGTTTGGAATCCTTCCAAACAGTCGGTTGGGCCTCCAGTGACTTTTATCTGGCCTCCTTTCCAACTAATGTCTGAACTCCTTCCAGATAGTCAGTAGGTCCACCAGGAGGTCAGTTGGGTCCACCAGGTGATCGTATGGTTCTGTCGTCCATGGTCCTCTAGACCATCAGCTCGTCTCACGAACTTGTCATCTCAATTGGCGATGAACAACTTTAACGTCATTGCATGAAAAAAAACTATCCTATTTCTACTTTATTACATTGAATAAGAGAAACTCGAGTTACATTCGAGGGAAGAAAAGGTAGGAAAACATTAACTTTACTTTGGTAAGAAGGAGGTAGAGGCTTGGTATGCAAATCGAGATAAACAAGAACCAAACCATCTAACCACACATAGGGTTTAGGCTATAACCACACTAAACATCCACCATCAAAACTACTTTTAGGGTGATGTGTGTAAATTGCATATATATCATATATATATATATTATCTTGGGAATATGTGGTCTTTGATGAGATACATATATGAGAACAATTTAAATATTTGCATAGTATGCAATAAATAAATGATAAAACCAAAATCGGATCATATCGATTATCCTAAAATGTAGCAAATTGACGTGGCTCTAAAACCACTATAGGGAAATATGTGCACAACGGAAACAAATTTTTTATCTATCTATATTCCCCAATAAAACAAGATCGCGTCAACTACTATGAAATAGGAAGGATGGTTTTAGCAAGTTATACTTAGTCCTGGAGCAAATACATCGACAAAAATTTCTTCTTTGCAACTGTTGATAAGTTGCTATTGGATGGTGGCTGTGCAACTCCTGGTCTTCATCATGAACAACATCTGTGCAACCTCTTTAGCGAATCATGTGGTCTCACCATGGACTATAGGTTGACTTTGTTCTCTGAGAAGCAACCAAAGGACTCCTACCTCTAGAGTAGTCTACATGGACCAACCATAACTCTTGTCGTTCACTAAGAACGGTCAGGAAGGAGTTGTCCTCCCCACTGGTGTACTAGTCACCAACCTGCTCTCCTACAACGACAACTTCTCAATTATTCTCTCCCATTGGCTATCCCTCATTTTTAGGTAGGACTTGCCCAGGCTCTCTTGGTTACCAGAACCAGAGAGGACAACAATTGTTAGAGAAATTGATTCTCATTTGCCTATGTTGTCTTGTTGTTCTTGGGGAAGCCCCTAGTGCCCCTCTATATATAGGAGGGGTTAGGGTCAAGTTTCCCAGTCCCCAGCCAATGCAGGACTAAAGCAAGAGTGGAAAGGACCAGAAGATATTGAATTTTCACAACAATTCTAGAAGTTTCACAACTTGCTTCAGCTGAAACGGTCATCTCACACACGAGACGGCCATTTTGCTAAGTGAGAAGGTCATCTGGGACGTGAGACAGTCGTCTCACTAAGAGAGATGGTCATTTTGTGCTTTCCCAGTCAGATATGAATTGGAAAATCATTTCCTAATTAATGTCACACATTAATTTACTTGCACTCCAAGTATGTGCAATTTAAATGAGTCCGAGAAAACTCCAGAACTTTTGTTCATCCCAACTGAGCTATCTCACACCAGCGAGACACCCATCTTACTCACCTAGATGGTCATCTGGTGAGTTGAGATGAGCCGTTTAGTTCAAGAGCAAAACTTAGCCAATTCAATCTTCAATTATCCTGACCCCAAACGGCCGTCTCTACTACATGAGACGCCCGTATGGCTGCCCAAACGGCCATCTCACTCAGTGAGATGGTCGTTCGACAGACCTGGTCATCCATTCAAGCAATCAATTACATGAATTGAATACCTGAACACTTTAGTAATCAATCCAATTGTTGTTAAAGATCAAACTCCTCTTCTAGATGAGTTCCTATGTGTGTGACCCTATAGGTCCCGTATCACGTTGGAAGTGAATGTCCATAACTAGTTTATGACATCACAAGAAAAGAGTGGTGCCTAGTCGCACATTAGTTCTACCCAAGTGAAATGAAAAGCTGGAGAACAACTTCAACCTACAATCTGTGTAAGGTGTTGGAATGATTGTAGAATTCCTTTGTCTCTGATATCCAGGATGAACTCAAGGCATGGTTGGTCATCCTCTCAACGTTCAATCCATGTTTCTTGAACTAAGAGCAGACTGCCTGAGATAATGTGACCTTAATATCATATATTAATTCACATGTGCATGAAAATGCATTTCTCAGTCTCTCTAATTAAGTGGCTAGGATATCATACTCCAGTAGGAGGGACAAATCCCATATATACCACTCAAAGTCTATCCCCATGTGTCAAAGTCACCCAATCATCACCGTTATAATAACCCATGTTTCAAGTCTGCATTTGATGATGTCAAAGTGTACACATCGACATGTGACGAGTGTAGTGATTTCATGTTTAAGAATCACAATCACCACCTTCACTATGAGAGGTGACTATGACCACAAAACCATGTGTCACTCTCAAGGTGGGTCTATCCGACACACTGTTCTCTAACATGTATATCAGTGCTTGGTTTGATATTGCCATATCATGACTAATGAGATATAGTCATCTACCAACTCACACTTTGATCTTATGTGTTATTGTTGTCTATCAACCTTCAACAATAACAATCGATCATGGACATAATGAGAATATGTATATGTACTCTTAACATCCATATGATCTCATAACAAGGATAGGAACTTGACAACATACATCATTCAGTAATACAATTCTCTAGACATTCACTTTGTTTCCTCATTATCCCATAACTGAGTGAAATAGATGAATTGGAAGCATTCCTTCATATATGTTATTATTAATCAAATCCTTTTAGGTAATTATGCCATGTATATCATCATACAATTTTCTCTATTGGCATACCGTACCAACAATTATTTCATTGCATTCGAATATATTGTTTGGTTTGGAAATCTAGAATGAAATTGTAGGATTTGCATGTTATATCAAACCCCAACTTGGATTCTTGTGACATTCCCCCAAATGGCCCATGCTTCGCATAATTTTCCTAACCACTTCACATACTTAGATTGGTTGTGATAGTGTAGTTTCTTGCCTAAATTGCTCCTTAGATTAATTCATTAGTTCTTGATAATTAGGCCTTGCTTGAGTAGTTAGTGTCTCGAGCTTGCTAGTGTTCATTTTGCTAGTTTGTGATAACCTACGTCATTAATTGTTCTAGTGCTTAACATGCTCCACTAGTGTAACTTATCTTTAGTCTCTTTAGCTTGCTTACTTTTTTGTCTTATTTGTTAATGGGAATTACTTGATTAGGGTTAACTTAGGGTTTCTTCTAGTCTAGTTTCCTTTCTTTCTTTCAATTGCTTGCATCATTAGTGTAATCCAACACACCAACCAAAAAACCTAAGAACCCTGCTCTGGACATTAGGAATGTAGCTCACCCTAACATATCTCTAGTGTGCCTTCTCCATGTAGATCGACCCTTATCTTTGTTGGGTTTTAGAGGAGGCAGAGAAGCATCAGAAACAAAAAAAAATCTTCCCAAAACCCAGAATAAAAGGAATCGCGTCAATGTCTATATAATAGGAAAGATGGTTTGTGGATGCATACCTTGTCCCGAGGCTTGCTCGGTGACTGTACCTCGCGCCTTGCGTGGTTTTCACCTTCGGTCTTGGACGGTGTCTGTGCAGCTCCTGGTCGCACCGGGACTGACACGATTGAAGGCTGTCCTCCGAGTGGCAAAAACATCCCGCCTCTGAAGTAGTCCACACGGACCACCTGGAACTCCAATCTCCTTGTCTCACAAGGAATTGGAAGGAGTCACACCCTCCTGTCAGCGTACTAGTCACTGACACACTCTCCTACACCAATTGCTTCCTACAATTGTCTTTCCCTTGCTGTGCCTCCCTTATCGGGTAGCACTTTCTCGGGCTCTCTCTCGGTTACCAAAACCAGAGAGAACGACAACTTGCAGAGCAACTGGTTTGCATTGAGTTGTACTTTGAGAATCCCTCAATACCCCTATATATAAGAGGGTCATGGGACATGGTTCTCCATCTCGGGCAATGCGGGACTAAAAGCAGGAGTAGAAGGGTTCGAGATTTTCCACAAAACAACCAACTCGCAACCTGAACCGATCGTTTCATAACTAAAACGGTCAGTTGGGGACCTGAACCGGAAGGTTCACAAGTGAATCAGGCGGTTGGGACACCTCAACCGGTCGGTTCACAAGTGAACCGGTCGGTTGGTGGTCCTGGTCAGTTCCCGATTGACTTTCCTTCTTTTGTTTCTGATTGGTATCGAATACCAATCCTATTTTCCAATCAAATTGGGCAATTGAAACGAAAGGAAAATTCTCACCAATCCTACTTTCCCAACTTGCTCGGTTGCACCAGTTAAATCGATTGTTTCAACACCTGAAGCTATCGGTTCACCCTGATCTTGAGCCGATCGGTTCAACACTTGAGCCGACCGGTTCACAAAGCTCAGCCGACCGATTCATCACATGAACCGATCGGTTGGGAGTGCAGATTGTGCAGAATCAGTCAATTGCGATTTCAATCAATCTGACACTCCAATCAATGTGTCCAACACCTTGAACAATATGATATTGAGCTATCAATTGATTGAGTGTTTAATTGAACTACTAAACTCCTTTAGTAATCAATCTAAACATTTCTTGTGGAAAACTCCTCTTCCAGGTTAAATCCTATGTGTGTGACCCTGCAGGTCCATTTCACATTGGCAATGAGAGTCCATAACATTTATGACTTCACAAGCAAAGAGCGGTGCCTAGTCACACATCAGTGCTACCCAAGTGAAATAGAAAGTTGGAGAACAACTTTTAATCCTACAAGCCGTGAATGGTGTTACAGTGAATGTATAATTCCTTTGTCACTGATGTCCTGAATGAACTCGAGGCATGGAACAATCATCCTGTCAAAGTTCATTCATTTCCTTGATCTCAGAGCAAACTGAGTGAGATGTGTGTGACATCAATATCACATATTGATTCACACGTGCATGAACATGCCTTTCTCAATCCTACTCATCAAGTGGCCAAGGACATCCGTATGATCTCATCGTTTAGGTCCTCAACCCAAAAACATACGTTATTGAGTAAAACAATTCTTTAGACATCTATCATGTTACACCATCATCTCAGAAACAGTTTAAACATATAGATTGGAAATTGCCTTTATTATTATTCAAATCATTTACAAAGTATCCCATTACAATCATCATATGACTTGCTCTATGGGCATACATACCAACAGACTCCCACTTGCATTTAGAGCCAGTCACCAAGGAAACACAGTCCTTGTGACCTAGCATGACCATCATGCTTCTATTGAGAAAGGGCCTTAGTCAGTGGATCAACTATGTTGTCTTCAATTGGTACTTTGCAAATCTTCACATCTCCTCACTGTACGATCTCTCGTATGAGATGGAAGCACCGCAGTATGTGCTTGGACCGCTGATGTGATCTGGGTTCCTTAGCTTGTACAATAGCTCCATTATTGTCACAATAAAGCTCAATTGCATCACAACTACTGGGAACTACACCAAGTTCAAAAATGAACTTCCTGATCCACACAGCCTCCTTTGCTGCATGTGAAGTAGCAATATACTCGGCCTCTGTAGTAGAATCGACAATTGTTTCTTGCTTGGAACTCTTCCAGCTCACAGCTCCATTATTAAGGCAAAACACAAATCCTGACTGCGATTTGTAATCATCTTTATCGGTTTGGAAGCTTGCATCAGTGTAACCCTTTACAACCAGCTCTTCCTCACCGCCATAAACAATAAACTGATCCTTAGTCCTTCGCAAGTACTTGAGGATGTTCTTTAGGGCTGTCCAATGAGCATCCCCGGGATCTGACTGGTACCTGCTCGTCATGTTGAGAGCATACGAGACATCTGGGCGTGTGCACAACATAGCGTACATGATGATCCGATGGCTGATGCATATGGGATCCCATTCATACGCTCCCTTTCTTCACAAGATTGGGTCATTGAGCTCTAGATACAGTGACTCCATGTAGCATGGGGATGTTGCCTCTCTTTGAGTTCTCCATGCTGAACCGCTTCAGCACTTTGTCGATGTACGTGCTCTGACTTAGTCCGAGAAGCCTTCTAGATCTATCTCTATAGATCTTAATTCCTAGAATGTAGGATGCTTCTCCTAAGTCCTTCATTGAGAAAGTATTCCCAAGCCAAGTCTTCACCTTCTCTAAGGCTAAAACATCATTCCCCATCAAAAGTATGTCATCCACATACAATATGAGGAATGTGGTTGAGCTCCCACTAACCTTCTTGTACACACAAGGTTCATCTTCATTTTGAGTAAAGCCAAACACTTTGACTTCCTCATCAAATCGAAGATTCCAACTCTGAGATGCTTGCTTCAATCCATAGATTGACCTTTGCAGCTTACAGACTTTATTGGCATTCTTTGGATCTACAAAACCTTCAGGCTGTGTCATGTACACATCCTCATTTATATTCCCGTTAAGGAATGCGGTTTTAACATCCATTTGCCAAATCTCATAGTCATAATAAGCTGCAATAGCAAGCATGATCCATATGGACTTAATCATGACAACTGGAGAAAAGGTTTCGTCATAGTCAACACCTTGAACTTGTCGAAAACCCTTCGCAACCAATCTGCCTTTATAAGTTTGCACATTGCCATCCATGTCGGTCTTTTTCTTGAAGACCCACTTGCACCCTATGGGTTTTACCCCTTCGGGTGGTTCAACCAAAGTCCATACTTTGTTGGAGTACATGGATTCCATCTCGGATCTCATGGCTTCAAGCCATTTCTCAGAATCTGGTCCCTCCATAGCCTCTACGTAGGTAGTTGGATCATCATCTATGATCAACTCACCACCTCCCCAAGTCACAAGGTATCCAAACCTCTCAGGTTGAAGGCGGGACCTACTAGATCTACGAGGTCCTTGTGTTACTTGAGGAGAATGAGATTCCACAACACCTTGTGAATCTCCATTTTCCTCTTGTACATCTACCGATTCAATGTTTTCTTGTTGGGCTTGAACCTCTTCAAGCTCTATTTTCCTCCCACTGTTTCCTTTGGAAATAAATTCCTTCTCTAGGAATACAACATCCTTGGCAACAAACACTTTGTTGTCAGTTGGGTGGTATAGATAATATCCCTTGGTCTCCTTGGGATATCCAACAAAGTAACATTTATTAGACTTGGGTCCTAGCTTATCAGGAAACATTTTCCTAACGTAAGCCTCACAACCCCAAATCTTCATAGAAGACAAATTGGGACGCTTCCCGGTCCATATCTCATATGGTGTCTTTTGAACCGATTTAGACGGTACTCGGTTAAGTGTAAACGAGGCGGTTTCAAGAGCATAACCCTAGAATGAAATCGGAAGATCATCAAAACTCATTATTGATCGCACCATATCTAACAATGTGTGATTCCTTCTTTTAGACACACCATTATGCTATGGTGTTCCAGGCAGAGTCCATTGTGATACAATACCCCAAGCTCGCAGAAGGTCCTCAAACTCCTGGCTTAAGTATTCTCCACCTCGATCGGATCGAAGTGCCTTAATACTTTTACCAAGTTGGTTCTGTACTTCATTCATGAAATCCTTGAACCTTTCAAGGGTTTTTGACTTATGTTTCATCAGGTACACATAGCCATACCTACTGAAGTCATCAGTGAAGGTAATGAAGTATTGATACCCACCTCTGGCATTAGTTCTAAAAGGCCCACATACATCAGTATGTATGAGTCCTAATAGATCACTAGCTCTCTCACCTTTACCTGAAAAGGGAGTCTTGGTCATCTTGCCCAATAAACACGATTCACATGTCTCTATTGATTCATAATCAAAAGAGTCTAGATAACCATCTTTATGGAGTCTAGAAATACGCTTCTCATTTATGTGCCCTAGACGAAAATGCCAAAGATATGTTTTGTTTGAGTCGTTGAGTTTTTTCTTTTTGGTGTTTACGTTGTATACACTTGTCTCCAAATCTATCAAGTATAGACCATAAGACATTGGGGCACTGCCATAAAAGATCCCATCTTTAGAAATGGAACATTTTCCATTCTTAATAAGAAATTCAAATCCATCTTTGTCCAAACAAGAGACGGAAATGATATTCCTATTTATGGCAGGTACATAATAGCAGTTCTTCAAATCTATTATTATCCCACTTGGTAGAGTTAACTTATAGGTTCCTACGGCACTGGCGGCAACTCTTGCCCCATTAGCAACACATAGTTCAACCTCACCTTTCCCTAAAGGCCTACTTCTCTTAAGATCCTTCACATTTGAACAAATGTGAGATCCACATCCGGTATCAAGTACCTATGATGAAGAAGTAGTAAAGTTAATCCCTATCATGTATACACCAGAAGTAGAGATCTCTATCTCTGACTTCTTCTTCCAACTTTCCTTCCATCCTCTCCATGTATAAGAAATTGGTTTGGCGAGAGAACCCTTCTCTCCCTTACCTGCTTTCTTCTTCACCAACGCTTTAAGCGTACATAGAGAGGATTCAAAGGCTCCTGGTATATCTGGATTGTGCAGAACACTTCTCACAGTCCTCAACCAGTTATGGAATTTGTTCTCAATTAATTTGCCCATTTTAAAAGATGATTCTTTTGCCATTCTACAAGAGAAAATTGCATTTTGTCAAAACTCCTTTTGATTTGATTTGAATATAAATTTGACGATAGTTAATTAGGCCTTTAATTAATTACCGCTCCCACTATTTTGATTCAAATTGACAGCCCTCACCATCAATTTGGAAGATTGCAGCGTACAATCTTCTAGAGGGTCAAGATCCTGGAATCCTCTAAGCCATGGACCAGCTTTGGCTGTCACCCACAACTCAGATCTTCCGGGTAGGAAACACTTGCCAATTGCATCATATGCAACTCTTGATGAATGAACATGCACAACACCTTGCCATGAACATTCCGTGCCTCTGGGCTTAGACGCTCTAAGAATCACCAGTTAAGTCTATCCCAAAAGCCGACACGGTAAACATGCACCCTGCTTTGGCAGAACCTGCATGTCTACCCTTCACACTTCCACAAGATGGACGACACACCACGCTTTGGCGTAACCTATGCTTGGTCGATCGAGTTTTCCATGTGTGTCGCTAATGGAAGGCGTATAAGACTTAATATTTTAATGAGGGATTTGGTTTTTTATATACATATACATATCCAATCACCACAATATATAGTACATATCATATACATGCTATATCCCACAGAAAACATGCAAAATGATAAAAGCAATGATTATGGCCATCCTATTGTGATTCCTCGAGCCAAGAGGAATCACGGTCATCTAGGTCTACATCACATGCAACCTGTACAAGATGAAATCTGTGCCTACCTTTCTGGGTTTGATCAAATCATCTCCATGACTGATTGGGTCGCCATCAAGTTGGTTGTTCGGGTGCCACCAGCCGATCGACTGGTGCCTCCAGCCGATCGGTTCACCGGTCGTCGTGCATCTCCTTAGGTCACCACCCACACGTCTCGTTCCTCGAACCGGTCGTATGGATCACCAATCGATCGGTTCACGCCTTGAACTGATCGTCTCAGGTCGTCCGCCGTTCTTTGACATAACAGGAAATAAAATCTATCCTATTTACAATTGAATTGTGAAACCCCGAGTTACATTTGGGGGGAGCAAAGGTAGGAAAAGAAATCTCGAATTATTTCGAGTTACATCAGGAATAGGAGAAAGGGAATTGGTGCGCAGACCGAGATGCAAGCAACCACACAAACAACCACACACAGATATAGGGGTTTATAGGCCATAACCATGCTACACATCCACCACAAAACTCGTTTAAGGGTGACGCGTATCAAGTGCATTAATATTACATATCATATATGTATATTTGGGATTTGTGGATTGGACATGCATAAAGCCAATTTTATTCGCATCGTATGCAATAAATAAAGGCGACAAACTAAAATCGATCATATTGATAATCCTAAAATATAGAGCAGTTGACGTGGCTCTGATACCACTATTGGGTTTTAGAGGAGGCAGAGAAGCAGAGGAAACAAAAAAATTTCTCCCCAAAACCCATAACAAAAGGAATCGCGTCAATGTCTATATAATAGGAAAGATGGTTTGTGGATGCATACTTTATCCCGAGGCTTGCTCGGCGACTGTACCTCGCACCTTGCACGGTCTTCACCTTTGGTCTTGGACGGTGTCTGTGCAACTCCTGGTCGCACCGAGACTGACATGATTGAAGGCTGTCCTCTGAGTGGTAGAAACCTCCCGCCTCTGAAGTAGTCCACACAGACCACCTGGAACTCCAATCTCTTATCTCACAAGGAATTGGAAGGAGTCGCACCCTCCTATCAGTGTACTAGTCACTGACACACTCTCCTACACCAATTGCTTCATGTAGTTGTCTTTCCCTTGTTGTGCTTCCCTTATCGGGTAGCACTTGCTCGGGCCCTCTCTCGGTTACCAAAACTAGAGAGAACGACAACTTGCAGAGCAACTGGTTTGCACTGAGTTGTACTTTGAGAAGCCCCCAATACCCCTATATAAATAGGAGGGTCATGGGACAGGGTTCTCCATCCTGGGAAATGCAGGACTAAAAGCAGGAGTAGAAGGGTTCGAGATTTTCCACAAAACAACCAACTCGCAACCTGAACCGATCGTTTCATAACTGAAACGGTCGATTGGGGACCTGAACCGGTCGATTCACAAGTGAACCGATCGGTTGGTGGTCCTGGTCGGTTCCCGATTGACTTTCCTTCTTTTGTTTCTAATTGGTATCGAATACCAATCCTATTTCCCAATCAAATTGGGAAATTGAAACGAAAGGAAAATTATCACCAATCCTACTTCCCCAACTTGCTCGGTTGCACCAGTTAAATCGATCGTTTCAACACCTGAAGCAATCAGTTCACCCTGATCTTGAGCCGATCGGTTCAACACTTGAGCCGACTAGTTCACCAAGCTCAGCCGACCGGTTCATCACATGAACCGATCGGTTGGGAGTGCAGATTGTGCAGAATCAGTCAATTGCGATTTCAATCAATCTGATACTCCAATCAATGTGTCCAACACCTTGAACAATATGATATTGAGCTATCAATTGATTGAGTGTTTAATTGAACTACTAAACTCCTTTAGTAATCAATCTAAACATTGCTTGTGGACACAACTCCTCTTCCAGGTTAAATCCTATGTGTGTGACCCAGCATGTCCATTTCACGTTGGCAGTGAGAGTCCATAACATTTATGACTTCACAAGCAAAGAGCGGTGCCTAGTCACAAATCAGTGCTACCCAAGTGAAATAGAAAGTTGGAGAAAAACTTTCAATCCTACAAGCTGTGAATGGTGTTACAATGAATGTATAATTCATTTCTCACTGATGTCCTGAATGAACTCGAGGCATGGAACAACCATCCTGTCAACGTTCATTCATTTCCTTGATCTCAGAGCAGACCGAGTGAGATGTGTGTGACATCAATATCACATATTGATTCACACATGCATGTGCATGCCTTTCTTAATCCTACTCATCAAGTGGCCAAGGACATCAAACTCCCTCAGGAGGGACAAATCCCATATCTATCACTCACCCCTCAAAAGCCCCATGTGTCAAAGCCACCCAATCATCACCTTTATAACAACCCATGTTTCAGGACTGCGTTTGATGATGTCAAAGTGTACCCAACGACATGTGTTGAGTGTAGTGATTTCAGGTCTAAGAATCACACTCACCACCATCACTGTGAGAGTTGAATGTGACTACCAAGTCATGGTTCCATGTGTCACTCTCATGGTGGGTCTGTTCGGTACCTTGTTCTCTAACAAGTACCTATGTGCTTGGTTTGATATCACTATATCATGACTAATGAGATTCTGTCATCAACCAATACACAATCTAGTCTTTAGTGTTATTGATGTCTATGGTTATTTCCACAATAACAACCGACTAGGGACCAAACAAGAATTTCTACTCTTAACATCTGTATGATCTCATCATTTAGGTCCTCAACCCAAAAGCATACGTTATTGAGTAAAACATTTCTTTAGACATCTATCATGTTACACCATCATCTCAGAAACAGTTTAAACATATAGATTGGAAATTGCCTTTATTATTATTCAAATCATTTACAAAGTATTCCATTACAATCATCATATGACTTGCTCTATGGGCATACATACCAACAATCTTTCCACTTATCTATATTGTGTCACGACCTTGTGCACTTGTAGGCAAAGTGTGGATAGTCTAAACGAGTGTGTTAGACTAGGTCCCTTATAAATACAAAAAGATCCATGTGTGTTTGGCTAAGTTTCATCTAATCAAATCCAATTGGCTAGTTGTAACTCAAGGTTGTGAAAGCACACCAAGTGGTCCTCCCGGGACCCACTCCTTACATTTAGAGTATATTTATACAAGTATAAACATGTACGCTAGCTATGATATAACATCAACCACACCTAAACACATGCTCACGCGCCAACTGCTCCCAAGCTATTTCTGAACCTAAAACATATGTGAAATAAGACGTTCAACATACAATGTGTTGAGCACAGGGAAGATAGATACATATTATGTTTACATAATTTAAATAAATTGCAGAAATAAATGAAAAAGAATAACCAAGTTAATACTTAGCAATTCAAAAGTCCATGTTTTATGTCATTTTACTCCAATTATACCAACAATATCATATATAGTAAGGCATTTGACTAGTTTTCCATTGAAAGGGTTCGTGAGGGTGGTTAAGACTCAATGCAATTAGCTAGCCCTGTTTATCAACATGGTCCACCCTATCTTGAAAACTTAAGTAGGATGTCGAACCTTATGTCCTTATCTTAAGAATACATATAGTACAGGGAAATATGGAAGCGGAAACAAAAAAATTACTTCCATATTCTCCTTAGACAACAGATCACATCAATAACTATGAAATGAGAATGAAGGTTGCAAGGTATATACCTAGTCCTGGAGCAAGTCTAATGACTATCCCTTGCTACATCATGCTCATTTCTTCAAGTTGCACCTAGACAATATCGACATCTACCTCCTGGTTGATCACCATGGACATCGATTGACTACATCATCCTAGCGGGTGGCAATGGCCTCCTCATCTTTATAGTAGTCCACATGGACCACCAAAAACTCCTATATTTCTAGATTAACAGACAAGTAGGACTTGTCCCTTCTAGTTAACGTGCTACGTTTACTTGCTCTCTCGATTGTCTCTCCCTTGTTGTTCCTCCCTTTGATGGGTAAAACTTGCTCAAGTTCTCACTTTACCACAAATGTGAGAAGACAACAATTGTTAAAGCTTATTATTGTTGTTTCTAGAAAGCTTCCACTACCCCTCTATTTATAGGAGGGTTAGGGTCAGGAGTCCTAGTCTAAGTGAGAGTCAAAGAGATGGAATTTCATGATTTTTTTTGAAACTTGCAAGCCATGAACCGACCGATTCACCAATAAACAGTTCGTTTCACTATCTTTCCCAATAGCACTTGTATTGGCTTTTAGTATTCAATTAATGCAAAACATGACGTTAGCATCAATCCTTGATCCAACTGTATTGATCAACCAAATGATCCTTTCACAACCTAAACTAGTTGGTTCACATATCTGAGCCAATTAGTTCACTTGTTGAACTTGTCATTTCAGAGCTCTAACTGCCAATACTGGTTCAAATTGACCTAGCACTTGAATCGATCGATTCAACACTTGAAATGGTGAGTTCATTGTTCATTCAGTCAACTTTCATCCATTGTTGTTTAAATTGAATACCCATACATAATTACTAATCAAGTAAAACATCATTCATGAATAAAATCCTATTCTAAGTGTATCCTATGTGTGTGTCCCTATAGGGTCCAAGATACGTTGTCAAGGAATGTCCATAACTAATTTATGACATTACAAGCAATAAATGGTATCGAGAAAGACATCATTGCTACCCAAATAATTGGAAAGTTGGAGAACAATTTCAACCTACAATCTATGATTGGTGTTATAGTGATTTATAGTTATTTTGTCATTGATATCCAGATTGAACTCGAGGCATGGAATCATCATCCTCTTCAATGTTCAATCCAAGTTCCTCAAACTAGAGCAGACTATCTGAGATATATCACATGTTGACTCACATGAGCATGGCCATGAATTTCTCAATTTTTCTTATCAAGTGGCCAGGATATCAAACTCTTGTAGGAAGGAAAAATCCCATCTACATCACTCACAATCATCCCCATGTGTCACAATGTAGTCGAGAGCCACCTTTATGGCAACACTTATTAAAGGTAACAGTGGATGATGTCAAAATACACCGAACAACATGTGATAAGTGTAGTGATTTCATGTCTAAGAACCACAATCACCACCATCACCATCAGAGATGATTATGACTACCATTCAATGGTTTCTATACATCACTCTCAAGGTGGGTCTATTCGATTCACTATTATCTAACAAGTATTTATGTGTTTGGTTTGATATCACATATCATGACCTAGTGAGACTATGTGTTCAAATAACACATACCCTAGTCTCATGTGTTATTGCTGTCTATCATCTTCCACAATAACAATCGACTAGGGACATATCAAGAATGTATATATTCTTAACATCTATATGATCTCATTATTCAGGTCCTCAACCTGAGGACATATGTCATTGAGGAACATTATTCTTTAGAAATTTATTATGTAACATCATGATCTCATAATTGAATAAAATAGAATAAATGGATGATTGCCTTTATCATTAATCAAATCTTTTACAAGATATGTCATTACAATCATCATATGATTGACTTTCTGGGCATATATACCAATAGGTAGGTGCACAAGGTTTTTGTGATGGAGTTGTACATTATTGTCCAAGTTGTAAAATCAGCCAGACCAAGCATCGAGTATAATACTAAAATACTAGATTATAACAATTGAGCTAGTAAATAAGCATACATACCTATCAAGGTTCTAGCAAGAAATCCATAGTCATATAATTATTTAAAGCACATATATGAGTTAGACGTTCATAACCTAACTTATCTTTGATCATATAGGCACAAGCCAGGCCTGATTATGAACAAGATTACATGCATGTATAACATTCTCATCATTAACCCTAATTAGTTCCATTTTAGGGTTTTGCCCCAAGTTAGATTCAAATTTATTATTTGTGCATTTGATTATTTATAATGATTTAGGGACATCTTAAAGGTAGGGATTTTGATGGTCAATCTATTTTATACGATTTTTATGAGGTTTAACACTTAAATACATAACCGAACTCATAATAGAGCAGCCAAAATATGGATTCACAAAGTCACGAAATATGGATAAGATAATTTGTTTAGATTAGAAAGACAAGGAAATGATTAGCATGACTTCAAAGTGGGTAGATGTCCCCAAGGTCTTAGCATCACATATTCATTATATTCCACACACTTGTAATTTCCCAATATATATGACTTATGTTAATAGGGTCCAACATATGATCTAGGCGATCATCCACATCAAATGGGGTCACAAGGATTAGGAATATCCCTAACTTAAGAGGAAGGGTCATAAGATTAATATTCATATATTTATTAGGGCTCAATAAAGACATTCAAGGTAAAAAATTCATATAAGAGGTCAAAAAGGGTGGCTAAGGGCCACATACATCATTCTAGTATGAGGGGAGAGGCTGACCTGAGGCCATTGGTTCATAACACATCATAAATTTCTATTTTCAAGGATATAAGAGGGACTAATGCATAAGAAGAGCAGCATTCCCATTCGATTAAACTATAACATTCAATTACATACAGGGGGTACATACATGTGTATTAAGCTAAAAGGACAACACAAGTACATGGGGGGATCATGGAGTGAGATTGGGTTATAGAGGGCACACATTTCCTATTTTCATAGTTAAAAAGAGTTTCAAGATCATAAAGAGTCAAAGTTGGGAAAAAGTAGCAGTTATCGTTACAAACCCAAAACTTTCCATAAACATGCACTAGGGCCAACCATTGGGTAAGAAAGGTGATTAGGGGTTACATTTTGTTCAAAAGTACTCCCAGTGTACTAATTTGATGATTAAGGGGGTAGAGTTGCATCAAAGTTTCAATATTTAACATATTTAAGCATATATTTCGTTTAAAAGACCATAGATTACATCTTTTAGGTAAAACAAGTAAATGACTGATGGAACTAGGGTCTGCAACCTAGTCTATTTTGTAGTCCTTTCATGTTGATGAATTTAATATATGATGCTCATATTTGGACAAGGGAGTAGAAAATTATGATTTTTCATAATCTTCTGTCAAAACTATAGGGAGTAGGGTTGATGGCGTTATCATTTATTCCTTGAGAGATGGTGGTCAATGATCTATGATTTGGTGTCCTGTTCCATGCATCTCTGTATCTCCTAAATTGGTCATCTCTCCTTGATCAGGACAATCTTGGTTGGATGCAGTGTGACTCATGAGGAAGAAGCTGGTCGGATCTTGAGGAGTACGATGGCCCACATATCTAAGGACTACTTCTCCTTGGGTGAATCTTCTCTCTCTCATCCATGAGAGGGGCCAATCGTGGCTGTTTCTCGCTTGCATGGCAATGGAGAGGGGGTAAGGAAGGCATGTATTCGATTGAGAACAAAGGAACCAAGCCCTATTGGGACCTTGTGCAGCCATTACCTCCTTTAAATGTGGATGAGGAGGCACAAGGAAAGGGGCTAGATGCCAACCTCCACGGAAGCAACCATGGCTGTAGGTGGAGAAAAAAAGGGTGAGAGGTGAAATTAAAGGAGGTGAAATTAAAGGGAAAAATCAAGGGAGAAGGAAGGGAGTGGATTCAGGTGTTGATTGTGGGGGAAAGGAGGCAAGAAGGGGGCTATTGGATGTCATAAAGCAGCCTTGTTGTAGCAGCTATCACAATATAGACCAAGGTAGGGGATGACCTCGCCATCATTGGATTTAGACCCAATCTGCGGCTTAAATATTGGGCAATCGAGATTATCTGAACCAGCGTGAAGTAGATTGAGTGAGGATAGGATAGGGTGGGAACAAACACGGGCTAGTAAATGGGATGCGCACTAGTGGCTGGGCCAAAAGAGGCCATAGGCTGCCCCTAGCCATGTTACAAGGAATGCAAAGAAATAAAACAAGGGAACATATAAGGAAACTTCACAAATTTATTTCTTGAGCCTCAAAGGTTGGATTGAGGCAATTTTTATGCCGTTACATTTGAAATTCAGTCATTTACATCTTGATATACATTAGAGAGAAAGGTGATCACATTGGAGAGGTTCATTTTTAGTTACAAGGAGGTGATACAATAGAGAATGAAATTTTGGATGAACATTGATAACAATGTCACTTTTTGGAACATAAGAGTACTATGACTACAATCAAGCATCAAATCACTCAAACTATGAAATTAGATCAAACTAAGTGATATGGGTCACTAAAAGAGAGAGATGATGCTCATTAAAGGAGAGAGAGTCATGTTGTCATCCTTCCCTCTTAGAAGAAAGATTCATCTCAGAATTCATACAAGATAGTACTCAATGGTAAAAGTGAACATTCATCATGGTTAAGTAACCAACCCAGGTGTCAAGTCATCCACCACCATGGGGTGCACACTCATGTTGTGGTCATATGTTTTTAAAACATAAATGGTATACCAATCTAGATTAATATACATGTGATTTTATGCCTCATAATAGTATGCTATCTTTTAACATTAGGGTATCCATAACCCTTATCACCGCTACATTATGTTTTTTTTTCATACCCATATACCAACCCAAGGTGGGTTCTCAAGATTCATATTATTAACTACTAAAATGAATGTGCTCATTATGATAACTTTCAATGAAGGTTAGCATTAGCCTTACATTTATTCATCAAGATAGATCACTTTTAAGGTTTAGTTTCCCTCAAAGTTCAACTAATTATCACAAATTACGTTCATTACTTTTCATATTGGATATAAAATTAAGCATTTATACATCATGATTTCTGAACAATGGTCTAAAAGCATTGTAATTTCATGTTCATAACTTCAATCTCACATATTTTTCTCTATGGTATGGTTTCATACTAGGTCGATCTTATATGAGTGACTTGTCATACACGTATCAAATTTGTAACTTAAGTGAGGTTCTTTCATGAAGCATCATCTATAAACAACATTATCATCAATGTAGATGTTTAATAATTATCCCACTTGTATCTAAAGGAGCTTCTTAATCTCGAGACACTCAAGCTAAGACCATTCTATATTGAAGTAAAACATACCAACCAAAACCATATATCTATAATGAACTTTTACCCAATTTTCAAAAATGAGGTCAACCACTATATTCCTTTACACGGACCCACTAACAAGAGTATGTGGCTCAACATGGAGACCACACAACATATACATCATCTTAGAGCTTTGGACATTCCTCCACCTACATGGAAAAATACATATATTCATATACCTCTTTCTCCAGGGATAGATCTTTTTATAGGAAATATAACGTTCAACATTATCAAAAGGAACCATACATCTGGTGACTCAACTTAGATACTTATAAGTAGTCTAGTTAGGGGATCATCATTATGCATGTGTCACATCCTCAATTTTCTAAGTATGTACAAGGAAATGTTACATACTTATAACCTTCACTAAGACCAGAATTATTCATTGTGTTAATGCCTCATGGGAGTGCAATAAGTCATACAACAAACTTTTATGTTAAATGGGGGCATGATGAGAAAAGAATCTGATCAATTTTGGCAAGATTATGATGTTTCTATAATTTACTAAGAGTTATGAAAGTTTAAAGAAAAATAAATTAATTATGAATTTAGTTGAGAAATTTGGGAATCTAAACCCACAATAATGACCTAAGTGGTAAAGGAGAGTTATGGTTAAAAATTGAAATATTTTTGACCTTGTTTAACACCTCAAATGATTTTTGCGGGTTTCCATACATTTGGGACTCCAATAACCTTGATTTTTGATTTTGTAGGGTCGATTTCATATGGTTGAGATATATTTAAATTCCATGTAGGCATTTTATTCAGACTCCAATTTTTTCGCCCAAAGTCCCTATTCATGCAAATAGTCACACATTTCCTTTATTTTCTCATATACATGAGATCAACACCGGACTGTTGGATGTATATTGAAGGGTAGTGCCTCATCTTCTACCTCCTGTCTTTGCTTGGACTAAAAAGGAACATGAAATCATGTGCTCAGTAGACTCTCGATCTCTAATTTTCTCAAGAATCCGCTAACCTCGGTGAAATCTAAGACTCCCAATAAAATTAGGAGATAATTAGACTCCATATAAACCCCTACTTGAGCCCTTGTCCTTCCAATATTAGAAGTTCCCAATTGTGGTGCGCTTCCTACCATCACCATTATTCCATGCCGTGTGCCTTCTCAGGCTGATTCTTGATGGTAATACCATTCCATGACCTCTGCAGATTCAACTCCTCTCACAGACGCGGGTTCGATGCATCCTTTTGGCTTCCCAACAAGATGATTACACGAGAGGCTAAAGCAGCCTCATTGCTAAGGAGCTTGGTGCATGTATGAATAATAAAAACCCAACACGAGGGTTATCCAAGATTTATTGAAATCTCCCTAAATCCTTTACTACATTCATCCACTAATTCTCCTCACTTTCTTCCTTCAACCAACTAGCCTTCCCCTATTGCTACTCTATTTCCTCTGTTCTCTAGAAATAATGGAATTACTTGAAAACATTTAATCATGCAACTTGTTTGTCGATCACAGTTTGGTATTGTGATCTATTCTGAATGGTTCGAATGGACAAGACATGCTATCTTCCTCTTCGAATAGCTTCATATCCTTATCTAATGATTTTGATTCTCTGCATAAGATCACCACATTGGTTACCTTTAAGAGGCCATCAATTTTGGCTTTTGCTTTGAGATCATGTTTCGAACCTCTCCTGCTTGAGGTCAGAAGCCTCACTTCCTATTACCTCCATGAAAATATAATCTCAAAGAAAGAGGACACGAGGGAAGGGAAGAGTACTGGGATGCCCATGCATCATATTTTATCTTGTCACATTATTACAAGAAGTTCAAGGTTTCCACGTTCCTTTTCATTGATCAAACATATGATGTTTTAAAGGTGTGTTTGGTTAAAATAGTCCCTATCATGCCCATATTTGAGGAAAGTGATATAAGGGAATTCTAGTCCTTTGCTTTTTGTTAGGAATGATTATATTAATGGTTCTAAAGGTTTTATCTCGCTCCTGATTGGCTGTGTAGGGGTAATCTTCAAAAATGCATAAAATATAATCTAGGGTTCAGATGAAGATGACCCATACATGAATTTCATTCAACTTTTTGAGAACTAGCCAATGGTCTAGGTTATGAGTCTTGATTCTGACTTTAGTTATGTGGATTTTAGGAATCGAACTAATTTTGGTTTATATGAAAATAATTTGGGTTTTGGGTTATAATTACATGATGACTAAAATCTAGAAATGAGTGTTCCTACTAGACTAGGTAAGTGGTCCCTGCCTTGGGTTTTTTTATACCGAATTCATCCAGTTTTGTACACTTAGTCATGCTTAAAGTTCATATTATATATGGTATCATGTGAGCACCTTAATCTTTAAGAGGTAATTATATATGAACATCTTATTAAAATTTTCTACATAAAGATTCATGTTAAGACCAGATTAATTACAAGAATATACCTCTTCATGTTTAAGATTAACAATACACTTATAAATCAAAACAATAAGCAAGTAAGATCATTCAAATCATATTAAGAACAAACCATTAGGACTTATCGATGAATATTCTTTATGGAAGGTTAGTAGCTCATGAGCCCCCTTCATTTTATTGGGTTCAAGCCCAATCATGTTTACTTTTGGTGTGTTCAGAAGCCTATTTACTTTTAGTGTGTTCATTTATGCTTATATTTATTGGTTTCAAGCCGAATCATATTCACTTTCAGTGTGTTTGGAAGCTTTTGCACCTGGTGCGTGTTGCACGATCAGAAAATATAAGGTTCACTGAGTAGGTTCCCTAATAATAAAGCTTAATCAAGTTAGTAATGCATCTTTAGTCATGAATAACATGTAAGTGTGTTGATTTCTATATTTTTAGCTTTACGTTAAGTTATATTAATATATTTACTAAAATCCAACCACTTAAAATCAATTTATCAAATTCATGGTTGGGTGCACGATTCTCGCATGTAAGGAAAAAGTATAAAGGATAAAGCCATTTGATGTGCAAGGACTAGCTGAGGGATCTATTTATGATTTCAAGACCTGGTGGGGTTCCATCTATAAGGTCAAAGGATGTCTAACTAGTTTACTAGTTGTATCATGTATGATATTCCTTGTTGGATTTATGAAAATAATATGTATGAGAATCAATGTGTCTATATCATGTGCAGAGTTAATTTTATTATTACAATGAATGATATAAGCAATATGTGACATTACCCAAGTATTATCTTTATGGCCCATTCTGTCCTGATGTTGTTTATGGATTGGACTTGGAAGATGCTAGAAAAGTGGTATCATAGTGATAATATGGATGGTCACCAAGACATATTCTCACATTATTATTGTCTTCACCTCTTAAATGAGTCCTAAGTGTAAGAATTGGTAAAGTCAAAATAAGTATTAATGATAAGATCCTATTAAGGATATATGTTTTGTTATCATAATCCTCTGCTTAATGAATCACAAAAATGTGTGGACATGGGATATCCTAACTTGTGGGCTTATTATACCCTAGACTAAAGGTTTACTTTTCCAAGAAGATAATTGAGTGTAGATCAAGTAAGATGAAACCTAGAATAAGTTAGGTTTTATCATGATGACATAATGAATGACTTGATGAGAAATAGATCTTTTTTAGATAAAGATCCCTCATCTTTGGAACATGGCTAGCATTAATGTACAACTATCGATTTATGTTTTCCCGAATAATGATTTTGGATCAAAATTTTATAGAAGTTTTAGCATTTCTCTTAGGAACTTTGGTTTTTATTGAAAACAAATAAAAGGAAATATTCTTATCAATTTTATATTATAAAGTGTTCAAGTTTCATGGTCTCTGTTCTCAAACTCTTTTGAATGAAGGAATGAAAGAAAGGTTTTATCAGGATTTTATGTTTTAGAAATGGAAGTTGTTACATATTGAATGCAAGAACCAAAGAGGGATAAGTGAATTTAGGTTTAAGTGTCTATTTGTTATGGGTTTTGAGTAATGACTTCATATCTCATAGCATGTCCTTTTTCTTTCTCAATAGTTTGTAGTATGGGACACAGATAAATTCTATGCCTTAGAGGATATATTAGGAGATACATAACTATATTATACTAATATCCTTCCTTCTGGTGCTTGAGGTATGGGAAAATTGTACTAGGAGAAGCTGGGGATGAGTATAATGTGATCTATCATCTCTTTATACATATATTCACGAGTATGTGTCAAGAGATGACATAAAGAGTTATTGCTAGGAACCTATACACGTGGTCACTTAAATGTGATGTTACTAGAACTAGGTAGAAACTCACAAATCATGGTTTATAGTAGATTATTTTGTATAAAGAACAAAATAATGGGCTTAGAATAATAGCTTATGTGTTAAAGATACCATGAAGTTGCAATAGTAAGGCTTCTTAGTATACATATTCATTGCATTCTTAGATTATCTAGAAATGATTGGGGAATGTTGAGAATTAAATAGTTCATTAAAAGCAAAGAAAAATATTTTTTTAACAAGGGAATCAATTTAAGTATAATAATCAATGATATCTTCTCCTAAGTGTTTCTCATGAAATGAGATTTTAAGCAATGAAACCCACACATATTTTGAGGACGTATTGTTGATATCTAGGAAGGCTAACCTCGAAAGAAAGATATAATGTTTTATTAAGGAGTAATATCCTAATACATTTATGTATGGAGATTTAAGGTGGGGAAAGGATTACAAAAATCCAAATATCATGGTTCTATTCAGTTCAAACAAGATTATGTTTCTTACTTATACAAAATATATGGACATATATCATGGAATATGTTATTGTAATTAACATCCGAAGTAAATGAATATAAATGCTTTTAACCAATGTATTTTCTCTTGTAGCATGAGTCTACACCATGTTTCATGAAAATAAATGCATAAGTAGATGAAAATCCTAAAGTTCACTTAACATAGAAAATTGTATGTAGGAATCTACCCTGGTTTTTAGCTATTGAAATATGTGGAGGGACTCGGTCTTTGTGGCTGTCGACGACATGTAGTGAGGATATAGAAAATTATGTTTAAGGTGGCTCACATCATAGGATGGAGACCTGATGGAGCCTCCACTCGCATGGAGTTGCGTGCACTACTAAAAATCCTAGAGTAGTAAGCCTCTAAGTTTAACCTTGCGTGTGCTATAATAAGATCTCCACCCACGTACGCTAAGGTACGTGGAAGTCTTATTGTAGTATAGTTGAGGGTCAAATCTACAAGACTACGGTCTTATTAAGGATTTAACAAGATGGAAAACATTATAAATCTATTTATCTACTTAAGAGTTGATATCTAGATAAAAAAGTTAATTGAATGATTAATCTAAAAATGCAAGGAATGTAAATGGCAGGAAAGTAAAATTAAGGTTGAAGACTAGGATGTGATCGAGTTTCACCACCGCTACACATGGATCAAAACATACATCATAAAGACATGGCTTGCAAAGAAAAGAGTCTAAATAGTTATTATATTTGTAGACATAGCTTCCTTTCATATAACTAACTAAAAGAAACCTGGAAGTGTTGCAATGCCAGCCATCCCCAAACGAATGGTCACTTACTTTACATCACTCCCCCTCGCAAAGTGTGTTCCTCGACCTGTCAAGGTTGTACTTTCATACGTCAACTAATTCCATTTCATAGTATGAAAGTTCAATGATGGAGGTGAGTTTACTCCACTCCTTGAGAAATGTTCAGAGATACCGAACAGATGTATGGTGACTACATACATCAAGAACCAACATGCAATCAATATTTGAATCTAAAAGTACAAAAAGTAGACAATTCACACTAGTAGATAATAGATAACACAAGTTGGTGATCAAGCAACTAGCATTCATTAAATGATTGATGTTGAACTGAAAAGGTAGTATTTCTCTATTGCAAACTCACGAATTACAATCCATGGAATGAAAACATGGGTAGCGGGGCTACTCCCCGCACCCTAGTATATGGAACTACTCTCTCATGGAAAGGACAAAGAAGGAGGGGAGAAGAGAGAAGGAAAACATCATCTTCATGTAGGAGGGAGGAAGGTCGATCCCTTGAAGTAGAGAGAAACTATCTTCACACCACGTGGTTGCCTTGGTGATGAATCCTTGACTTCCCACCTTCTATGTCGATGAGAGAGAAATCATCTTGAGGATGGAGTGTGGATCTCAGACCGACAACCTTGGGGCGATGGATGAAGGACTCTGGAACAATTGGGAAAGCCTTTGGGTGTTTAAAGATCTAATGCCAAATGGGGACCCCTTTGGTCCTATTTATAGGCTTCCAAGGAGTCTTGAACGGTCTTGGGGCCATTCCGTATCCTGAACGGTTTGGAGACCATTTGGATCCTCAAACGGTTTGGAGACCGTTTGGATCCTAAACGGTTTGGAGACCATTTGGATCCTGAATGGTTTGGAGACCGTTTGGATCCTCGAACAGTTTGGAGACTGTTTGGATCATAAACAATTTGGAGACCGGTTGGATCCTCAAATAGTTTGGAGACCGTTTGGATCCTGAACAGTTTGAAGACCATGTGGATCCTTGGTTGATCTTGGGGCTGATGAGACTCGTTCGATCTGGAGACCTTTGAGGTTTGCTCAGTCTTGAGATCATTTGGAGCTTGGTCGGTCTTGGGACCGTTTGAAGCTTGGTCGGTCTTGGGACCAGTTGGTCTTGAGACCATTTGGATTTATTCGGTCTTGGGACCGGTTGGTCTTTAATGGTTTAGAGACCGTTTGAGCTCTTCACGGTTTGGAAACCGTTTGGGGTTCTTCACGGTCTTGGGACCGGTTGAGTTCTTTTGCATTTTTTTGTGTTTTTCTGTAAGAAGAAAAGGGAGAAATGTTTGTCTATTGGTATATTAACAATAAAGTGGAAAGTTGAGTGTTCTATCTAATTTTTCTAAGAAAGAGTGTGGAAAACTAGGAAAAATGAGTAAGATAACATCACATAATGGGAGGTTATCAAGACCAACCTATGTGTATGTGCACTAGGTTGCGTTTAGACCAGATCAACTCTAGTTCTAGAATTACACACATATATTTCATGTAATGATCAAGTAATGAGAAGATACATCCTTTAATATATTTAATGAATCATGGCCATAGATGTTTAATGACATTAATGTGAAAGTTTATATTATAAATGATAAGCGAGAACACACTAGGCATTTTGATCCATGAATTGTAACCAACTAATCTAATCCTTTTTGGTTTAGTGGATTGCTGATGGGAGGTAAGTATGGTATTTTTCATATTATATATATTATGAGAATAATAAGACCCTAGAACCAGGTTTCCAAGGAGGAACATATGACACAAGTGAAGCTTTTCGAGGACATATAAAGCAGTACAATCTTTTATAGACGTACATTTAAGGAGTAGATCTCATCCTTGTTTATTTGTTGTACTTTAATGATTTGAGGTAAATTAGGTATTTTATAATTAAGTATGATGAAGATTAGGGAACCCACAATGTGTTTGAACTTTGGTTTCAAGCAAGAATATTTTTCATAAGATGGAATCACAATTTATCTATTATTAAAAGTGTTTAAGGACAATGTGAATCATTTTATTGAGTTTAGGTTTGTAATGAGATATTATGGCGATGGCTAGGAATATCCATAGTACCTTCTAATATTAAAAATGAACAATATTAGTTTAATGGATGATACCAGATAGGTAGTGGTATAAGTTATGTGGTTGTTATAGATTAGTGGTCTAGGATCACAATAATATGAGGATGTACATCATACTGATATAATATGGAGTCCAAGAAAGGTGTTTTGATTAATATTTCACTTAGTATGACTAGGTATAATAATGGTTGTATGGTAAGATGGTAACTAAAACTACCTTGGGCTTATGTAGCTAAAAGAACCACATGATATGGATAAAGTTATTAAGAGTAATGTTAAGACAATAATGGTAAGTTTGTGATTCTCCAAGGTTAATGAGAAATGGGTGCAATGAGAACTTGGGTGAGATGATCACTTATGATCAATGAGAACTTCAGTGTAAGTTTTGAGAAACCACTTTTGTTGACCACTAATTACAAGTAAAAAGGTCATGCTAATGATAATAAATCATGAGACAATATTTCATGCATATTCTAAGTCAAGAAGGCAAGCTTATCACCAATGAATCTTAACATAACACTTATAGATTTTGGTGGAACCCAAGCTCTGTTCCTTGGGAGGAAGGATAAGATAGGGTATTCACTATAGGGTTGAAACAGTTGGGAACCCCTAGAAAGATGATCAATGTTTCTTACTACATGTGAAACAATCAAGACTTTGAGAGTCTAACCACACCAAAAGTCACTTCATTACCTAAGTCATTGTACAATATGGTTAGAAGATAGGAAATTGGGAAAGACTTGAGTATAGGAAAGCTTACAAACTGATTTGGATCCTTTACATGCTAATACAAAAAGATAGACTTTGCATGTAAGTTTTGAAACTAAGTTTGAGAGTGGAAATTGAGATTGTAGTCAAATTATTGGCTTTGGTATAGTGTAACTTTATTATTTTAGAAGTGAATCCTAATTGATAAAATGTCTTGTAATTCCAAAAGTAAGCATATTATTAATATACTGGACTTTTATGATGCATGTTCCATATTAGGTTAATGCAATATATTTTTGTACTAGGAGTAATGCTAGGGTTTAATAATGGATAATAATGATTCTTCATAATTTTAAAGGGATAATATCAGTATCATGGGTGGATAATAATGGTTACTCTTTCTCTATAAACTTATTTCTAAATGACATTAAGGTGATATCACATGATCAGTAGAGTGATAATGACAAATGGTAAAATCTAGACATGTCAAATTATTGGTATGCTTGAATAATTATCTGGGCATATGTTATTTTTGAAGATAATGTGATAAGAACTAGTTATCAGCCTACCAATAGAGTCTATCCGCTAAATAGTGTAATTTACAACCAAAAATCTCATATGTTGTGTAAACATCTGGATTTTCTTAGCACATTAAGTTTTAAGGACAAAACTTGTTTGAGGTGGGGAGGATTGTCACTTCCCCAATTTTTGAAGTATGTACAAGGAAATGTTACATACTTTATAACCTTAATTAAGACCAAAATGATTCACTTGTTAAGGTCTCATGGGAGTGAAGCAAGTTATGCAAAAAACTTTTATCTCAATGAGGCATGATGAGATGAGCATGATGACCAATTTTGGCAAGATTATGATGTTCCAATACTATATCAAGAATTATGAAATTTATCATATTAATAAATTACTTATAAATTTTGATTGAGAAATTTGGGAATCTAAGCCCACCATAATGACCTATGTTGTAGAGGAGAATTATTATTAAAATTTAAAGCTTTTTCACCTTGTTTGACCCCTTTAATCATTTTTGGCAGTTTTCATCATTGGGACTCAAATAACCTCGATTTTTTATTTTTTAGGGTAAATTTCATATGATTTATAATTATTTAAATGTCACACAAACATTTAATTTGGGATCCAGTTTTCTTGCCCAAAGTCTTGGTTCATTTGAATTGTCATACATTTCCTTTAATTTGTCCTATATACAGGATCAACCCAGAACGTTGGATGGCAATCGAAGGGTAGTGCCTCATCTTCTACCTCCTGTATTTGGTAGGACTTAGAAAGAACAAGAACTCATGTGCTTGGTAGACTCCCGATCTCTAATTTCTCATAAACCCACTAACCTCAGTGAAATCTAATACTCCTAATAGAATCGGGAGACGATCATGCTCCATATAAACCCCTACTTGATCCCTTGTCCTACCTCTATTGGAAATGCCCAATTGTGGTGCATCGCCTACCATCACCATTATTCCATGCCCCTATTCCATCTCTAGCTAATTCCCAGAGGAGATACCATCCCCTGACCTCCATAGATTCAACTCCTCTCATAGATGTAGGGGTGATGCATCCTTCTAGCCTCCTGGAAAGATGGCTTTACGATAGGCTAGAGGGGCCTTATCACTGAGGATCCTGGTACGTGTGTGGATCATAGAAACCCACACGAGGGTTCACTAAGATTAACTAAAAACTCCCCAAATCCTTTCTTGCCTTCATGTGAGGTAACTCTCCTTAATTTCTGCCTTCATCTAGATAGCCTTCCCCTGTTGCTTCTCAACTTCATTTTGTATCTAGAAACAATGGAGCCATCCTCCCAACCTATTTGTCGATCGCCATTGGGTATGTTGATCTGTTTCGATTGGTTTGGATGGATAAGGAACCCTCTATCACTCCTCAGCTAGCATCAGATCCTTATCCTTTGATTTTGACTCCCTCGCCCATAAGAGCTGCCACCCCTGTTACCTTCAAGATGCCTTCAGGTCTGGTTCCATCCGACTTATCCACTCCCTGCCTTTATTCATGCTAAGAGAGCTTTTACTTCCAGATCATGTTTGAGACCTCTCCTAGTTGATGTTGGAACCCTCACTTCATGTTGCCATCGGGAAATTGAAAGAAAGAGGACAAGAGGAAAGGGAAGAGTACTGGGATGCTCATGCCTCATATTTTCTCTTGTCACATTATTAGGGGCATCTTAGGTTTCCACTTCATAACACTCACCAACTCATCAACATGAAATACATCTATATCTTTTATATATATTTTCTTGTTGATGATATCCTTAAAGAATCTTCTATATACAAGGATCTATCCTATCACCTCCAAAAGTGGGATATTGATGTGAAGCTTTCAGAAGATGTCTAGAGTCTTGAATTGCTTTTCCTCCTTTCTCAGCTTCAAACTATCGAGGCATGGCACATGTGACCTTGCTGCTCACTTGTGGGGAGGAATGTATGGGACATTAGAGATATCCTCCCATAAGTTTACATCAATTCCATCTCCTAGGAAAAAATCTGGCACGTCTTCTAGGGATGGAGTAACCCGTGTTTGTTCCTTCTCAATTGTGGCTGCTTCCTTGTTTATTGTGATTGCTCCACTATGAAGTAGAACCTTCACCTATTCTTGTTGCACATGCACCTTTTTTGGAACTGAGGCATGGACATAGTGATGATGGAAACTTGAAATTCCTTGTCTTTCAAAACTGATGCAGATGGGGTATCCTTGTTGCTTCTTGCAAACAATTTATTACTGAGGTGCATGTGTGTGAATAATGCCCTAGCATTCTACATCTCCCTAGTCATCCATATAGGATGCAAGGAAACAAAACTTTTGGCACATACACCCAATCTTGGCTCTAGCATGTGTTGATCTAGTGACTCCTCAGTAGCATGCTCTGCTTCCTTTGGAATAGAGACAAAATTTACTTGATGATGCTGATGAGCTGTCTCTGTATTCCTAAGAAATCTCTGTTGAATGAAATTCTTTTTGGATGCCACCTCCACTGCTAGTTGAGAGATTTCATTTTCAATATTGTGGAACTGAGCCCCTTGATATATCTGTACCCATTTTGGCTGGTACGATAACACCTTTTTAGGCTTACAAGTCTGGAAAAAATGTCTTCAATCATATCTATTTTACTAGGATCTCTATCTTGTTGATATTGCTGATGCATGTACTTGCACTTCTCCTCCTCATCTCTAGATGAGGTGCCATATTTCTGATCAAGACTATTTGTGAGTCTATCCATTTGAGCTTTGAGTTCTATGAACTCTGTTGATTCCATATCACTTTTAATTGTTGCTGGTGCTTCTCACTTCTCCCCCAGGATTGATTCTTGGCAGTGTTCTTCAGAATCTCATGGCACCTTGTAGCCTTGTTGTTTAGAAAAAAAATGTTGCTACACTGTCAAGACTAGTCCTCTCTCTTTTGTGTAGACCATATTAGAATTTCTTCTCCTACCTATATAGGTCAATCCCATGATGAGGGAACTTCCTAATAATGTTATAAAATCACTCCCAAGCCTCTAAATAGGACTCCTCGACATACTTCTTGAAGTTGTGGATCTTCTTCACTAGCTCATTTGTCTTTTGGAGAGCAAAGTATCACTCGAAGAATGCATAATCATCTTGTCCCGTGTCTTTGTTAGTTCTGGTGGAAAGATAAGGAACCATGCCTTGGAGTTATCTGGGAATGAGTAGGAGAACATCTTCAAATACATGACTGTGTCTGGAACCCTGTCAAGCTTCAACATCTCACAACTTTCCATAAAGTTGTTTATATGTGCCATTAGGTCCTCCATGTTGTGGTTGTGGAATGACTGAGATTTGATCAGTGCCACCAATCTAGATCTATCTTGTAGCTATCCACATTGACTACTTGCCGTGTGATTGGCCCTAGTTGCATTGTGTCAGAAGATGCTTTAATGTTCTCCTAGACCATATGTTCCTCAGGCTCTACCTTAACATGTTCTTCATCATTCCTAGCCATAGCTATTGCTTGTACCCGCTCTACTTGTGGTGGTGGAGTTTGGATGAGCTTCTTAGTTGAAGCTCCAAACTCTCTTTTCATACAAAAAATCTCCTCCTAACATGTACTTGTTGGAGTAGATTCTCCATAATCTGTGGTTGGAGTATGAACCATGCACTAGTACCTAAAATTGAGAAATGGTAATATGAGATACCAAGTACTGATGATTAACACAAGTATACATTTTAAATTATGCTCTTTCTTAGTGAAAAGGTCAAAAATAAATAACAGAAAAAATAAATGGCATAGAGTGGCAGTCACAACACTCATAGTCTTGGTGTTGCCATTTCCCCAAGAACGACGTCAAAAACTTGATACACCTAAATTATACATGTAAAATGAAAGTGTATGCATCACATAATATAGGCCTACAATCTTGAGTGTCGAACGTATGGATACATTTTCCCAAAAATACTACTAAATTTAAGTTAATCATCTAGGACTAGGAAATGTGATTAATTTGTTGTTTTATAACTAAGAGTAAGAATAAAATCCAAATTAAGTGTAAGTGATGATGAATGGATGGATTCCTTAGTATTACAATTTTACCATGATATGCATTGCATTCAACTTCATTTCATCACTAATTATTTACCCTAAACACTAGACTAAATACTATAGCAAGTATTAGCCACTCCTGCATCGTAACACACTACTTATACAAAGACAAACCCCACTTCCATAGTGATTTACGAATTAGATAGGTGCATTAACGATTATTGTAGGTTATTCTTTTGCTACTATAAGCCCTCTCCTGAGGCATGATATAAGATGTGTAAATATATAAAATTTCCAATCCCTTATCCCTCTCTTAAAGCAATTAGTGGTCTAATATATTGGTTATAGTGATCAAGCACAAACAATGAGACAAGAAACTATAGATTCACACCCAGAATCAAAGGAAATATATTATTAATTCGTGAAAGTCAAATACAAAGCAATACCAAGCTACTCCTAAGTGCTAATGAATATGAGGATTAGCCCTGCATGAGTTCTACCATCATAAAAAGAGAGGAAGAGGGATAAAATGAGCTAAACATTAGAAAAACCAATGAAACCCCTCGAAAAAGCAGTCACAACAATGCCCTCTGGTAAACACCTCAATTTGTAGCATTCTGACTACAAACCGCCTTCCAAAAGTGCCCAAAGCATCTGGTACAAGGTTATATCCTTTGTCTCCTCCTCTCCATGCCTCATGCACGGTTGCAGTGACATAGATTGTAATCACCTTCTCTGTGTGAACTTCCCTTTAGGTCATAAGTGGTACTCGAATAATCATTAAGTCACAAACCTGGATTGGTTGTAATTTTCAACATGCACTTATTGCATAAAGTTGGCACCAGTGATTGGATTTTGATGGCATCGAGTTTCTGGATAACTCAAAATCCTTGATAGTATCAATACTTCCTTTGAGCATTGGGTTACTTTCTGCAAGTTATGACTTGCTTTGGGTACAAAAGTTGATACCACCAACTAGGGTGTCTGCAGAATCGACGCATTGAATGCAATCTATTGATGCTTTCTAGGTGGTAAGTTAGTAGCACTGGCTCTTCTCTTTAATAGAGTCGAGTGTCTTCTCAGTAGCACCAAATGCTCTCTCGATAGAACCAAATTCTCTCTCGATACGATAGATATTTTTGGAATTCCCTGTTGAATTTCTTCATCATGTCGGTACCACCGACATAAATGTCAGTAGCGCTAAACTATTGTGTAAGTATTCAAATTCCCTGAAATAAGGAAAAACCAACATAAGCCCAAATAAAAATTGATAATTTAACATATTTGGTAGAAATACTCAATATTTAATGCAATAGTGATTCACAAGCTAATAATGATAAAAAATGCATAACTCATGTCAAAGTGAACAATTATGCACTAAATGCATGAAAAAATAACCTGCGAAAAGGAACTAAAACTCAATGCATCAGTTTCTCAGAAGTAAGTAGTCATGGAGAGGCTTTGGAGGCTCTCTATTATGAGGTGGTGATCCTCCATTTAGGTTAGACATTCCTTTCTTCCCAAGTGATCTTCCACCTACCATTTTCAAATTCAATAGATGTTAGCAATCTCAAATGCAAGAACAACACAAAGAATAAAATAGAAACGGTGAAGACAATAGGAAAATTCAAAGTAAAATAAACTATCTAGACTGAGCACCTATCTCCCTGAAAATGACACCAAAAATCCTAACCTAACCAAGGGACAAGAGTGGATAACAAAGATGTCCCAGGACCTGATCTACACACTTAGATACATCAAACACTTTTATCCCACAAGAGTATGGGTTCAAAATATAGTATAGATCAAGCAAGTTAGGGATCAATCTACAGAAACAGATGATGGCACTAGAGCTAGATTCTCTTCACTAGGTTCCTATTGATGAGTGTAGGATTTTTAGGGTTTTACTTTGACTTTGAGATATACTAAGGTAAAAAAACAAGAAAGAAAAAAAATCAAACCTAAGTTAATCTTACAAATACAACGATATCTAACTAAGCAAGAAAGGCAATTACATGACCTTGGTTAACAATCAACACTACACTACCCAAAAGAAATCCTAATCAACACTAAACTAGACAATCATCTAAGCAAGGCGAGAAAGAGAGAAATGAACTACACTAGATTAACAGTTAAACTACGAAGACAAGAAACAAACTAAACTAGAAAATCCTAGCATCAAAGGCTAAAGATAAGAACTAACTACTCTAGCAAAGAAAAATTGTCAGGCCCTTAACCTAGATTAATTCATAAACATGCTTGCTTGTCTTAGTTTGTTGCTTAGTTTTGTAACTAAACTTTAGATTACGTTTAATATTAATTGGTAGTGTAATGTTTAAATTTGAGACAATTCATACTTTGTATTCTCAAGTTATATAATTTTATGTACTTTCATGGGCTTATCATAATTTTTCCTTTTATATGAGTCTAACTACAATTTTTATACTTGCAAATTTTGTTACGTGGTATTCTTGATAAATTTGTAAATTTTAATCTTATTTTGATTTTTCTTGGACCTTGTTATATAAGGTACTTATCCCTAATAGTATGGAGGCGAGGGTAAGTGCATCTAAGGATGCTGGTTTAGATCCATCAATTGATGGTTGTTTTGGGTGTGTCAGCCAATAGTTGTTATGGGTGTATCAACTAAGGGTTGTTTTGGGTGTGTCAACAAATGGTTAATCTGGATGTGTCAAGTGATGGCTATTCTAGGTGTGTCAACTGATGGTTATTTTGGGTGCGTCAACTCTTATTGTTCTTGATGTGTCAACTGATGATTGTTATGGGTGTGTGTATCTAATGATTGTTCTAGGCGTGTCAACCATTTGTTGATTTGGATATGCCAAAGATTGGTTGTCCTAGGTGGTTCACAACCCAATGGAAGTTCTTCATGTTCACAATCCAAAGAAAGTTCTTGGTGTTCATTAACCGATAGAAGTTCTGGTTTTCATTGATGTCAAGTGATAGAGGTTTTGGACACACTAAATGATGGAAAAATGGCCCTTTGACTAATGGAAACACTACTTTGGACCCTTTGACTATCTTTCTCTTCCATCATACCTATAAATACCCTCCCCTCTTACATCTAGAGAGCCTCTTAACAAATTTGTTTCTGGTATTAGAGACAAGCAAAAAACCATCAATATATGACAGGGAGGCCTCCACGAGACTAGATCGTAGAAGATCGTGGATGCATGTTGGTGCATGCCTTGGATCTAGCCTCAATAGGACGGATCTAAACATTCTAGCCTAGTTTTGTTCTCCCCACATGTAATATATCCTCTCCTAAACTCTTTTTCATACTATGTCACTCTTTTATCCTCTACCATGGATGAGATATATGGCACTTCAAGCTGGAAACTCATGGATATGATTAAAGAACCCTCTTTTCTTCTCTCTTTTCTATAGATCCACCTAGTTCTTGAGGAAATGATCTTTCTTGGATATTTAGAGGATAAAGTGCATATCTTTACTTCCCTTGTTAGTGGATCCTTTTTGTTTGGATGCTTTTATTCACCCTTGAGGTGAGTGATATAAATTTTGATGCATTTCTTGCCTACTTGTTACATGCATAACACTAATCTCTCTCTAAAAATCCCTATTATGCTAAAAGATGATCTTTTATGGATTGTTGGTGTCATTATGCTGGAGATATGAAGTTCCACGTATTTTTTATCCATGAAGTATATTTTTTACTATGAATTAAGTACCCTCTTTTAACATACATGGACTGAAATCTATAATGCATGTATAAATGGTACTAAAATGTCATTTTATGGTGTTTTTATACCCTAAGATGTGAAATCAACCTACATACCTTTACTTACAATTTGGGAATGTTATATAATGATTGTCGAGACCTTTTCTAGCCATTATGCTATTTACTAGTGGTTGGAAAAAATTGTAATAGTAAAGGTAGCTCGTTCATGGCAGTTTTTAGCATTACTATACTTCAATATGGAAAATAACATGACTTATGCATCCGATGGAGTTCTTAGATAAAATTTTAAGTGCTATTTTGTTTATGCCTTATAAAGCTACCATTTTAGATTCCAATGATATTTATAAGAGGAGTTAACATGATTATGATCTTAATGACAATATTAGGCTACAATCTACCATCAATAATGGTTTGGTCCTCTTTATAAAAAAGAATGGTTTACTATACCGTGATTGAGTAACTTCAAACTATTTTATACGTGTTAGATATTAATAAGTTTCAAAACATGGTATATTTAGTATATACTTCTAGATTCCTTGTATGTAATTTGATTTATGATGTCCAAAAACCTGTAATTGGCTTAATTAACCAAGTGATATAGAACTAGTAGCTCCCTATGACTATTGAACTATCTCAGTGTCAGAACAATCTGGGTAGAGAAATGAGTATTTCTTGTGGAAATTTTAATTGTGTGAAGGATATTGGTGTCCTGTACTGTTGAGTATATGCGGCTGCAAAAAGGGGTTATCTCTATCATCTGATTTCAAGGTTATGGTGAGCTATTAAGGCCGTGACTCAAATTTTATCTGACAGAGAGTGGATGTGGATATAAATCAGATTTGAGGGTTTATACATTCATTTTGGCGTCATGGCTTGTGTACCCAAGATAGACCCAGTTTTTAGTGGGATGGTTGTTGTATCAGAACCGGTAGGTTGGTCCTTTGTGCCACTATACTTTGTTCACTCATACTGACCTTGGAAAAGAGATGTCATCCTAATATTTTATATGACATTGATTGTGAATTATAGTTGTCAACTAATAGCTTGAGTGGTATGCCTCAATCTGTCTTGGGCTTATTAAAATATGTAATTTAGTTGTACAATATATCTATTAGGGTTATTTGGCCAATCACATTGCATGATGGCCACTGATTTTCTTCTTATGCTAGTATCAGTTGTGATTAATTTTTTTGGTTTTATATCTTTACACATCTAATTATCTGTATCTATCACTTTATCTATACTTCTCATTGTATAGATTTTGATTAGTTCTCCCACCTGTTATGTTATTTGCTTTGACTGATTGTAATACATAAACTATTTGTAAGTAGTAAATGTTATTAGCTGTTACATCAGACTTGGGCCTCAGCTTGTGGTTTCCATGCCTTTTTAGGTGATGAACATCATGGTCAAACATTTGGTAATGAGGAGACTCAATTTAGAGATATGTAGATTTAAGAGGTTGATGTGGGCTTAGTTAGAGTCCTAGATTCATCCCTATATTCTTAGGTATGGGAAGAGGGATATGTAAATCATGTATATCAACTCGAGTTTTGGTTGTATGTCATGAATAATGTATATACTGTAGTCATCTTGCAAATACCTTTTGTGACCGAGGTCACCAAATTCATCTAAAGTTACCTGGTAGGAATATATATATATATATATATATATATATATATATATATATATATATATTGAGAGGCATTTGAATAACATTATATGGTGATCGAATCTTAGTAATCGAACTATATGGATAAAAAATATACCTTTTTATTACCTTCCTATAAAATTTCATCATCACAAGACTTATATTTCATGCACAACAAGAAAATACTTTTCAACACTCAATATTGAGTTTGAGGCTGACCATTGCATGTAAAATATGTATATTGTTTATATCGACATGTAAATAACATCCAATCACAATGATTTTTTGCATGAAGTTAGATGAAATGATGTTCTTCCCATACATAATGTTGGATATTAAAAACAAGGTATAAGTATATAGTTATTCAAATGCCTCTCATGCTCTCATCATAGCATGTTTGTCAATAGACCGCTACCCTATATATATATATATATATATATATATATATATATATATATATATATATATATATATATATATATATGGGATTAAGAGAGAAAGATTTCTCCCCCTCTCCCATGCCTGTGGAGGAGGCTGAATGCCCGAGAGGGTGGTAAATCAATGCGGCAACTGGGATTCGAACCCGGTTCCCTTTGTTAGGGGACACCATGCTTGACCACTTGAGCCACTCCTTGTCAGCATATATATATATATATGTATGTATATATATATATATATATATATATATATATATATATATATATATATATATATATATGGGGTTGGACCTTTGTGTAAATACCTCTTTAGTAATACTTGGTATATTTTATTAGGTTGTAATTCTATATAATTTTTGTAATTTTTCTAAATAAATTTTTAAATAGTTTCTTAGATTAGAGTAATCTCATTTTGTGTGGTAGGTTGCCACATTTGATGGCATCAGAGCCTTATGTTTTCTGAGTCTATAGGGACACAAGACTTAGGTTGTTATGTCTATTCTTATGTATCCAACATATCTAACCATGAATTATGGTTATGTATATATGTCTGGAGAATGTGAAGAACATGATGAAAAAGTTATATGGTGCCAAAAGATAGGTGTACCCAAGATGGTGGCAAGAACAATCTGACTTGCATCCCTTGGATCCTACAACCTTCATTGGTCCAACCTTTCAATTTGTTTTGGATAGCTAATGGTGACAATTACACATTTGGATAATTAGGAACTTGTACCTCCTTCTAAGGAACCTTTCCAAAATGCTAATTCACATGGTGTGGGGAAGACTTTTCAGAGGCTGAAGCATGTGGGATCCATCAAGTATGCAGGCACATCGGACCCAACATATGTGGACATGTGGCTGACAAAGTTGGAGAAGGCATTTTGGATCTTGGATATCACCAAGGAGGACAAGGCTAAGCATGCAATCTACATAATTAAGGGTAGTGTTGGCCACTCATAGGCCATTGGAAAACAGAAGAGGCGGGAAAAGTGATCATTTGGGTTGAGTTTTAGTGGTAGTTTATGAGCCATTAGTTTCACGAGTAATATCTATAGGACAATGTGGCTCAGTTTGAGAATTTGCACCAAGGATCATGGTCTGTGAATGACTATGAGGTGAACTTTATAGATGAGCTAAGATTTATTCCTCACATGACAACAATAGATAAGGAGCAGATTAGGAAGTTTGAGAAGGGTTTGAATGCTGAGTTGGTATAGACAACATCAACTATAGAGACATATGAAAACTTTTGCATCATCATGGTGGTAATTATGAGGTATAGAGGACAACTATGAACCTATGAGATGCCAATGCAAGGAAGAGGCCAACTCAGTGCTAATGTAGATATTGGACAACTACAAGAATCAGAGGTTTTCTACACTACAAAAACAACAACAATATCAATAGTCACACCAGAGGTCAGTAGTTTCTATGTTGAGAACATTAGTACAATCAAAATGGTATCCTAGTAAGGGAAGATGTTGCAATATGATATAAGGATTTGCTTCAAGTGCTGACAAGTTGGGCATGTCCAATGGTCCTATCCTCAGAGGAACCAACAAGTTAAACACCAACCAAGGCAGAACCAACAAGGCTTGTAGTAGTAGTTTTACAATAGAGGTAGTGGAAGAGGATGTGTCCAGACATCCAAGAAGGGTCTTCTAGACCAGGAAGTAGGGGTTAAGGCTGAGGACGTCAATAGGAAATAACTAAATTCTATTCCATTAGTTAGCCGAAAGGTGTGGTCAACCTATGAACCATTAGAACTAAGATGCAAATTTTTTGTTCTGACTTATTTGCAATTACGTATGTATCTATTCTGGTTGACCTAGCTGCAACACACTTGTTTATCACTAGAGAGGTGATAAATAGATGTACATTCCATGTTTTGAGTAATGTCGATAACCTATTTCTATAAACTCCTTTAGTTGATTCTGTAATGTTGTGGGAGGTGTGTCCATCTCGTGTTCTTTCTTTCTCAATGTACAAAATTCAAATGGATCTTATGACACTTGATATGCATGGGTTTGATGTGATCATAGGAATGGATACTTTGGATAATTACAAAGTTGTTTGGATAGTGGTTCCAAGGATGTGAAGTTTTGTAAGGGAGATATCTCTTAGACTTTCTAAGGAGATAGGAAGATTCTTCATACATGTATGGTGTTAGTTTGAAAATGGAGAAGTTGATAAGACACAAATGTGTGATTTTCTTGGGTCAGATGGTTGATACAAGGTGAGGAGTCCTAGTATATAGGAAGTACCCATGGTGTTTGAGTTTGATGATGTCTTCTCCACTCAGTTTATTGGTGTTCCACTTCTGAGAGAGATTGATTTTGAAATCAATCTTTTTCTCTACATGCAACACACATCATAACACCCTATAGGATGATGGCTCTACCTGAGATGAAGAACTTGAAGAAGTAGTTACATGTTTTTTGGATAAGGGTTTCATACAACAAATCATGTCCCCTTGGGGTGCTCCAATGTTGTATATGAAGAAGAAGTATGATTCTATGAGGCTTTGCATATGCTACTAGCAGTTGAACAAGGTCACAGTGAAATACAAACATCCTTTACGAAAGATAGATTACTTATTTGATTAGTTGAGAGGTGCTATACTATTTTCCAAGATAGATATGAGATTAGGGTATCACTAATCAAGGACCAAGGAATATGATTGACTTAAGACTCTTTTTGGACTAGGTATATCATTATGAGTTTGTGGTTGTGCTGTTTGGGCTAACCAATGCAGGTTATGCCATTTGGGCAAACCAATGCACTGGTAATATTCATGGACTTGATGAATAAAGTTTTCAAACATATCTTGACCAGTTGGTAGTGATATTCATAGATTATAGCTTGTTATACTCTAGGGATAGGCATTAAAATGAAAAACATCTTTGCCAGACATTTAAGTTGTTGAAGTGGTACATGATATATGCTCAGTTCAAAAAGTGTGAGTTTTGGATGACTGAGGTTTCTTTTCTTAGTTGAATGTCATTTTGAAAAGGCATTTAAATAGATTTACCTTTAAATAGGTTTATTAGGAAGTGGGTGCCTTTTATTTGGATTGAGAAGTGTCAACTCTCTTTTTAATTATTGAAGGAAAAGTTGACAACAAATCCAATGTTGGTGATGCTAGAGCTTCGGAAAGACTACTCCATTTTATATGATTGTTTGAAGAATGGTTTTGGGTGTGTGATGATGTAGAACAAGAATGTGATTTCTTTTGCTTCTCAAAAGCTTAAGTAACATGAGAAGAAACACCCATGTAACGACTGGGCCCACTACCCAAGAATCTAGTAGAGTTTCAAGGATGAAGACTGGCCCCATAGACCACCACTAGCCTTAACTACTCACTTTGTCCTCACTCACATGCAAGCCAGGATAAACTTTCTGACTGGTCAACCATCCTAGTACTACTCTGGATGAGCACACTTAACCACATAGTTCTTTAGTGACAGGCTCCCAGCAAAAGAGGTGCACCTTGGTGATATGGGTATTACAATCATTCCTTTTAATATCATTTTATCTAAGGCTTCAAATGATGGGACGTTACAATCTCCCCCACTTAGACTCTTGACTTCCTCATAAAAGATTAACTATATTGCCTCATAATATTTCCCCATTTCAGTACATACCAAAATGGCCCATGTACACCCAACTCTCGACCATGTCTACTAGTGCAAGGGTGGCTCCATCAACTAGGATAGCCCTTCCAACATGCCTAGATCATACAACTCAAAGACTGGCATGCCACAAGCCCAAGTGGGCCCCACATACTGGAAGGGAATTGGCTTTGATAGCATTTGTAAGGATCGAGCCCACTTCTTAAGGCTCTAGTAGAGTTTCAGGGATGAAGACTGGCCCCATAGACCACCACTAGAATAACTACACACTTTGTCCTCACTCACATGCAATCTAGGATAAACTTCCTAACTAGTCATTTGTCCTAGTACTACTCTAGGCTAAGCACACTTAACAATAGAGTTATTTAGTAATGGGCTCCCTGAAAAGAAGGTGCACCTTGGTGATATTGCTTGTTAAATCATTCCTTTTAAGATAATTTTATCGAGTCTTCAAATCCTGGGACATTACAACCCAGCACAGGACATGGAATTATCAGTTGTAATTCTTTCTTTAAAGATTTGGAGGCACTATCTATATGGAGATAAGTGTCAAATATTCATGGACCACAAAATCTTCAATGCATCTTCTCGAAGTAGGAGTTGAACATGAGGTAGAGGAGATGATTGGATATAATAAACTATTATGTATGTATGATAGGGTATCATATGGGGAAGGCAAATGTATATGTTGATGCTTTGAGTAGAAAGTCTTCATCATTCCATATCCATATACATATAAAGTATAATTGTAGTACATGGATTATACACGAGGGACATGTTGGTATCACTTTGGAAGATGAATGTACAGTTATTAGTCTCTTTGTTTGCAGGTTTGGTGGCACAATTACAAGTGAATTTGATTTTGATATTAGTAGACCAAAGATGTCTAGAAGAATGATATCATGATATAGAACATTAAATTAAGGTTTGACAACAGGAACCATGAAGGCTTCCATGAGACAGATGATGGGATAGTGCGATTTCACAATCGGATGGTGGTTCTTGACATTTGTTAGTTTGGCATAGTTTTTACTTGAGGAGGTTCATTCCTTGATGTATGTGATGCATCCTGGAAGTACCAAGATGTATCACAATCTCGAGGACTTGTACTGGTGGCTAGACTTGAAGTGTGAAGTAGTAGATCTTGTGGCCAAGTGTCTAGTTTGTTACTAGGTCAAGGCAAAGCATCATAAAGCTACAAGAATGTTGTGGCCTTTAATAATTCCTTAGTGGAAATATGATCATATAACCACAAACTTTGTAGTTTGTCTTCTTAGGGAAACTAAGGGTCTTGATTCCATTTTAGTGATTGCTAATCAGTTGATGAAGGATATTCACTTTCTACCGATCAAGACTACCTACACCATAGAGAAGTTGGCACAAATATACTTTGATGAGTTAGTTCATTTGCACAACATACCGGTACAATAGTATTAGAAAAATGTTCTTAGTTCATTAGTAGATTCTAGGAGTGTCTACATGCAGCTTTTAGGACACAGTTGAAGTTCAGTACAACCTTTGACCTACAAACATATGGTCAATGAATGAGAACCATACAAATTTTAGATGATATTTTGAGAGCATGTGTAATCCACTTTGTTGGAAGTTGGGATATTCAACTCAACCTGATCAAGTTTGCTTACAAAATAGTTCCAAAGGAGCATAGATATGGTGTCATACAAATATTCACATGAACGATGATGTATATCTCCTTTTTGTTGGTATGAGGTAGGTGAATATCAGGTGTTGGGTCCTGAGCTGGTTCAACATACTATAGAAAACATCAAGTTGATTATGCAACAATTGAAGGAATCACATGATAGACATAATTCATATGAAGATAATGAACACCAACCTTTAGAGTTCCAAGTTGGAGACCGTGTGTATCTCAAAGTATCCCACTGTAAAGGTGTTTTGAGTTTTGGAAAGAAGGGTAAGTTGGTTCTTGGTCTATGTGACCTTACCCTATCAGATCTCGAGTTGGGAAGGTGGCATACATACTGGATATACTGCCAGAGTAGCACTACTTCCACAATGTTTTTCATGTTCTGATGTTGATAAAAGTCTCAAACTGATATGGAGAAGACAATACAACCAAGAAAGGTCTATTCGAAGGATTATGTCTCCTATGTTGAGGGTCTGGTTTTAATCTTAGATAGGCGATTGCACAACTTGAGGAAGAATGCTATAGGTTTAGTGAAGGTGTTGTTGCAACACTGTGATGTAGAGGAAGCCACATGGGAGTTGTAGGATGAGATGCAGAAGAAGTGTCCATCTTTGTTTGCGTAAGATTTTGGGGACAAAATCCTTGTTAGGGATTTGTGGTTGTAAGGCCCTTAAAATGTGTCAATTTACAAACATGTTTTTTCCAATTGAATTTCATTGCCTATTTTTGTAAATAAATTATATATTATGTTTTAATATTAGTTGGTAAATCTGTGTTTAACATTTGAGCAAATACGAGCTTTATTTTCTCAAGTTATGTAATTTTATGTACTTTCATGGACTTATATACAATTTTTCCCTATCCAGGGTCTAACTACAATTTTTATATGTGTATATTTGTGACATGGTATTCTTGATAATCGGGTAAAATTTTATCTTATGTGTATGTTTTTTGAACCTTGTTACTTAAGTACGATTCCCTTATGACATACTAGTGTAGAAGTGAGGGTAAGTGCACCTACTGGTGTTTGCTCCATCAACTGATGGTTGTTCTTGATGTATCAACCAATGGGTGTTATGAGTGTGTAAAATGAAGGTGGTTCTAGGTGTATCAACATATGGTTGTTTAAAGTGTGTCAACCGATGGTTGTTCTAAGCGTGTCAACTAATAGTTTCTCTTAGAAATGGGCATTCAACTAATTTGGTATGTTATTGTTAATTTGGTTCAGTTAAATGGTTAATTTTAGGTATAATATTTTAACCATTAACCTATCTGAAAATTAGTGTCAGATAATTCAATTATGGTTAATCGATTAATGTGGTTGGCGAAATGGGTTAATTGATGCACGATTTATCGCACGTGAAAATTCACTAGGGATGATATCCTTAGAGTTTATCTGATCTAAGTGCATGATAATATCACTTACAATTAAACAAATCTTACCATAGTATTCATGATCGGATCTAAAGGACAACATTTTTAAGAGTCGTCCTAATCAAGGTAATTAAGCAAAACATAGTATTTATACAAAAGGTGGGTTGATTGTTGATTATACTAAGATTGCAAATAAACAAAGAGATGAATTAAGGGTTAATTATCAGATGATGGAAACACCAGGGTGGAATGGGCTTCATCACTGCTTCCTATCGTTCACTCTCACGTCATCATATTAAACATGAAAATACATATGTTAAGGCCAAGTAAATCCCACTTTTGGTGTTAGGATAAAACTCAGACACATATCACTCCAAAATCATCATTGCATTACATAGAGATGATACATTAACAACTGGGATCCTATATTCAAAGTTCTGCACACCTAAGATATGATAAACATGTCAAGTTGTTGATCAGGAAAAAATATAACTTTGAAAACAAAACATTCTAAACATGTGAAGGTTAAACAATAATAGATGTAGTAGGGAAAACAAAATTGGGTAGTAGGGCTACTCCCTGCACCCTAGGACTACTCAATAATGGGAGTAGTAACAAAATCAATAGTGGAAGAAAGTAAAGAGGCCATCATTATAGTAGAAAATGAAGGGACTATCATGATGTTTAGATGGTGCCTTCGAGGTCTGGATTATGGCAGTCATTGCATCAGTAGTATAAGACCTCTAACGTGTGTTAGAGGAGACTTCTAGGGTGTCATCTTAATTCACCAAGGTTGGATCTAAACACTATGAGTAGAGAGAAGTAGGTTGACCAAGGTGGATGTCATCAACCATTGGAAATAGTTGTTATGGGACAAACCTTTCTTGAGGTCTGAACCTTGGATCCTTTACAGAGTTGAAGGTGGAAGGGATTTTGGTTGATGTTTGTAAATTGGTGGAAACAACCAATGGTTTCTGAAGGAGGATGTTGAGGAATGATAATGGAAGCCTTGAAGCGTCAATCACACATCCTTAATATTGTGGCTGCAACCTTCTATAGATATAGGTTAGGGTTTTGAATCCTCCCAACCATCTTGCAGGTAAACCTTTGGTCACCATGGAGGTGAGAGATAACATTGGGAGGTAGATGGAGGGTCTATAACTATCAATGTTTCCATTGGTAGATGAACGGTTGGTAAAACCATTGGTAGACCAAATGTTAGTAAAAACATAAGAATATGAAGTATAGAATGTGATTGTTGAGTGAAACTCCACCATCTAGTTATTCACTTCAAAACTTCAAAAGCTATGTGCATGAGAACCATCGAAAGGTAGACATAGCATGACCCTACAAAAGTAGACACATGAGAATTGCTGGAAGACAGACGTACTCCAAGCATTAGTAGGAAATCATGCTAGACTTCCATTTAAAGGGAGTGAAACACTTCCATTAGAAGTTGAGTGCCAGACTTCCCTCAATTGTCAACTAGTGGAAGGGTAGAGTGAGAAAATTGATGGTTTGCTAGAGTTATGCAAATCTGATGGTTTCACAAAAATATGCAAACCAATGAAATGTCTCCCATCACCTTTCAACTAATGGCATAGAAGAGTAACACCCACCCACCCCTGAGGCCATTGTCATGTGTCATAGGATTTGCAAGTGTGAAGCATCAACTGATGGAATCATCAAATGATGGAGGGACAAATTCATAAAAATGTGGTCCAATTATTGAATATTTATCGTGCCCACTAAACAGTTAGAGAGACCATCATCTTCTACACCTGTGCATGTGATATGGAGTTCAAACCTACCATGAAAACCAGGGATTGAAATTTAAAATCCTAGAATTAATATAAAACAAGAAAAGCCTAAAAGTAATCTAGTTCTAAAGTAAAGTGATGTGAATGAATGCAAAACTAGACTAAAAATACAACTAATACTAGGGTGCATATGAATATATCAAATAATGCCAAATTGAATGTTGCTTGACCCCAAGTATACAAAATCCAAAACAGTCATCAAATGAAACTTTCAGCCCATGCAACTACCTCAGTTTCACATCTGCTCATTTCCATACTACCTAATATGGCCAAGATTCCCAACTTCTTGAGATCACATAACACATCAATCCATGTCTTCTTTTCCAATTTTTCTTCCAAAAAACAGTTCTTGAGCAAACACATCATAGAGTTATCATGAGAGTTCAAAGAATCCTTCTACACAACAAGTATGCATATGATCTCACACTGGGGTGCGTGAAAAGGATATTGACAAGAGACTACCATTGTCTCCTTAGGTAGAATATGGAGGAATGGGGTTGCAAATGGAAGATGTGAACTCTCCTCTATACAAATTGAGATTGCATTTATTTTTACAAATAGATATATTGTAACACAATTGCTTTTGTATGCACATGTGCATCTTTTTTCTTGGTGGTGGCCCCTATTACATAGAGATGAGTATGGAAGCAACATATAGAGTAGGCAGGTGTGTGCCACCCCGAACTTGGAAGTTGGCACTTTTTATAGACTTTCATTTTCTTTTTAATTGATGGAAGGTAATATGTGGAAAAAGAACTATGGAAGAGGGGTCCAACCAACATGAAACTTGAGTTACAATTCAGTGAACTACATTGTTCTCATAGTCTCATTCTTCTGAAATTTGACATGATAAGGGGATAAGTGATTATTTCATAAATTTGTTTCACTATTCTATTAGAATAATGATGTATTTGATTCCTCTTAGTCCTTAAATACTAGCCATTCTTTCCAAGGAAACATGATGTTTGGATTCTTAGGCCACATGGGTTGATTTCAAGCCATTGATTGTATCAAAAATCTGTCATTGTGAGGTGTTACTTTAATTAAGAGAGGTAAGTGATGTTATTATGCATGGATGCAATATAAATTTGAACGTAAGCCGGATAAATAATAGCTTTGTTTAAAAACCTTTAAGCTAAATGCACTATAGAAATGCATCTCTGAGATCATAAGTTACAAAATTTTAGTTATGGGTAGAGATTAGAATACAAACCACCCACCCTCCACCCTGAACATAGATATTTTCTCATCCCCAAGAAAACACTAAATACAAGATGGAGGGGAAGAACTTGACCAATTGGTCCACAAGATGTGGTTGCTCTCCATTTAGTAGACGTCATTCACCTATAATCAAAGACATCAGAACATATGACCTTTTCATGAGATTCTCTAATTATCTAAATGCAAATATGAATTAAAATGAAAAAACTAGAATGAAAGTAACACTTGGGTTTTCTCCCGAGAAATGCTTATATTAAATGTCGAGACCTTGATGCCCGAAGCTCAGTCATGATATATAGGGGGAAGGAGTGTGAGGTGTTGGTTGGCCTACACATCGTCCATTGCAAAGTACCTTTTGAGACACAAGCCATTGACTTTGTACTCACCAGCCTTTCCACTCCAAATTGTAATAGTTCCATAAGGGAAGATATGCATGATAATAAATAGACCCAACCATCATGTTCTAAGCTTTCTTAGAAAGAGATGGAGACAAAATTTATGAAGTAATACTTGTTGTCCAACCTAGAAATCCTTCCTCTTCAGGTTGCTATCATGCTACAACTTTGTGTGCTCCTCGTAAATTTTAACATTATTGTATGATGTCAGCCTTGGTTCTTCTAGTTCTTACAATTGAAGAAAATGATTTTGTTTTTCAGAACATAGGTCATAGTTGAGATCTTTGATGGCTTATCAAGCCTTTTTTTCAAGCTCTACTAGTAGGTGAAATACTTCTCATGAATGTAGCAGAAAGGTTAGTTCCCAGTGGGTCTTATAAGTAGTTCTGTATGACCAAAGTGCATCATCGAATTTGTAAGCCCAATATTACATTGTGTAAAAAAATGTTTTTTCAAGAATGGACTTAAATTTTTGATTAGAAACCTCCACCTGGGCACTTTTTTGAGTATGATATGGGGTAGCCACACAATGAGAGACACCATACTTGTGAATGGACACTTCAAAGTTATGATCGAGGACGTGTGATTCCCCATTAGAGATGACAATGTGTGGGACTCCCAATTATGGAAATATGATGTCTTTGAAAAGTTTTTGACTAGTATGAAGTTTTGAGAATCTGTGGGGATGTCTTTGACCCATTTTGAGACATAATCAACAACTACAAGGATGTAGTTAGAAGCCATAAGAAGAGGAAAATGGAACCATGTAGTGCACACCCCAAACATCAAAGGTCTTCCCTTCTTTCTAAAGGTTGAGGGGTATCTCATCCCTCTTAGATATATTCCCAGATTACTGACATTGGTCCCAAGACTTGACAAAGCTATGGGCATTCTTGAAGATAGAGGGCCAAAAGAACCCACATTGAAGGGCCTTCAATGAAATATTTTTGGAGTTCATTTGACCACTAGTTGGGCCAGAATGACACTATTCAAGATAAGGAGGAGCTTCCTATTGGGAGATGCACCGATAATGGAGGCCATCTAAACATAATTGGAAAGTATAAATCTCATACCAGTAGTAATGGTGAATGTCTGACATGAAATTCTTCTTTTTGTTCCCTATGCAATATGGATGAAGCACCCTTGCATCAATGTATTCACAAAAGTAGCATGCCATGGGGTGAATATAGGTACTCCAAACAAGTGATCATCAAGAAAAGAGTCATTGACGAGGATGGTGTCATTTTCTTTGATATGAAATCCACTAATATAACCAACATCAACATTTTTGGTTCCCTTCTTGTCCTTGATTTCTAGATTGAACTCTTGGAATAGTAAGATCCATGTGACCAATCTATGTTTTGCATCCTTCTTTGACATTAGCTACTTGATATACATGATCAATGTAGGTAATCACTTGCAAACCTATTAGATAGGAGAAAATTTTTTCAAAGGAATAGACAATGGAAAGAAGCTCATTTTTAGTGGTCATATAATTCTTTTGTGCATCGTCTAGGATCTACCTGGCATAGTAGAATACATGGTTCTTCTTGTTGATATGCTGCCCCAAAAAAGCACCTACATTGTACTGACTAGCATCACACATAATTGTTGGTATGTATGCCCAGAGAGCCAATCATATGATGATTGTGATGGAATATTATATAAAGTATTTGATTAATAATAAAGACAACCTTCCGATTCATTCTGTTTCACTCAGCTATGAGATAATGGGGAAGCATAATGAATGTCTAAAGAATAACATTACGTAGTGACGTATGTCTTCAAGTGCATGACTTGAACAAATGAGATCATACAAATCTTAAGATATGTACATTCTTTATATTCCCCGAATCAGATGTTATAATGGAAGGCAGGTAGATATAAATAACTCATAAGACTAGAATGTTTGTTGGTTGATGAGAAAATGGCATTAGTCATGATATGTGATATCAAACCAAGCAGATAGATACTTGTTAGAGAATCGTGTGTTAGACATACCCATCTTGAAAGTGATATGTGGAAACCATACTTGGTGGTTACGATCATCTCTCATAGTGAAGGTGGTGATTATTGTTCTTAGACCTGAATCACTACACTCATCACATGTCATTCGTTGTGTTTTGACATCATCCACCATAATTCTGAATAAGGGTTGCCATAAAGGTCATGATTGGATGCACTGTGACATATGAGGATGATTATGAGTGACGTAGATGGGCTTGTACCTCCTATAATAGTTTGATATCTTGTCCACTTGTAAGTGAGACTGAGAAAGGAATCCACAAGCACATGTAAATCAATATATGATATTGAGGTCACATATATCTCATATAATATGCTCTAGTTCAAGGAACATGTATTGAACATTGAAGTGATGATGATTACATACCTCAAGTCAATCCAAATATTAGAGACAAAGAAATTATACAATCACTATAACACCTATCACAAATTGTAGGTTGAAGTTATTCTCCAACATTCCATTTACTTGGGTAGCAATGATGTGTGACTAAGCACCACTCTTTGCTTGTGAAGTGACAAGTGAGTTAGGAACATTCACTGGTAACATAATATGGAACCTATTGTTGGTATGTATGCCCTGAGAGACAATCATGGGATGATTGGTGGGATGCTTTAAGATTGATTTGATAAACATCAAAGGCAAGCTTCCAATTCTTTCTAGTTCAGTCATATGAGATAGTGATAGAACAGATTGAATGTCTAGAGAATGACAGTACTCAATGACGTATGCCTTCAGGTTCATGACCTGAACGATGAGATCATACAGATGCTAAGAGTTTGTACATTCTTGTTATGTCCCTAGTCAGATGTCATTGTGGAAGGTAGATAGACAACAATGACACACAAGACTAGATTGTGTTGGTTGATAACAAAATCTCATTAGTCATGATATAGAGATATCAAACCAAACACATAGGTACTTGTTAGAGAACAAGTGTACCGGACAGACCCACTGTGAGTTTGACACATGGAACCATGATATGGTAGTCACAATCAGTACTCACAGTGATGGTGGTGAGTGTGATTCTTTGACCTGAAATCACTACACTCAACACATGTCGTTGGGCACACTTTGACATCATCAAACGCAGTCCTGAAACATGGGTTGTTATAAAGGTGATGATTGGGTGGATTTGACACATGGGGCTTTTGAGGGGTGAGTGATAGATATGGGATTTGTCCCTCCTGAGGGAGTTTGATATCCAAGGCCACTTGATGAGTAGGATTGAGATAGGCATGCGCACGCATGTGTGAATCAATATGTGATATTGATGTCGTACATATCTCCTTCAATCTGCTCTGAGATCAAGAAAGTGAATGAATGTTGACAGGATGACTGTTCCATGCCTTGAGTTCATTCGGGATATCAGTGACAAAGGAAGTATACATTCACTATAACACCATTCACGGATTGTAGGATGAAAGTTGTTCTCCAACTTTCTACTTTCACTTGGGTAGCAATGATGTGTGACTAGGCACCGCTCTTTGCTTGTGAAGTCATAAGTGTTATGGACTTTCACTGCCAACGTGAAATGGACCTGCAGGGTCACACACAAAGGATTTAACCTGAAAGAGGAGTTTTGTCCACAAGCAACATTTAGATTGATTACTAAAGGAGTTTAGTAGTTCAATTAAACACTCAATCAGTTGATAGCTCAATATCATATGGTTCAAGGTGTTGGACGCATTGATTGGAGTATCAGATTGATTGAAATCGCATTTGACTGATTCTGCACAACCTGTACTCCCAACCGATCGGTTCAAGTGTTGAACCGGTCGGCTGAGGTTGCTGAACCGGTCGGCTCAAGTGTTGAGCCGATCGGCTCAAGCCCAGGGTGAAACGAGCGGTTCAAGTGTTGAACCGATCGGTTCAACTGGTGCAACCGAGCAAGTTGGGAAAGTCAGGTCGGTGAAAATTTTCTTTGTGTTTCACTTGCCCAATTTGATTGGAACAAGGATTGGTATTCGATACCAATTAGAAACAAAAGAAGGAAAGTCAATCGGGAACCGACCAGGACCACGAACCGACCGGTTCAGAAGTGAACCGATCGGCTCATGGGTCCCAACCGATCGGTTGGTGCTCGAACCGACCGGTTCAGGTCCCCAACCGACTGGTTCATTTATGAACCGATCGGTTCAGGTTGCGAGTTGGTTGCTTTTTGTGGAAAATCTCGGACCCTTCTACTCCTGCTTTAGTCCCATATTGTCGGGGACAGAGAACCCTGTCCCATGACCCACCTATATATATAGGGGTATTGGGGGCTTCTCAAAGAACAACTCAGTGCAACCAGTTGCTCTGAAAAGTTGTTGTTCTCTCTGGTTTTGGTAACCGAGAGAGAGCCCGAGCAAGTGCTTCCCACAAAAGGGAGGTGCAGCAAGGGAAGGACAACTGCAGTCGCAACTGGAGGCAGGAGAGTGTGTTGACGACTAGTACGTCAACAGGAGGGTGCGACTCCTTCCACTTCCTTGTGGGACAAGGAGTGTGGAGTTCCAGGTGGTCCGTGTGGACTACTACAGAGGCGGGAGGACACTGCCGCTTAGGAGGACAACTGTCATCCGGTAGTCTGGTATTAGGAGGAGTCGTCAGTCCCGGTGCGACCAGGAGCTGCACAGACACTATCCAAGACCGGAGTTGAAGACCGCGCATTGCGCGAGGTATTGTCGCCGAGCAAGCCTCGGGACAAGGTATGATTCCACAAACCATCCTTTCGTATTATATAGACGTGGACGCGTTTCCTTGGTATGGGTTTGGGGAGAATTGTTTTTGTTTCCGCTGCCTTCTCCGTCTCCCCTCAAACCCAACAGTGGTATCAGAGCCACGTCAACTGCTCTATATTTTATGAATATCGATATGATCGATTTTGGTTTGCCGCCTTTATTTATTGCATACAATGCAAATAATATCAGCTTTGTGCATGTCCAATCCTAAATCCACAAATCCCAAATTACATATATGATATGTATTATTAATGCACTCGATACAAGTCTCCCTTAAACGAGTTTTGTGGTGGATGTGTGTAGCGTGATTATGGCCTATAAACACCTATCTGTGATTGGTTGTGTGTGGTTGCTTGCATCTCAGTCTGCGCACCAATCTTCCCTCTCTTATTTCTGATGTAACTCGAAATAATTCGAGATTCTTTCCTACCTTTGCTCCCCCCTAATGTAACTCGGGGTTTCTTCTTTTAAGAAATGTAATAATTATGATAGATTTTATTTCCTGTTATGTCAAAGACCGACGGACATCAAGACGACAACTGAAACGATCGGTTCAAGGCGTGAACTGATCGGTTGACGTTCCAGACGGTCGGTTCAAGGAGTGAACCGATCCGTTGATGACCGGTCCGAGGAGCGAGACAAGCGGGTGGAGGACATGAAGAAATGCACGACGACCAGGTGAACTGATCGGTTGGAGGAGCCAACCGATCAGCTGGTGGCACCCAGACGACCGGCTGGAGAGTACAGATCATTCATGAGATGAGTTGATCAACTCGGAAGGCAAGGCACAGAAGTTCATCTTGTATAGGTTGCATGTGATGTAGACCTAGATGATCGTGATTCCTCTTGGCTCGAGGAATCACATTAGGATGGACATAATCATCGCTTTTTATCATTTGTACATGTTTTCTGTGGGATATAGCATGTATATGATACGTACTATGTATTGTGGTGATTGGATATGTATATGTATATAAAAACCAAATCCCTCATTAAAAATATTAAGTTTTAGATGCCTTCCAAATATGAAACACATGAAAAACTTGATCGACCAAGTGTGTGCACGCCCTAGCGTGGTGCACCGTCTATCTCGTGGAAGCATGAAGGATGAATGTGTGGGTCTGCCCTAGTAGGGTGCATGTTCATCGTGTTTGCTTTGGGTCAGACTTAACAAGGTGACCTAGATAGGATCTAGCGCCTTGAGGCATGGAGATGATCATTGCAAGGAGTTGTATATGACATCTTATCAAGAGTTGCATATGATGCAATTGGCAAAAGTTGCCTACCTAAGAGATCTAAGTTGTGGGCGATCAGCCCTAGATGACTCATAACTTAGAGGATTTTAGGATCTTGCCCACTAGAAGGTTGTACGCTGCAATCTTCTGAATTGATGGTGAGGGCTATCAATTTGAACTAAAATAGTGGGAGCGATAATTAATTAAAGGCCTAATTTTTATCGTCAACTTTTCAAATCAATCAAACAAGTCAAAAGAGTTTTGGACTAAAACTGCATATATTTCCTTTTGTTAAAATAAATGGTTAATCAAAAAATCACTTTAATTGTGATCGGTCCTTGAGACCAACAAATAAATGGGAATAATTCCACGACTGGTTAGGACATTGAGAAGTGTTCTCAATCGTAGAGTGAAAGCTCTAAATCCTAGTTATACCAGAGCCAAATGAACTCGATCCCACCACATCAATGGATGAAAGTATGCTTATGAAAGCATACCGAGGATGACATTGATGAGGAGTGCGTAATGTTGTGTTCTCTGAACTATGAGTTGTAGAGACAACATGAGACATATGATGTCTCCAAGACACTGTCCTAGTATATCATGACAGAAGGAGATCCAGTAAGGTATTCACACATTCAATGTGATTGGGTATGTGGAAAACCTGACTAAGAAGGATTCCCTCTGAGCCAAGAGTTGGCTATTGGTATGATACTGCAAATGTTGCGAGGATCATACAATTCATGATAAGCTACAACATGAACAACTTTGACAAGCGTTGACAGAGTTGTTGGACATGTTGAGGATAGTAAAGGCAAAGATGAAGAAAGACAAACCATAATCTTTGATGTGATCAAAGAGAAAGGTAATTCTTAAGGGCAAGGATAAGGGCAAAGCAAAGAAGTGTTCTGATGCTAGCCAACAATCCAAGCCGTCTTCAGCCTCAAGGCACATGGGGAAGGGGTGTATGAGGGATTTCCCTCTATATCTGGAAGAACAAAGAAGACGAAGGAGGGGATGGAGATCTCCACCTAAGGTATCATGAAATGAACCACTTCTTTATCCGAGGTATATGATACCAAGATATGGATATGTCATATATGATATGCAATATCTGCAAAGAAGTGATGGCCTTTGTGAAAGGACCAAGAAAGAAGTACCCATCATTGGAGCAAGTGTTTCTGCCATTAGTAGGAGTATCTTTTAGTTTATTTCAGCCTAAAGGGCACGAAATAGAGTTGAGAACTGCTATTTCATATATTGCCAACATATTGAAACACTTTATTATTGCATATTGTATGACAATGATGGCAATTAATAAAGTTGATGTTTCGATCTTAAAGATATGATCTTTGTGGCAATGCCTTGTTTATCTTGTGATACTTGGTATGCATAAGATAAAATGATACCAAAAGTTATTGATAACTCAAACAATCAAATTAGCATCAATCATGAGAAATTCATTTCTAGTGTCCATATGATGGATAAAACTAGACTCTTTTGGTTAGAGAACCAGTAAGAGACATGAATATCTTGGACATGATTAATCAATCTTCACTAAAGATAGTGGGAGAAGGATTATCCAATTAGGTATAATACATGTGATGTATTTACATACCTATTGGAACAAATGCTAATACTTCAAATGGTGTTTAGAGAAATACCAATATGAATATCTTGAAGTGTTCAAGATTATCATAGATGAAGTACAAATTTGGTAAAGTATTAATTCTTGATGAGATCAATGAATGAAACACTTGGACCAAATGTTTGAGATCCTTATGAGTAATTATGATAGTGTATCATAGTGAACTCATGATTAAGACATGGTGATGTCTAAAAGGAATCATACTCTAAAGAGTTAGAGAATGATTATCAAATAACTAAATTCTTCTTAATAAATGAATACCCCACACTAATAAAGGAATTAAGAACCACAAGGGTTGTGAGTTCTTATATCCTTGACAAATACACCTCAATTATCTATGTGATGAGTTGTTCATGTGATGAATCAACTCTCTAGATAAATATGAGGAACCAAACTTTGAGTTATGGTTTATGACCATTACATCCTAAATGACATCCATGTCAACCATAAGGTGTGACCTTGATGGTAGCACTCATTGGATCAAATCCATAAGTGAAAATGAGTCTTAAGTGTTAAGACACATGGATAACATTTTGAGAAGGATGTTGCTTGTTGATTGCAACTTAATGACTGAGACATTTGGCATATGGATACTAAAACCGCATTCCTATGAGGAATAAAACAAGGATGTGTATGTGACATGACCTATAAGGTTTATGAATCCACTAATGCAAAATGAAGTCTATAAGTTACAATGGACTAATCAATGTGATTGATCGAGTACAAGCAACTCAGAATTGGATCTTTACTTTGATATAGTCAAAATGTTTGATTGATATGTCAAAGATAAAGAAGGGATCTGTGATTTAGTGGGAGCATGTTCACATTCCACATGTTGATGTGAAATGGAATGGTTCTAGAATGGAAATCCAAAAGTGGAAATTATCTTTAAGGAAGATAGAGAATTTTCCTATGTGATAGGAATAGAGATCTATAGAGATAGTTCTCGAAAAATCTCTTGACCTGGAAAGAGAAAGCATACATTGGAAATCTGTACTGAAGTGTTCAGTATGCACAGATACAGTGGGAGAAAACTTGTCCATGTTATATGGATATTAGTATCCCAAGGCCAAGTGTCCAATTCTTACGAATAATGGGAACACTAAGAATAGATACGGATCTATCATGTATGTAATCATCCCATTGTCTTGCATGTATGACATGGCAAGAATAAAATGCATTCATCATCTTGTATGTAGGACATGGCAATATGATGTGCTCATCCTGATAACTCGTATGTAGGACATGACGAGTGGATGTTTGTCTACTTCCAGTAAGGGTTACTGGAATACCATAAGAACTTGATAAGTACTTGGGAAGTACTAGTTCTATGGAGATAAGGAAGAGTTCAATGTAAAGAGTTACATTGATGCGAACTTCCGACATGACATAAAATTAATCGCAAAATATACATAGGATGTATAAAACTGAAAGTTTGTTGATAATTGGAAGTGTTCCAATAAAACCATTAAAAAGGGAAATGCCGAGTGTCCGTGTGTTAGTAAACAACAGTGGATACTTTATGGATCTGGAAGTTCATGGGATGAACTTATAGATATTCCGCTCATTGATGACAAGTCTGGAATCCTTGATCATGCAATGTGGCTAAAGGTTAGCAATGGAATACTAGATCACATATTACGACAACTCCATCTCATACGTGCGACGTACAGTGAAGATATGAGAGACATGCAATTTATACTGACTTTGGAAAGGTGTTGCCATTACTCACTATAATGGAACTAGAGCACTGTAACATGTGTGACATATTTGAAGATCACTATGAATATGATTCAATGGTGATTGGATCGCAGTGCAAGTGGGAGTCTGTTGGTATGTATGCCCTGAGAGCCAATCATGGGATGATTGGTGGGATGCATTAAGATTGATTTGATAAACATCAAAGGAAAGCTTCCAATTCATTCTAGTTCAGTCATATGAGATAGTGATAGAACATATTGAATGTCTAGAGAATGACAGTACTCAATGACGTATGCCTTCAGGTTCATGACCTGAACGATGAGATCATACGGATGCTAAGAGTTTGTACATTCTTGTTATGTCCCTAGTCGGATGTCATTATGGAAGGTAGATAGACAACAATGACAAACAAGACTAGATTGTGGTGTTGGTTGATGAGAGAATCTCATTAGTCATGATATAGAGATATCAAACCAAACACATAGGTACTTGTTAGAGAACAAGTGTACCGAATAGACCCACCGTGAGTTTGACATATGGAACCATGATATGGTAGTCACAGTCCGTACTCACAGTGATGGTGGTGAGTGTGATTCTTTGACCTGAAATCACTACACTCAACACATGTCATTGGGCACACTTTGACATCATCAAACGCAGTCCTGAAACATGGGTTGTTATAAAGGTAATGATTGGGTGGCTTTGACACATGGGGCTTTTGAGGGGTGAGTGATAGATATGGGATTTGTCCCTCCTGAGGGAGTTTGATATCCAAGGCCACTTGATGAGTAGGATTGAGATAGGCGTGCGCACGCATGTGTGAATCAGTATGTGATATTGATGTCATACATATCTCCTTCAATCTGCTCTGAGATCAAGAAAGTGAATGAACGTTGACAAGATGACTGTTCCATGCCTTGAGTTCATTCGGGATATCACTGACAAAGGAATTATACATTCACTGTAACACCATTCACGGATTGTAGGATGAAAGTTGTTCTCCAACTTTCTACGTTCACTTGGGTAGCAATGATGTGTGACTAGGCACCGCTCTTTGCTTGTGAAGTCATAAGTGTTATGGACTTTCACTGCCAACGTGAAATGGACCTGCAGGGTCACACACATAGGATTTAACCTGAAAGAGGAGTTTTGTCCACAACCAACGTTTAGATTGATTACTAAAGGAGTTTAGTAGTTCAATTAAACACTCAATCAGTTGATAGCTCAATATCATATGGTTCAAGGTGTTGGACGCATTGATTGGAGTATCAGATTGATTGAAATCACATTTGACTGATTCTGCACAACCTGTACTCCCAACCGATCAGTTCAAGTGTTGAACCGGTCGACTGAGGTTGCTGAACTGGTCGGCTCAAGTGTTGAGCCGATCGGTTCAAGCCCAGGGTGAAACGAGCGGTTCAAGTGTTGAACCGATCGGTTCAACTGGTGCAACCGAGCAAGTTGGGAAAGTCAGGTCGGTGAGAATTTTCCTTGTGTTTCACTTGCCCAATTTGATTGGAACAAGGATTGGTATTTGATACCAATTAGAAACAAAAGAAGGAAAGTCAATCGGGAACCGACCAGGACCACGAACCGACCGGTTCAGAAGTGAACCGATCGGCTCATGGGTCCCAACCGATCGGTTGGTGCTCCAACTGACCGGTTCAGGTCCCCAACCGACCAGTTCATTTGTGAACCGATCGGTTCATGTTGCGAGTTGGTTGCTTTTTGTGGAAAATCTCGGACCCTTCTACTACTGCTTTAGTCCCATATTGCCGGGGACAGAGAACCCTATCCCATGACCCGCCTATATATAGGGGTATTGGGGGCTTCTCAAAGAACAACTCAGTGCAACCAGTTGCTCTGCAAAGTTGTCGTTCTCTCTGGTTTTGGTAACCGAGAGAGAGCCCGAGCAAGTGCTTCTCACAAAAGGGAGGTGCAGCAAGGGAAGGACAACTACAGTCGCAACTGGAGGCAGGAGAGTGTGTTGGCGACTAGTACGTCAACAGGAGGGTGCGACTCCTTCCACTTCCTTGTGGGACAAGGAGTGTGGAGTTCCAGGTGGTCTGTGTGGACTACTACAGAGGCGGGAGGACACTGCCGCTTAGGAGGACAACTATCATCTGACAGTCCGGTATTAGGAGGAGTCGTCAGTCCCGGTGCGACCAGGAGATGCACAGACACCGTCCAAGACCGGAGTTGAAGACCACGCATTGCGTGAGGTATTGTCTCCGAGCAAGCCTCAGGACAAGGTATGATTCCACAAACCATCCTTTCCTATTATATAGACATTGACGCATTTCCTTGGTATGGGTTTGGGGAGAAATGTTTTTGTTTCCGCTGCCTTCTCCGTCTCCCCTCAAACCCAACACCTATAGGGTCACACACATAGGAATTCACTTGGAATAGGAGTTTAATCATGAATGATAATTAACTTGATTACTCAAGTTTTTAGGCATTCAATTTAAGAAACATATTGACTTAATAGACTCCAACCAACTGGTTCAAGTGTTGAACCGACCAATTGGAGTGCCAGGTTGATTGGAAATTGCATTGGCTGAATTCTGGATGAACCAGGGTGTGAAACGATCAGTTCACTTAGTGAACCAATCAGTTTGTGATCGCAAGATCAATGTTTTGTGAAGCGGGATGCCTAGTTCGTGGTTCAATTCATTTGGGTAAAGGATTAGTGCTGACGTCATGTAGTGCATTAATTGGATTAGAATTGGCAACATAATTGTGATTGGGAAACATGACAAAATGATTGGTTCACTGGGTGAAGTGATTGGCTCACATGCCAACTTATTGGTTCACTCGTGAACTGACCATTTTGCTTGTCGTAGGTTGCAAATTTTTGTGAAATTCTGGTCCCTTCCACTCCTACTCAGACTGGGAACCTTGACCTTGACCCTCCTATAAATAAAGGGTACTGGGGCTTCGTAGACACAACTCAATTGCCTTTAAAAAATGTTTGTCTTCTCTGGTTCTGGTAACTGAGAGAACACGAGCAAGTCCTACTAGCTAATGGTAGAGATATCAATGGAGAACAATTGTGGGAGAGAAAATTGGTGACTAGTATGCCAGCATGAGGGGACAACTCCTACTTGGACGTTCTTCTAGAACGATAAGAGTTCCTGGTGGTCTATGTGGAATACTCTAGAGGTGTGGATACTTTTCTCACAGGAGGACAACGTCAACCCACTATCCATGGTGATCAACTAGGAGTCCAACACGGACGTTGTTCAAGTGTGACCTGAAGCAAGGGCACCCGACCATAATGAGGAGATTGTCATTTGACTTTCTCTAGAACCAAGTATATCCTCTAAATCATCATTCCCATTACATAGTTATTGATGCGATTCATTGGTTCAATGGGAATATGGCAATTTAAATTTTTGGTTTCCACTGCCTACTCTTTCGCTATATTTCCCCACAATAAAATATCAAAGGGAAGGGACCAGTCTGGGGCATGAAGGATGAGGGTAGAAATGAGAGCTTCCTTCAGGGTGGTGAAGCTCTTCGTATAGTTAGAGTAAAAAATGAACTCCACATATTTTTGGATAAGATTTGTGAGAGGTTTGGTGATCTTGATAAAATCAAGTATGAACCTTCTATGGGGTTCAACATGTCCTAGAGATGCCCAAACTTCTTAGATAGTTGTTGGAGGAATTAGTTTGGAAATCAATTTGACCTTCTCCTTGTCAACCTCAATGCCTATAGAACTCACATGATGTCTAAAAACTATGATGTCATCCTCATGAAGTGGCATTTTCCCCAATTATTCACCATATGTGTTTCTTCACAACATTTAAGGACAAGGGACAAATGGTGTAGGCATACATCAAATTGACTCCATAGATTGAGAAGTCATACTTGAAAATTTCCATTTTCATCTCACTAAGGCCCATGAAGATAGTAGACATCCAGTGCTAGAAAGTATATGGGGCATTGCATATTCTGAATGGCATCCGATAGAAGGCATATGTGCCAAAGGGGCACTTGATGCTTGTCTTTTCCTAATCATTGGGGTGGATGGGTATTTGGTAGAAACCAAAGTATCCTTCCATGTAATAGAAAAATTGTTGGTATGCAAGTCTCTCCAACACTTGATCAAGAAATGTAAGAGGAAAACAATCATTCCTAATAGCATATTTTAGATTGTGGTAGTTTATGAACATGCACCTTAGGATTATAGTGCAGGTAAGGATACACTCATTCTTCTTATTAGGACAATTGTAGTGCATACTTTATTCAAAACTACTTGCACAAGACTCACCCATAATGAATCAGAGATGGGATAGATGTGTAGCGACCACCACTAAATCGACAGACAAATCATTACTAATTATGCAAAATAATCATAAGCAACGGATTAACAAAAATCACTAAAAATTAAAACCATTTTGCAAAGAGATCCATTCCAAAACTTTCTATACATCGGGGTTCACATTGTACATACACTGTACCATCTCATCTCGAGGTTGACATATAATAATTGCTTTATCCAAACATATACTAAAGCAACATCAAGCCTCGAGGCATACTAGCTAAAATCTCAGATTGTTCATAAAAGAATCACATACTAAATCCAAGGACCTGAGAGTACAGAGACGACACATATGACTTGTATCTACAAGACATGACATACAATATAATCAACCTGAGCTGTTACTGATGTCCCTATTGTTGTTATCCTTCCTCTATAGAATGGTCTCTAACTCCTCATGCACGTCCACCTAAAAATTGTGGATCCCATGGGGTGAGACAATTGTTGCAGTGAGAGATATAACTCTTTGCCAATAATGTTATTATCACAAATAAATGCTATTAAACTGAGCAGAGGTTCTTTTATAATAATAAGCAAGGTTAATCACTGTGGATAAGCAAATTAGATCATTTCTCATCTTTTAAAGAATTGTAACTGTCTATGATAGAGAAGTAAATCATCTATTCACTTTACAAGGAATATAAAGAACATGTGTACCATTTACCCATCATACTATACCAACAACTCAAGCTTATCCTATGATAATATTGTCATGGTATGACATCCATGAATTATCTTCATTTCTATCTGTTGGCCTCAACCAATCTGCTAGCCAGGTATTGGATTGTACCAATCATGTGAATATACATCATTATGTTCTATCTAGGTATTGGTTTATACCAATCCTGTGAAATCATGTAGGGTTGTATCTAGGTATTTGGTTATCCCAATCCTGTAGGGTTGCATCCAGGTATTGGATTATGCCAATCCTGTAGGGTTGTATCCATGTATTGGGTTATCCCAATCCTATAGGGTTGCAGCGAGGAATTGGATTATGCCAATCATGTAGGGTTGTATCCAGGTATTGGGTTATCCCAATCCTGTAGGGTTGCATCCAGGTATTGGATTATGCCAATCTTGTGCCATTATATCTAGGTATTGGATTATACTAGGAAATGACTTATTCACATGGATCACAAGGCCCATTAAACATCTTGTCACCTCTCACTAGGAAAAAACTTATTCACATGGATCACAAGGCCCATGAAACATCTTGTTACCTCTCACTAGGAAAAAACTATTCACATGGCTCACAAGGCCCATTAAACATCTTGTCACCTCATACTGGGAAACAACTATTCACATGGATCACAAGGCCCATTAAACATCTTGTCACCTCTTACTAGGCAACAACTTATTCACATGGCTCACAAGGCCCATTAAACATTTTGTCACCTCTCACTAGGCAACAACTATTCACATGGCTCATAAGGTCCATTAAACATCTTGTCACCTCTCACTAGGAAACAACTATTTCAAGGTCATAAGACTTATATAGTTGGTATTATTTTGGAACATCATAGCTCATGCTTAGCTATGCTTATTATCTCATGCTACTAGCATGGTTTCAATGTGGTTAAGGTTTCCCTTTATTAACCAATTTTAGTTTCAAATCATATCATTTGCTTTCATTAGGGTTAAGGTTTCCCTTTTTAAGCCGATTAGGGTTTTTAAGTACATTCATCAAGAATCACAACCCTAATTCAGACTCCACACATATTAGGAGCATTTATTATATACTCAATACACGAGGTTTAAAAAAGTATAAGTTTCTCCTTCATCCTCACTAGGATATTGATTACATTATACTCCATTAGGTTGTCTCAATCCTACTCTCAAAGTACATTGGCCCATATTTATCAAAATGCATTAAACCCTTCAGGTCTAAAATTATCATTTGACATAACATACTACATGTATCACTCAAGGTACTTCTTCCATATCGGGTATAAAGGTGTAGGTATGCTTCCATCCCGAGTATAGAGGTGTATCCTCATCACCATATCATGCATCCATATCGGATTACTCAACCTTAGGGGTTTGCATATCCGGTTTCTTGACACCATGTTGAGTTTCAACATCATATCGGGTTAGGGTATATACCCAACACCATATTGGGTATCAGGTGTGTGCTTCACCCCATATCATGCACAAGGTGTGTGTATGTGTTCCTCATATCATCCATGAGGTATAAATTCATCACCATATCATGCTAGTGGTTGTGTTCATATCACCATACCAGGTTACCATATCAAGTTACCATGTCGGGTTGCCATATCAGGTTAGCGTACCGAGTTAAACCCTTAGGATCATACACTTTCATTCCTTTATGGAATAAATCCTATCATGTATTGAGTGATAGGCTAGAAAACTGGTTGAACCCTTCACAATAAACCCATTACACAAAACAATAGGGGTGTGGGGTTTCAATGCATCTCGGATTCCATATCACCATCTGGGGTTTCAACACCATATCGGGTTAGAAGTGTATGTGTGGTCACCATATCGACCTTGAGGTGTATGTGTGTGTCACCATATTGTGAATAAGGTTTATACTCATCACCACATCATTCTAGAGGTGTATAATCATCATTATCTAGGGTTTCAACATCATATCGGGTAAGAGGTGTATCCTTCAACACCATATCGGGTTAGAGGTGCTTCAACCCAATATTGGGTTGCACAATGATGATGTCATCATCATCAACCTGTAGACTCTTGTTCTTACTATTCTAGTTCATGGAAAACGGTCCTAGGTTACTACTAGAGCTCATGGGTTCATCAATTATGCAAGAAAATTCTATTTGAAAATAAATCATTTAACTAAGTCAAGATTGATGGTAAATAATAACATAATTGAGTTCAAGTTATATAATCCACCTCAAGAGTAACTTCAAAGCTCCAAGATCCAAAGATTCAAGTTCCCAAGGTTGAAGATGAGCTAATCAAAGTCCAAGGATTGAGCTCCTTAGCACTTTGCACGATATCTTTACCTCTTGTGGCCGATAACACCTTGCTAGACTGATATCACCTTGCTTGGCCGATATCCTTCCTCTATGGCTGATACCAAGCCCTAAACTCGACACTCCTTCACTTACACATGATACCAGAGTGGTATGCACAATATCTAAGAGTATATGCATGATATATCAAAGAAAGGGAGTTTTGGGGTTTGTAAACTTTCATTAGTAGGTGAAAGGAGAGGTATATATACTTGAGTTTCATGAAAAAGAGTGTATAAGAGGTGTCATCATTTTAAAGCTACTAGGTGCCACCTATCCATGAATAGTTAACACATGTCATTTCATTCAATCATATTTATCTTGACATGAAAAACACTTGAGGATAATCTACAAATGATATTTTGGCCATTAGTTATCTTGTTTGATAAGATATCTCATCTTTATCTCATAAATTATGCAAACCGATACAACTTTTGCAAGGAGCATCTAACTCGTCATGGATCACCTCCTTGAGGTGCTTTGCCCATCATGGACAAGGACAAGAGTCCATAAACGGATATGGGATCCCCTCTATTGCTCCTTGTATGATAGGAACTCCGATATTGACTCTACAACTCGATACAAGCTCAAATTAGGGTTTCACATTCAACACTTTCTTTGTCTTTTTATCACCAAGAGTACCATCACTCAAATATTATTCAAACATGGTGCCTCCTTCTTTATCTCTCCTCTAAATTATACTAGGAGGTATTTGGGACACTATAGAGTGGAAATTTTCATATCAACCCTACATTTTGAGTAAATTACAACTTGCACCAAAATTGGTACACAAGTCACTTAGCATTATTCAAACAAGTTCAAACTTGGAATTTAGTTTTTCCACAAGCCACCACCTAGAATAATTCTCTTTATTATGATGCTAAAACACATAAGGCACATTCAACATGTGAAAATTGAAATATATCCCCTTGTCTTGGGTAAATTGCATTTTGGTCCAAAATTAGAGAACATTGCTCAAACATTATTTAAACATGACCAAATTTGAAACATAAGTTTGTCAACTGATAACAAAACTCTTTAGAGAATTATATTAAAGTTCTAAGCAAGTTATTTAGTCAAAATAAATAGGGTTAACTCATAACCCAGGTCAGGGTCATTACAAGTTATAAACCCCTAACAAGGATTTGTCCCCGAAATCCCAGATGAAGGAAGACAATTGTCATTCATGTATCATATCATCAAGTTTGCACATAAAAACTTGATGTCATGGAGATGCCATAGAACCTTGACCAGCACAAAGTCCTTTCATTAAAGATCATCATAAGATCTGTTACATATGACACATACTCAACTTTCCTTTCCATTATTGACTATAGAGTCAACTCTGTGTCAGGTAACACTTTTCTTAGTCAGAGAATCATTATACATACCTTATTTAAATCAAGTGTCAAACCTCACAGATTTGTCACCTTCTCAACTTACAACTTTATGTGATAAGATTCTTGACCTTGGGAGTCTTCCATATTCCTTACTTAGTTTAGCATTTCTCCTCCAAGGAAAGACCAGAGTTACGTTCTGTCACCCACTTCGGACTACAAGTCTTATCATACATCTGTTGTGCCACTCTAATCTACTGACACAACACTAAACTCTCTTATGACTAGTATCAACTATCCCTTTAGATGTTTATTTTATTGTCATAAGGAGAGACTACTTATTAAAGAAGAACTATCTCAGAGGTATCTCTAGATGATATGTATAAGCTACTTCAACATATCTAGATAGGGATATTATAAGGAATTATATTTAGCTTGATAAGATTTTCCTAAAATGATTTTACCATTGTTCCTTCAACTCATACATCCTTGCTGATGTCATGTTTATGTGGGGCACAAACCCCTAACATAAGGTATCCATACTACAGTATGTAACTAGAATAATCTCAAAGTTGGCCCTTATAGGTAACCAAACATTATTCATCTTATTAGGAGTCATGTCCTCACCATCTAATGCCTTTAAAAACTTCTTGGTACTAGAATCCCTTATCTTGGTATTAGTTACATGTGTCAAAAACACATCACATCCTCATCATTTTCATCCTCTATTATTGTTACCACAACCAAACATATAATAGGACCTTTGTTTCATTTTGGGACATTATTTAACACATATACTTTGTCTTGGAACCAAAATCCTATGGCTAGCTTATACTTTTCAAAGTATCCATCTAAAGGATTACTTCCAATCCATGCACATCAAGTGTCATAATACTTACTTGATTGTCATGTCCTTGAAAAGAAAGAACATAAGGAAACATAGTCCTTTTTATCACCCCATCATTATATAGGGATGTTTATTAAAGAAAAGAGATTATCACCTTCTTTGAGTATTGCATGAACTCTCAATTATTCATGTGTCATTCAATCTTGTTTCCTCATAGGTTCCTTGCCATAAACATAGGAATTATAAGGATGATTACATGTCATCACCCCTTAGCATTATCATCATCATGATTAATATATATGTGTATTCAAACCCTTAGTTCATCATTGAACATTGTTACCTCTCATCAGGTAACTATTACCTCTAGGTCCTCAGACCAAGGTATACATTATACTAACATCTTCTTTTGTTTATAAGTTGATCTGTGATTAACTCAGATTCCTTCTTATATCAATTAGGATGTGGTAGTAATATCCGTGCCACATCTCCTACTTAATTATGCTCTTTAGATTGTCTCAAAATGACTACTTGATCAGAGTAATCAGAAAGATAGCAATCTAAGAGTATCATACTTACCTTGCCTTCAATATATGAATACTTGGCCAGGGTATTCAAGAATTGAAATGAGGTAGTATGCATTTATTTTCTATTCTGTTTCATCTCTTTAATTTTATTACTTAATATCTCAAATTTTCTTTGGGTGTTTCTCTTACATCTCTTCCTTTCATCATGAAGAGAGAAATTTCAAAACATATAAGAGAATATTGGACTGAATATAGGTTCTTATCCTGCTTATCTCTTCCTCATTTCCTCCCAAGACTAATTAAAGGAAGCTCAACAATAACTACCTTTGTTATAATTAGTAGGCAAAGAGAAGAAAAGAAAAGATCATTCAGAATGAAAAGTTTCATCTGACAAGTTACCTCTTACAGTTATCTAGTATCTCAACCGACTCAATGCATGGAGTCTAGTTGTCATCAGCTATTGCCTTTGTCCTCTACCACTAGAAGTAGATGGACCAATCTGCTACACTTGTCTTGATCCTCGAATTTCTACCCCACTAAACTGTGGTCCTTGTGAGTTTTGCAGATTATTCCTTAACTATTGGGTCACCTCGTTACTTCTTCTTGGACACTACTTCCTTAGATGTCCTATCTGCCGACATTTATGGCAAGCACGACCCTCACTTGGTGACCACTACATTGGTGTACTATATTGTTGTTGAACCGGTGTTACTAAAAACTTTGGTTGTTTATGTTACACCTAGATCTCACAATTTCCACTAATCACGAGAGTAGGGCATAAATTGAGGATTTAACGTAATACAAAGATCACCCTTAACTTTTTCTTCTCTTTTAAAACTCTTTGTTTTCTCACATTGAACCACATAAACCAACTTTACAAGGGAATCTAAACATTGATTTCTCTAATCTGATTTCAATAATAAAAATGCATGTATGAACATTCATTATGTTCCTCATACTTTGAAGCACATAAGACTTGCTGATTCACACATATTAGTAAAAGAGGAATAATGTTATACATCATCATTTACAACTCTCTCTTATTTCTTTACAAGGACCTAGAGTGACAACGACCGACTGAACTTAACTATACTCAGATTTAACTCTTGTGGCAGATCTACTATGATGCAATGATATCTTCTTCAAGTCCATGTGATTTCCTTATAAATTGTGAGTAGAGGGGTGAGCCTACTCGCTCAGTGAATGAGTACTTCCAAGAAACAGTCTAAAGAACTGATATAATTACATATATACTTTTGAGCAATTGATATCAATTATAACGGCAGTAAGCTTTAAAGAGTCTAATAATTGACAATCATAAATATGGCAGGATACTCTAAATATCTACAAGAGTGAATCAATAGATAAAGTGCTTGATTGATCATAAAGAGAACTAATAATTTAGAAACATACAAAGAATAATTGAATAACTTTACACACTTGTTTGACCTCTCATTCATTTTATTATACCTTGATCATATGTAGTGTACTTTACATATGAAGACCCATAGTGTACTATGATCACACCATACAAGACTTAGCGGACACACCCAGGAAATGTTAAGTCTGACTACTCTCCTGGTCTGCAATAGGGAAATGGATCTCTGGCCTAAACTGGACTCCTCCTCTAACCCAAGCACACAGGCAGAGAGTCAAGCCACCTCTTGGATTTTCTATACTCTAGAGCCACTCGGACTTCTGGTTGATGTTGGACACTACAAACTATAATTTAAGGAGACTTCCTTTAGGGCTTTGTCTCCTGTGCCACCTGATAGCACATTCCGACCCCCGTATACTGGACACTGCTAGGGTTAGATCATTTCACCCCTAAGATGCATACCTCACATAGGGGTTCTAAGGTGTTCAAGGCTCCTAAGTCTATTATTTTATTATTCTTAGAAAGCTCTTTTATACATTGTACCCTTCTCTTACTTATACTTGACTCTGGCATCTCAATGGTGTCACGTCTACTTATTTGAAGTTATAATACAACACGTATACCATTCTAAACTTGGCAGAGCCGTATATTGAAAACATTGTAATATAATGAGTAATCAATATACTATACATGCAGGCAGACTAAAATTCTTAAATATATAGATTACATGTCCACTTGGCACATACACACTAGAATCGTGCAATTTATCATCTTATTACACTGATAAGAGTTAATTACTTGACATATGAGTAATCATCAATAGCACCTACAACTTATCTATAATTTCTCAAAGAACGTTCATATCAACCTAAATCTTGAGTTGTGCATATCATAACTCAATTAAGAGTTAATTACTTATCATCACAAGAATTATTAATAATAACAGAGAACATTGATATCACAATACTAGATTCATTGAACACCATACCCTTAGGGTTTCATTTAATCACAACAAATGCTACAAAGAAAGGTATAATACATCTATCATGTACTTTTAAAATATTTACAATACATGATACCTGGGATCTCAATCCCTTATCACATTACTGGGAATTATCATCCCTTCACATCATTATCATAATTATTGGATCTGGGTATTCAAACCCTTAGATCATCACATAGCATTGTTACCTCTGTAATAGGTAACCATTACCTCTAGGTCCTTAGACCAAGGTATTCATTTCACTAGTTGTACAAGTATTCTCATGGCTCACAAGGCCATTACACATCTTGTCACCTCTCACTAGGCAACAACTTATTTTCATGGCTCCCATAAAGATTTCATGCGACATAAACATTCACTAAATAAATACTACTATCAACAAATCATATAAAATCAATATATGTATGAAACCTTGGAATTGAGCTGAATTTGGGTTTCCATGCCATTCACTGGGATGTCATGCATCAATAATAACATTGAATAAATAAAGTCTATCATGTCAAGAAAATCCCTTCAAATGGATTTCACGATATCTATTCGCAAATATCCAACTTTCCTCGCATCTAGGGTTTCACCCTCTTCACTGAGATACCAAGAAAACACTACTCACTTTAAACAAAATCCAAGATAGTATCTGACATATATGTACTATGAATATAGATAAACAATCATTCAAAACCAAGGGGATCTAGATAAGCAACTTTCTCTATTTTCTTATACAACAAATTTAAGTCATAGACAAATTCCCAATATTTTAGTTTACTCTTATAACCTATGCGAATACTTAGAGAATTCTCATTAGAATGCATTGTATACATTTCTAATATGATTTTATCATCTGAAATTCATTCAAACAAAGGAATAATCCATTTCATATCATTTTGCAACAACTTAGAACAAATAGACAATTCAAGGTTTGTAGTCGATAATAAGCAATTAAAGATTATGGTTGATTTAACCAATTTTTGTGCAATCTACTGTTTAAAGGAAGTTCCCACTCACCCTAAGGTGTGAAAACACCTTAAAATGTATCTGATATCTGAAAATCTCGATTCCATATCAAATCCCTAGCAATTCACCCAATTCTTCTTCCTTTCAACTCGAAAACCCTAAAAATGAGGGATTATGAAGAAAGAGTGAGAAAATGGGGAGTTTTGATACCAATTTGGATCAAATCAGAGGAGGGACCGAATTTTGACATTTGAGAGAAGATTCACCATGAAACTATATCCAAATAAGCTAAACTTACATGATTTCATCATTCCTTGGACCGTAAAACCCTAGGTCAACATCTCCATCAATTTCTCCTCTCAAACCCTAACTCTCTCTCTATAGGATTTCATTTCTATGGATTGAATCACGAATTATGAGAGCTCATTGTGTGTTAGGTTGACCGTATAGAGCAATTGAGCTGCTTGGGTTAATTGCACATTGACCCCTCACTAAACATTTTGTTATTTCATCAGATTTTTCTGTCATAAAAAGGTTTCTGTGAATTCGGGTATTTTAGAGATCAAACATTCTACAAAAATTATGAGAATTTATCTTGTTGTGTATATTTGAGTTATAAAGCTTCAATTAAAATTTAAGATAATTCAAAGCTTCCATTAAATAAATAAAAATCTAAAAGTGTACTGTTATCCAGAATTCTACAAAAATGTTAGTTACTATAATTCATCTACTGATAAGGTCTAAACGCATCCAAAAATTATAAAAATTTTACATGTTATTTATGATTGAGTTTTAGATCTCCAATTAAAATTTCAGATCATTTGGATTTATCAATAAATAATTAAAATAAAACACTACACTACTGAGGTCGAAGTATAGTTCGACCAAGAACCACATTCAAAGAACACTCAAATATTCTGAAATTTTTCTCCATTATGTATGATTGAGTTATCCATATCATATCAAAAATTCAAAAAAATACAAAATTTTTAGAAAATATGAAAAATCATTTACCACACTACTATCTTGATCAAATTCCATACTCATGTACCATCAAAACCCTAATTTCAGCCAACTAGGGTTTATATTTCTCAAACCCTAATTTCTCAAATAATAGAACATTTGACAATCTTATTAGTTTTAAAACATCATAATTGAATTATCATCATTAATTATATTTAAGAAATGATCAATCCAATTGAGCATATAATCATCCATGTAAACCCTAGTTTACCAATTAAGCTCAGATGAGGTCATAACAATTCTCTCCCCCTTAAAAAGGTTTTGTTCCTGAAACATAAATATGCAAGTTAAGTACATTCAAGGTTTATTTTAAGCTTATGAAATCTTACATGTCATTATATTCTTGTATTTCATACTTGAATGCAGTTTTCAACATTAAGTCCTTTATTCCTTTACTAAATCACAACATGTTTGAAATAATTCTAAATGATAACAAACAAATTCTCTATGCCACAATCATTCATAGGATAGAGAGAGAAACAACCATTTCAATATTTTCATACACTTGAGGTGTTATCTCAACATCAATAATCTAATCCAACTATCTCAATTCATACTGCTAAATATGTACTATTGTTATGTATTACCTCTAAATCACGAAAGAGAGTTCACCATGTTCTTTTGAATTTAACTATTGTGCTACTCAAATAGAAAAACAGTCTTGAGTTAAAAGACTAGATTCACCAACAATTGTACATTACTACTCATGACATCCCCATTGGATCATGGATGCATAAGGTGAATCATTACCATCACATTCCATACTATTCTCAAGTATGAACCCACACATAATTCAAGGTGTAACCATTGGGTTATAGCATACTAGGGTTTCAACAATAGTAACAGAGTACTCCATAATTGTATTAGTCATTCAAGGACTATTCATACCCAATTACCATCACTTAGTTATATTAAAGCTAGGTATAACAAGCTACACCTCATTAGGGTTACATATCAATACAATATGGTTATCATCCCTTCTATTCATATGGGTTAATATGTAAGACTACCTTATTTAGGGTAACCCTCCATTTGTTCCATCATCATTCAACCCATATCACCATACCACATTTGTACAATACTAAGATGGATTACTGGTATGAATGACTTAAACTATCAGACACCTTTAATTAACATATTGCTTGCTCATGTACACTGAAATCATACGTAGAACCAATTTACATCCCTTATATACCTTCAACAAATTATACTTCTAAAAACAAATTCAGATATTACTAAAAGCCATTGTTTTCTCTTATTTATCTCCTCATTCATTACTACTTACTTTTTGCTACTTATCCTTCTCATTTTAATCATGTAGATTAAACATCCCTAAAATTGAAACATACAAGATATGAATAGATTATTCATCATTCTTTCTATTACTGCAAGAATTTATTTCATATCACACTTCACTCATATTGTATTTCACCTTTTGTTCAAAACACACCTCTTATATTTCAAATATATTTCTTATCCTTTGATCTAAATCATTTCCATATTGTTTATCTACTTTTCATATTAGCTAGGATTACTATCAGTGCTAGTTTAATTCTCATAGTGCAAATTTCATGATCTTGTTTTATAGAGATGCTAGTATTCAAGGTCAAATCACTAGTGACAACCCTTGAACTACTACAACTCTAAACATTCTAGGGTTTGGCCGTTATTAGTAGCATGACGTTATTGTGGTGTGACTTTGCTCCCTTAATTTGAAATTCAAACTTTGGATCTCACAAGTTTTTACTAAAGTCTTCCTTATCTTATCAATTGAATTTCCTTCATCTTAATTGGCCATTCAGATAGATTACATTCTCAATTTACCTTTCTAGGGTTTCATCATCATATTGTGTGTCATTATTACATTCACTAGATGCCTCTACCATTGTGGTTATGCATCAGATATGATTCATTTTCTTATCACTTCATTCCCACATTTCTCTCATTAAGTAATATATGGAAGAGAAGACGATTCTAAGACTTAGAATTCTTATCTTCAAACATCCCATTAATACATTTGTCGTATGTAGGTTTAATTAGTTATCAACAAGGATACTTGACTAACTAGCACTTGATTGAATCTCCTAACCTCTTTCTTTTATAATCTATATTACTCCACTATGTTTCAAACCCTTCCTTACTTTCCAAAATCCTTTTACCATATACTACTCTTCCACCTGTTATCTTTAACTTCTACTTTTCTCTTATGATCATGTTGCTTATTCATGTGTATGATCATATATACCATGTTGCACATATTTCTTTTATCCTTTACTAATGTGAAGTTGAAATTCTAAATCAACAATTTCTCTACTAGTTTCAACTCATGTTTAATACATTACATATCCTTCATTTTAAATCAAACGGCTCATGCATGGGTGAAACATAGTTTCTCTTATATTAAGTTTTTTTCCTTCCTGAGTATAGTCTACCTTTGTATAACTTATTCATTTTATTAAGCTACACTTTTGCTCTTTTTTTTAAGAAACTAGTTTTTTGTTCTATAGAGACTTGGAATCCAAAGGTAGTAAGGATGAATGTATTAAACTTATTAATAAAAGTTTACATTCCATGCTCTCAATTATATCATAACCCTCATTCCTTAATCAAGCTCATCATTTCCAACATTTATCTTTGTTTTAACTTAGTTTCTTATCCTAGTCTTATGATTTATGTATTAATCTAATTCTCTTTACTTTAAATCTTTTGAAGACTCTTCACTTATATTTACTTATCGTATACTTAACTCTTTTCTTCTATTTTTCCTTTTCTTTGGAGTACATAAAAACATTGTACTCGGTTATATAATCCATTCCTCATGATTGATTCTAACTACCTTAGCCCTTACATACTTTTGTCATATCTTTTCCATATTTCATATTTAGAGTTCATATAATATTAATCATTAAACTTAATATGAACCTTACGTCGTGTTCCTTTATTCCCAAAGGATCTTCTTTCTAAAGAGATTCGATTCAGAACTTTTCTATGTCCAAGGTCCAATATTGAAATCATTTCAGAGGTTTTCCCTTACTTTGTCCGTGTCAACAAACAATTCGAAATACCTCGACTGATTTCTCATATGAGGCCCTAAAGTTGGGTCTCAGATATCAATTCCAACTAATTCTTAGCTATTCTAATCTTTCCCATATGTTTCAACATCTTAGTGTATGTACATTCTCACTATGATGTGGGTCTAATTTATCCAGATTCTACTCTTATCACATTGTTAATAGGAGTCATTAGATCCCAGTAATGCATCCTGCCAACCAGACTAGGCCGAACTTGTAGTCCTGAAGCCAAGTAGCTACTTAAGATTAACCAACTCCTATTAATCTCAAACATGTAGAAAGAATATCCACTTAGGAAAGTTCATTCAAATATCATTTCTAGTCTACTTGATACAAAGAATGTAATCAATAAATTCTACAACTACATAGTGTACAACAAATCTTAAAGAACCATATTTAATTCAAAATATTGAATAATTGAATTCAAACATATTAGAGCATTTTTATTCATCTCCAATAAAAAAACAATATGAAATGATAGTTGCATCTCATTTTATATTTATGCTCTTAATTCATGTTACTTATCTTGTTTCTAACCCTAATATTTCTAGGGTTCCTCTTTAGCCCATCCTTCCACTGTATACATGGCCATGGTATACATGAAAGAATAGATAGAGTATCTTGATACTGGTTCATCCAAGTACTCAGATACCGGGCCAGGATATCCAAATACTCAAATCCCTAGAGATAACATCATAATATCTCCTATCTGCCACACTTATGACTCTAACTTACTAACTTAATGGTCCCTGACAACTCAGCCTAAGCTCTGATACCAAGTTGTTACACCCCGATCTCACAATTTCCACTAATCATGAGATTAGGGCATAAATTGAGGATTTAGTGTAATACAAAGATCACCCTTAACTTTTTATTCTCTTTCAAAACTATTTGTTTTCTCGCATTGAGCCACATAAACCAACTTTAAAAGGGAATCTAAACATTGATTTCTCTAATCTGATTTCAACAGTAAAAATGCATGTATGAACATTCATTATGTTCCTCATACTTTTAAGCACATAAGACTTGCTGATTTGCAGATATTGCTAAAAGAGGAATAATGTTATACATCATCATTTACAACTCTCTCTTATTTCTTTATAAGGACCTAGAATGACAAGGACCGACTGAACTTAACTATACTCAAACTTGACTCTTGTGGCAGATCTACTCTGATGCAATGATATCTTCTTCAAGTCCATGTGATTTCCCTAAAAATTGTGAGTAGAGGGGTGAGCCTACTCACTCACTGAATGAGTACTTCAAAGAAATAGTCTAAAGCACTGATATAATTACATATATACTTTTAACCAATTGATATCAATTATAACAGTAATACGATTTAAGGAGTCTAATAATTGACAATCATAAATATGGCAAGATACTCTAAATATCTATAAGAGTGAATCAATATATGAAATGCTTGATTGATCGTAAAGAGAACTAATAATTTAGAAACATACAAAGAATAATTGAATAACTGTACACACTTGTTTGACCTTTCGTTCATTTTATTATGCCCTGATCATATGCAGTGTACTCTACATATGAAGACTTGTAGTGCACTACAATCACATCGTACAAGACTTAGCGGACACACCCATGAAATGCTAAGTATGACTACTGTCCTGGTCTACAATAGGGAAATGGCTCTTCGGCCTAAACTTGACTCCTCCTCTAACCTGAGCACACAAGTGGAGAGTCAAGCCACCCCTTGGCTTTTCTGTACTCTAGTGCCACCAGGACATCTGGTTGATGTTGGATACTGCAAACTATAATTTAAGGAGACTTCCACTAGGGCTTCGTCCCCCGTGCCACCTGATAGAACATTCCAACCCACGTATACTGAACATTGCTAGGGTTAGGTCATTTCACACCTAAGGCACATACTGCACATAGGGTTTCTATGATGTTCAGGGATCCGAAGTCTATTATTTTATTATTCCTAGAAAGCTCTTTTCTACATTGTACCCTTCTCTTACTTATACTTGACTCTGGTATCTCTATGGTGTCGCATCTACTTATTTGAAGTTATATTACAATATGTATATCATTCTAAACTTGGCAGAACATTATATTCAAAACATTGTAATATATTGGGTAATCATCATACTATACATGCAAGCATACTAAAATTCTTAAATAAACAGATTACATGTCCACTTGGCACATACACACTAGAATTGTGCAATTTATCATCTTATTACACTAATAAGAGTTAATTACTTGACATATGAGTAATCATCAATAGCACCTGCAACTTATTTGTAATTTCTCAAAGAACGTGCATATCAACCCAAATCTGGAGTTGTGCATATCATAACTCAATTAAGAGTTAATTACTTATCGTGAGAAATTATTAATAATAACTGGGAACATTGATATCACAATACTTGATTCATTGAACACCCTACCCTTAGGGTTTCATTTAATCACAACAAATGCTACAAAGAAAGGTGTAATACATCTATCACATACTTTTCAAATCTTTACAACAAATGATATGTGGGATATCAATCCCTTATCACATTACTGGAAATTCTCATCCCTTCACATCATTATCATAATTACCGGATCTGGGTATTCAAACCCTTAGATCATCACATAGCATTGTTACCTCTGTAACATGTAACCATTACCTCTAGGTCCTTAGATGAAGGTATTCATTTCACTAGTTGTACAAGTATTCTCATGGCTCACAAGGACATTACACATCTTGTCACCTCTCACTAGGCAACAACTTATTCCCATGGCTCCCATAAAGATTTCATGCGACATAAACATTTACTGAATAAAGACTACTATCAACAAATCATATAAAATCAATATATGTATGAAACCTTGGAACTAAGCTGAATTTGGGTTTCCATGCCATTCACTGGGATGTCATGCATCAATAATAACATTGAATAAATAAAGTCTATCATGTCAAGAAAATCCCTTCAAATGGATTTCACGATATCTATTTGCAAATATCCAACTTTCCTCGCATCTAGGGTTTCACCCTCTTCACTGAGATACCAAACAAATACTACTCACTTTAAATGAAATCCAAGTTAGTATCTGACATATATGTACTATGAATTTAGATAAACAATCATTCAAAACCAAGGGGATCTAGATAACCAACTTTCTCTATTTACTTATACAACAAATTGTAGTCATAGACAAATTCCCTATATTTCAGTTTACTCTTATAACCTCTGTGAATACTTAGGGAATTCTCATTAGAATTCATTTTATACATTTCTAATATGATTTTATCATCTTAAATTCATTCAAACAAAGGAATAATCCATTTCATATAATTTTCCAACAACTTAGAACAAATAGACAATTCAGGGTTTGTAGTCGCATACTAAGTAATTAAAGATTATGGTTGATTTAACCAATTTTCAAGAAATATACTATTTAAAGGAAGTTCCCACTCACCATAAGGTGTGAAAATACCTTAAAAACATATCCCATATCTGAAAATCTCGAATCCATAGCAAATCCCTAGCAATTCACCCAATTCTTCTTCCTTTCAACTCGGAAACCCTAAAAATGAGGGATTATGAAGAAAAAGTCAGAAAAGGGGAAGTTTTGATTCCATTTTGGATCAAATCAGAGGAGAGATGAATTTTTAACATGTGAGATAAGATTCACCATGAAACTATATCCAAAGAAGCAAAACTTACATGATTTCATCATTCCTCAAACCGCAAAACCCTAGGTTAGCATCTCCATCAATTTCTCCTCTCAAACCCTAACTCTCTCTCTCTCTAGGATTTTGTTTGTCTGTATTGAATCACGAATTGTGAGAGATCCTTGTGTGTTAGGTTGACCATATAGAGCAATTGAGCTGCTTGGGTTAATTGCACATTGACCCGTCACTAAACTTTTTCTTATTGTAGCAGGTTTTTCTGTCATAAAAACGTTTATGTGAGTTCGTGTATTTCAGAGACCAAAACTTCTCCAAAAATTATGATCATTTAGCATATTTTGTATAATTGAGTTACAAAACTTTAGTTAAAATTTGAGATCATTCCAGGCTTTCATTAAATAACTAAAAATTGAATAGTGCACTGCTATCCAGAATTTTATAGAAATGTCAGTTACTCTAATTCATCTACTGATAAGGTCTAAACACATCCAAAAATTATAAAATTTTACACTTTGTTTATGATTGAGTTTCAGATCATAAGTGAAAAATTCAGAGAATTTGGAGTTACCAATAAATAAATAAAAATAAAACACTACACTGCTAAAAAGTACTTTGTCAGCATTTTGGTGGAAGTATAGTTCGACTGAGAACCACATTCAAAGAACACTCAAATATTCTGAAATTTTTCTTTAATATGCATGATTGAGTTATACATATCATATAAAAATTCAATTAAATACAAAATTTGTAGAAAATATGAAAAATCATTTACTACACTGCTATCCTGATCAAATTCCATACTCATGTACCATCAAAACCCTAATTTCAGCCAACTAGGATTTATATTTCTCAAACCATAATTTCTCAAACAATAGAACATTTAAATTCTTATTAGGTTTAAGAAATCATAATTGAATTATCATCATTAATTATATTTAAGCAATGATCAATCCAATTAAGCATATAATCATCCAGGTAAACCCTAGTTTACCAATTAAACTCAGATGCGGTCATAACAATTCTCTCCCCCTTAAAAAGTTTTCGTCCCCGAAACATAAATATGCAAGTGAAGTACATTCAAGGTTTATTTTAAGCTTCTGAAATCTTACATGTCATTATATTCTTATATTTCATACTTGAATGCAGTTTTCAACATTAAAACCTTTATTCCTTTACTAAATCACAACATGCTTGAAATAGTTCTCAATGATAACAAACAAATTCTCTATGCCACAATCAATCATAGGATAGAGAGAGAAACAACCATTTTGATATTTTCATACTCTTGAGGTGTTATCTCAACATCGATAATCTGATCCAACTATCTCAATTCATACTGCTAAATGTGTACTATTGTTAGGTATTACCTCTAAATCACGAAAGAGAGTTCACCATGTTCTTTTGAATTTTACTATTGTGCTACTCACATAGCAAAACAGTCTTGAGTTAAAAGACTAGATTCAACAACAATTGTACATTACTACTCATGGCATCCCCATTGGATCATGGATGCATAATGTGAAGCATTACCATCACATTCCATACTATTCTCAAGTATGAACCCACACATAATTCAAGGTGTAACCATCGAGTTATAGCATACTAGGGTTTCAACAATAGTAATAGAGTACTCCATAATTTTATTAGTCATTCAAGGACTATTCATACCCAATTACCATCACTTAGTTATATTAAAGCTAGGTATAACAAGCTACACGTCATTAGGGTTACATATCAATACAATATGATTATCATCCCTTCTATTCATATGAGTGAATAGGTAAGACTACTTTATTCAGAGTAACCCTCCATTTGTTCCATCATCATTCAACCCATATCACCATACCACAATGTACAATACTAAGATGGATTACTGGTATGAATGACTTAAACTATATACACCTTTAATTAACATATTGCTTGCACATGTATACTGAAATCATACGTAGAACCAATTTACATCCCTTAATATACCTTCAACAAATTATACTTCTAAAAACAAATTCACATATTACTAAAAGCCATTGTTTTCTCTTATCTCTCTCCTCATTCAATACTACTTACTTTTTTCTACTTATCCTTCTCATTTTAATCATTTAGATTAAACATCCCTAAAATTGAAACATACAAGGTATGAATAGATTATTCATCATTCTTGCTATTACTGCAAGAATTTATTTCATATCACACTTCACTCATATTGTATTTCTCCTTTTGCTCAAAACACACCTCTTATATTTCAAATATATTTCTTATCCTTTGCTCTAAATCATTTCCATATTGTTTATCTACCTTTCAGATTAGCTAGGATTACTATCAGTGCTAGTTTAACTCTCATAGTGCAAATTTCATGATCTTGTTTTATAGAGAAGCTGGTATTCAAGTCAAATCACTAGTGACAACCCTTGAACTACTACAACTCTTAATATTCTAGGGTTTGGCCTCTATCAGTAGCATGACGTTATTGTGGTGTGACTTTTCTCCCTTAATTTGAAATTCAAACTTTGGATCTCACAAGTTTTTACTAAAGTTGTCCTTATCTTATCAATTGAATTTCCTTCATCTTAAATGGCCATTCAGATAGATTACATTCTCAATATACCCTGCTAGGGTTTCATCATCATATTGTGTGTCATTATTACATTCACTAGATGCCTCTACCATGGTGGTTATGCATCAGATGTGATTCATTTTCTTATCACTTCATTCCCACATTTCTCTCGTTAAGTAATATATGGTAGAGAAGACGGTTCTGAGAATTAGAATTCTTATCTTCAAACATCCCATTAATACATTTGTCGTAAGTAGGTTTAATTAGTTTAACAAGGATACTTGACTAACTAGCACTTTATTGAATCTCCTAACCTCTTTCTTTTATAATCTGTATTACTCCACCATGTTTCAAACCCTTCCTTACTTTCCATAATCCTCTTACCATATAGTACTCTTCCACATGTTATCTTTAACTTCTACTTTTCTCTTATGATCATGTTGCTTATTCATGTGTATGATCATGTATACCATGTTGCACATATTTCTTTTTATCCTTATAACAATGTGAAGTTGAAATTCTAAATCAATAATCTCTCTACTAGTTTCAGCTCATGTTTAATACATTACATATCCTTCATTTTAAATCAAACGACTCATGCATGGGTGAAACATAGTTTCTCTTATATCAAGTTTTTTCCTTCCTGAGTATAGTCTACCTTTGTGTAACTTATTCATTTTGTTAAGCTACACTTTTATTCTTTTTTTTTAGAAACTAGTTTGTTGTTCTGTAGAGACTTGGAATCCAAAGGTAGTAAGGATGAATGTATTAAACTTATAAATAAATGTATACATCCCATGCTCTCAATTATATCATAACCCTCATTCCTTAATCGAGCTCATCATTTCTAACATTTATCTTTGTTTTAACTTAGTTTCTTATCCTAGTCTTATGTTTACAGATTTATATAATTCTCTTTAGTTTAACTCTTCTGAAGACTCTTCACTTATACTTACTTATAGTATACTTAACTCTTTTCTTCTATTTTTCATTTTCTTTGGAGTACATAAAAACATTGTACTCAGTTATATAATCCATTCCTCATGATTGATTCTTACTACCTTGTCCCTTACATACTTTTCTCATATCTTTTCTATATTTCATATTTGGAGTTCATATAATATTAATCATTAAACTTAATCTGAACCTTATGTCGTGTTCCTTTATTCCCAATTAAGGATTTCTCATATGAGGCCCCAAAGTTGGGTCTCAGATATCAGTTCCAACTGACTCTTAGCTATTCTAATCTTTCCCATATGTTTCAACATCTTAGTGTATGTACATTCTCACTATGATGTGGGTCTAATTTATCCAGAGTCTACTCTTATCATATTGTTAATAGGAGTCATTAGATCCCAGTAATGCATCTTTCTAGCCGGACCAGGCCGAACCTGCAGTCCTGAAGCCAAGCGCTACTTAAGATTAGCCAACTCCTATTAATCTCAAACATGTGGAAAGAATATCCACTTAGGAAAGTTCATTCAAAGATCATTTCTAGTCTACTTGATACAAAGATTGTAATCAATAAATGCTACAAATGCATAGTGTACAACAAATCTTAAAGACCCATATATATTTCAAAATAATGAATATCTTAATTCAAACATATGAGAGCATTTCTATTCATCTCCAATAAAACAACAATATGAAATGTAAGTTCTATCTCATTTTATATTTATGCTCTTAATTCATGTTACTTATCTTGTTTCTAACCCTAATATTTCTAGGGTTCCTCTCTATCCCATCCTTTCACTATATACCTGGCTAGGGTATACATGAAAGAATAGACATAATAAATTGATATTGGTTGATCCACGTACTCAGATATCAAGCCAGAATATCCAAATACTCAAATCCCCAGAGCTAACATCATAACATCTCCTATCTTTCACACTTATGACTCTAACTTACTAACTTAATGGTCCCTAACAACTCAGCCTAAGCTCTGATACCAAGTTGTTACACCCCGATCTCACAATTTCCACTAATCATGAGATTAGGGCATAAATTGAGGATTTAACGTATTACAAAGATCACCCTCAACTTTTTATTCTCTTTCAAAACTCTTTGTTTTCTCGCATTGAACCACATAAACTAACTTTACAAGGGAATCTAAACATTGATTTCTCTAATCTGATTTCAACAGTAAAAATGCATGTATGAACATTCATTATGTTCCTCATACTTTGAAGCACATAAGACTTGCTGATTCGCACATATTGGTAAAAGAGGAATAATGTTATACATCATCATTTACATCTCTCTCTTATTTATTTACAACGACCTAGAGTGACAAGGACCAACTAAACTTAACTATACTCAGACTTAACTCTTGTGGAAGATCTACTTTGATGCATGACATCTTCTTCATGTCCATGTGATTTCCCTAAAAATTGTGAGTAGAGGGGTGAGCCTACTCACTCAGTGAATGAGTACTTCAAAGAAACAGTCTAAGGCACTGGTATAATTATAGATATACTTTTGAGCAATTGATATCAATTATAACAATAGTAAGATTTAAAGAGTCTAATAATTGACAATCATAAATATGGTAGGATACTCTCAGTATCTATAAGAGTGAATCAATATATGAAATGATTGATTGATCATAAAGAGTACTAATAATTCAGAAACATACAAAGAATAATTGAATAATTGTACACACTTATTTGACCTCTCATTCATTTTATTATGCCCTGATCATATGCAGTGTGCTCTACATATGAAGACTCGTAGTGCACTACGATCACACCATACAAGACTTAGCGGACACACCCGGGAAATGCTAAGTATGACTACTCTCCTGGTCTGCAACAAGGAAATGGCTCTCTGGCCTAAACTGGAGTCCTCCTCTAACCTAAGCATACAGGCAAAGAGTCAAGCCACCTCTTGGCTTTTCTGTACTCTAGTGCCACCAGGACTTCTGGTTGATGTTGGACACTGCAAACTATAATTTAAGGAGACTTCCACTAGGGCTTCGTCCCCCGTGCCACTTGATAGCACGTTCTGACCCCCGTATACTGGATGCTGCTAGGGTTAGATCGTTTCACCCCTAAGGCGCATACCTCACATAGGGGTTCTACGGTGTTTAGGGCTCCTAAGTTGATTATTTTATTATTCCTAGAAATATCTTTTCTACATTGTACCCTTCTCTTACTTATACTTGACTCTAGTATCTCTATGGTGTCGCGTCTACTTATTTGAAGTTATCATACAACATGTATATCATTCTAAACTTGGCCGAGCAATATATTCAAAACATTGTAATTGTAACATCCCTGACCTGGGTTAAGGCTTAACCTTGAGGTTTTGCTTAAGTAAGCCATTTATATTCCTGTTGTTATTCTTTGAAAAGTAATTAAGGCTCAAGAGGAACTTATGTTTCAATTTTAGTCCTTTTTGAATTATGTTGAAACAATTTTTTACTTGTTTTGGACTAAAGTGCAAATTACCCAAGTTGAGGGGTTAACTTGCAAATTTTACATGATAAAATTTTAATCAAGTGTTGAAGCATCATGGGAATGAGAATGATACAGTGGTTTAACTTGTGAAAGCCTAAGCACCAAGAAAGAGATTATTAAGCAATGTTTGTGCATTAAAACCTAGTTTTGGTGTAATGTGCAATTTACCCAAAACCTAGGGTTCAATATGCAAAATACCACTTCTAGAGAGTCACTAATGTTTCTTGGTATTAATTAGAGACAAGAAAATCATAGGGGCATCTCATTTAAATCTCTTTGTAGGAAAGAGAATCTTGATATCAAAATAATCAAGATTTAAGCATAATTGAAACCTTAATTCAATTTAATGCAAAAATAAATATATTAATGGAAGTGCCCTTCAACCAAAAATGAGATGATTGAATTTGCATAAGTGTGAATGTCCTTTTGCCTGGAAAAGGACAAGAAATATCTAAAGTGAGTGGAGATCCCACTCACATTAGTTAAAGAAAAAGTAATATCCACTCAATTTTGGATATTATTATTATAATGGTTAAGGTGCTTAATTTGTTTTCTTTTAATTCATGGATAATGAAGAATAATTACAATGTGGGGGAGATGGATTCATATGCAAGGGATGGAAGGGAGTATGTGGCACCAATTTTGGGAGTTGAAGGAATGTTTTATCACTTTCTCTCTCATGAAATTCCTTTACATATATCCCATTTTTCACCCACATGAAAGACTCTTTTCGACCCTCCTTTATTTCCTTGCTTTGGCCATGCACAAGGGAGCTTAGGAGAAACAGGAGGACGTGCCCCAACCTGTAGGTAAGCTACATAGTCATCTTCAACCTTGAATTCATGGTGGAAATCGAAATTCAATGCTTAATTTCTTCTTTTCTTCATTCAATCTTCAACCTTAGCCATTCATTTCACTCAAAGACTTGAGGACAAACCTTGGAAAGTTGACAGAGATTCATTCACCATAGAGGACGTGAAGCTTGAAGCTTGGATTCAGTTTTGAAGGAGGGTTATATAACTTGAACCCTTAAATGTCATTATTGCTTGCAATTTATTCAATTTGTGTTGAACCTTTCTACTCTCTCAATTTTCCTTTTAATTAGTTATTGAAATCCCCATAAGAATTGCAACTGATTTCGAAGGTTTGAAGCTTGAAGATGATAATGTCATCTTAAGAACACACCTCAACCCAGGAAGGGGCAAACAATTTGCAAAACCGATTGAATTGAATCGGTTTCAAGACCGAATGGGATATTGAGTTCAAGACCGAATGGGTAGTTGAAATCAAAACCAAATGGGTAAATTACTCAACACCGAATGGGTAATTGTACCTAAGACTGAATGGATAAATTACTTCAAAACTGAATGGGTTATTGACTTCAAGATCGAATGGTTAATTGAGTCCAAAACCGAATGGGTAATGGATCTCAAGACCGAATGGGTAAATTAAACTTCAAAACCATTTGGGGTTAATTGCTGATATGAGTGATGAAGATTTAATGGCTCCAATTGATTTGATTATAATTAATTTTAGAAGGTTGATCAATGTATTGCAAACCCTAATCGATTGATTGAAGAATTTCTAATTGAATTGGATCGATTACTTGGTTGATGGTCCAAACGGTCTCAAGACCATTTGAGACCAAACGATCTCAAGACCCTTTGGAGTCTAAAGGCTGTGATGTATGGTTGAAGATCCAAGGGTTGTAATTGGATAACTTTCAATAGTTCCATTGATAATTGATTCAATAAAGCAAACCCTACAACCAATCAATTGGTTGGAGGGAACCCTATTGGTCCAATCAGTTTCAAGGTGGTTTGGACCAAACGGTCTTGAGACCGTTTGAGTCCAAATGGTCTTGAGACCGTTTGAGATCAAACGGTCTTCATATCGTTTGAGGGGCTAACGGTTTCAAAACCGTTTGAGGTTCATTCAATTTCAATCGAGCAAACGGTTTTAAAACCGATTGAAAAAGTTAAGGCAAGACCGATTGAAGGTCAAGCACCTCAAGACCATATGGAGATATAATGGGACCAAGACCATTTAAGGTCAAACGGTCTTCAAGACCGTTTGAAGGTCATGTGACTCCAAGACCATTTGAAGGTTCAAAAGTAACAAAACCTTTTGGAGATATAATAGTCTCAAAGCTATGAAAGTACAATCAACCCCATGATTGTTGATGATGTTTATCAAAGGTAATTCACAATGTTTGTACCTTCAAAGTACTTAAGTAATTAGTACCTTTTGAGGGGTTAATCTTTGATGCTTATGAAAGCAATGCCTCAATACACTATGCTAACCATAAATGTATACACTTGAATGAAAGGGTTAACCTAATCTAATCAAGTTTGAAGCAATTAATACCCTAGGAGGATGAGAGAGAGAGAGTTTATATATGTAAAAATAAACATGTAATGATTAAACCCCAACACTCTCAACATGAATAAAATATGCAATTAGGGTAAGATTCATGATAAAGAGATCATGAAACCCTAATTGAAAAGGTTGAGGAATCCTAACCCTAAATATAGGGTAATGATGTAACCCTAATCTATGGTAATAATGTAACCCCAGTCCAGGGTAATGCTATGCAATACTATATGAAACCCTAATTCTGGGTAAAGTTGCATAAAACCCTAATTTGGGAAAAGTTATAAATGAACCCTAATTGAGGGTGATGTCATGTGAACCCTAATTGAGGGTGATGTCATGTGAAACCCTAATTGAGGGTGATGTCATGTGAAACCCTAATTGAGGGTGATGTCATATGAACCCTAATTGAGGGTGATGTCATGTGAAACCCTAATTGAGGGTGATGTCATGTGAAACCCTAATTGAGGGTGATGTCATGTGAAACCCTAATTAAGGGTGATGTCATGTGAAACCCTAATTGAGGGTGATGTCATGTGAAACTCTAATTGAGGGTGATGTCATGTGAAACACTAATTGAGAGGATGATGTCATGTGAAACCCTAATTAAGGGTGATGTCATGTGAAATCTTAATCGAGGGTGATGTCATGTGAAACCCTAATACAGAGATGTGATGTGAAACTTAATCTAGGGTGATGATATGTAATGCTATATGAAACCCTAATATAATATCCTAACCCTGATATAGGGTAAAGGTATGTGAAACCCTAATTTTGGGTTATAGAGCATGAAACCCTAATCTTGGGCAATATTATGATAAACTATAACCCTAACTTTGGGTTGAGTTGAGAAACCCTAATTTCAGGTAATGCTATGTGAAACCCTAATATAGGGTGATGTCATGTAAACCCTAATTGATAAAGATGGGAAAACCTATTCCTTATAATGGAATAGTGATTAATATATTGATAAGTGAAACACCTAAGGTGGATGTTAATGGATGAAATTATATCAATAATTCCTTAACTCGATATGAGTCCTTATCTTTGACAATGGTTGCATTTTTCGAATAAGTGACTTATGACCAATGCTTTACATGATAAATGTGATGAGATGGTGCATAAAGTATTAGGATGGAAGATACCCTAATACAAGATAAGTTGATAAGTTTAAGTTAAAGGTGATGAGGGAAGTGATACATCAATACATGATAGATATTACTTCCAGTGCCTCAAGATTGATACACCTTGATGTATTCTAAATTCAAAATACTTGGATGAATAACACATGAAGTGTGTCATGTCATTTGTTACATTAAGATGTAATGCACTTTGATAAGTGTAGGACAACATACCTTAAGAAAAAGTTAAGCCAAGATAATAAAGGATGATGTAATCATATTCTGGCAAAGGAACTCATATCTTGTGTTGATAATTCATTTATTGATAAAAGATGAGTATGGTTGATACTTATGCTATCAATGTGGCTCCCAACTGTGTGGAGCAATGAATTAGGGCTTGATCATTAATAATATGATTTTGAGAACCTACATGGTTAGTAATGGAAAACCCTAACCCTAATGAAGGGTGTAAGAGAAATCCTAACCTTAAATAAGGGAATAGTGATGCTACTCTTACATTGCATAGTGCTGATATATAATTGATATATATGTTATCATGTAATGATTATGCAGGAAATCATGAGTTCATCAACATAGCCAGGTATGAGCTATGATATGTTAATTATTTAGATGCTTTATGGGCCTTGAGAGCCATTATATGCTTTGTTACCTAGTAAGAGGTAACAAGAGACTAAATGGGCTTTGAGAGCCATGTGAGATGCTTGTGTAGCAAGTATCATGTTTACCTTGGTTAGGTAACCTGAAGGTATCAGTTACCTGATAAGTGGTAATAAATGTTCTTTGATGAACTGAGGGTTTGAATACCCATAATCCATAATCATGATGACGATATGTTAAGGGATAAGAATGCCCATGATGTGATAAGGGATTAAGATTCCAATGTTTTTATAAAGTTTTGAAAAGTACTTGATAGACAAATTATACTTTTCTTGTATCATTTGTCATAATAATGTTTGAGAACTTGACTGATGCTAAAAGAATACAGTAATGCAAATAATTAATTAAGTGGAATGTTATCATGTAGTGCCCTAGCCATATAACCATCAGTGTCAGAATTTGCTGGATGGTGAAACGGGTTGCTCTGCGACATAACCCGGAATGCATATTTTTGAATATGCGGGGGTGATGGGCAAAAATATCCTTACACCCTAATGGAGGAATCGATGTGAGATAAACATTAAATCTCTCAATCCTCCATTATATATGTTGGGGTGGATGTATCACTAATCCCTCAATAACGGGATGGATGTATCATGAATCTCCTAATAATATTAATGCTAGATCGATGTGAGATAAACATGAAATCTCTCGATTGTGAAGAGAGTACAACCACCACTGTAACTCTATAGCAAAGTTACCAATATACCATGGAAAGCTATTTAGCAGAGACACAAGATGTCCTGCATTGAATCTCGTACTGACCGATATAAGGGAGGTCATGGCAGGCGGCTCTTCCATTGACCTTGTATGGCACCGATTTTAGCTTCTCAATGGTCAGTTGGAGTATGAGCGGTATACCTCATCCCTTCAGGGTATAAGTGTGATTGTAAAATGTAATCAGCCGTATAGCATATTTGCTTAAGGATTGAATATGAAAATTATAGGCTGGTGTCACATTACTTTTATGAAACTTTAGTTGATAGACGATATATTCATGATTCCTTATATTCCTTGCAAAGTAGATAGATGATGTTCAAGTCTACCATGGGTAGATGCAATGTTCTTCTTAAGAAAGGAGATTATCTTATTCTGTTCATACAATGATTAATACTGCTGTTAATATAAAAGAACTCCTGCTCAGTTTTATTTTATCAATCTGCAATAATAATGTTTCTGGCAGAGAGTTATATCTCTCACTGGGACAATTTTCAATTGTCTCACCCCCATGGGATCCAACTTTTTAGGTAGACGCAGAAGAAGAGGAAGAAACCCTATAGCAGGGAGAGAACAGCAGCAGCAACAGGAACAATTGTAATACTCCAGGTGGAGACTATGGATGTCATATTTTGTATAGAAAGTCCTATGTGTCATCTTTGTACTCTTAGGTCCTCGGAGTTAGTAGTTAGTACTTTTAATGCACCAATCTGAGATTTTGGCTTGATACCTCAAGGTATTATGTTGCTTATGTATAGTTCTGGAAAAGCAACTATTGTATGTAATCCTCGAGAAGAGATGGAACATGGTATGTACTTGTGAACCAGAATGTATATGTAATACTTTGGTTCTTGTTATAAGAATTTCCTAAAATTGGATCTCTTTGAAAAAGGTTTTAATTTTTAGTGATTTTCAGTAATCTACTGTTAACAAATGTTTCCGCTTAAGTAAATCATGTTTTTGTGATTTGTATACCACATTAATATACTAAGTAATCAACATACTATACATGAAGGTAGACTAAAATTCTTAAATAAACAGATTACATGTCCACTTGGTACATACACACTAGAATCGTGCAATTTATCATTTTATTACACTGATAAGAGTTAATTACTTGACATATGAGTAATCATCAATAGCACCTACAACTTATCTGTAATTTCTCAAAGAACGTGCGTATCAACCCAAATCTTGAGTTGTGCATCTCATAACTCAATTAAGAGTTAATTACTTATCATGACAAGAATTATTAATAATAAATGAGAACATTGATATCACAATACTTGATTCATTGAACACCCTACCCTTAGGGTTTCATTTAATCACAACAAATGCTACAAATAAAGGTGTAATACATCTATCACGTACTTTTCAAATCTTTAAAACACATGATACATGGGATCTCAATCCCTTATCACATTACTGAGAACTCTCATCCCTTCACATCATTATCATAATTACTGGATGTGGGTATTCAAACCCTTAGATCATCACCTAGCATTGTTACCTCTATAATAGGTAACCATTACCTCTACGTCCTTAGACCAAGGTATTCATTTCACTGGTTGTACAAGTATTCTCATGGATCACAAGGCCATTACACATCTTGTCACCTCTCACTAGGCAACAACTTATTCCCATGGATCCCATAAAGATTTCATGCGACATAAACATTCACTGAATAAAGACTACTATCAACAAATCATATAAAATCAATATATGTATGAAGCCTTGGAACGAAGATGAATTTGGGTTTCCATGCCATTCAATGGGATATCATGCATCAATAATAACATTGAATAAATAAAGTCTATCATGTCAAGAAAATCCCTTCAAATGGATTTTGCGTTATCTATTGGCAAATATCCAACTTTCCTTGCATCTAGGGTTTCACCCTCTTCACTGAGATACCAAACAAACACTACTCACTTTAAATGAAATCCAAGATAGTATCTGACATATATGTACTATGAATTTAGATAAACAATCATTCAAAACCAAGGGGATCTAGATAAACAACTTTCTCTATTTACTTATACAAAAAATTTCAGTCATAGACAAATTCCCTATAGTTCAATTTACTCTTATAACCTCTGCGAATACTTAGGAAATTCTAATTAGAATGCATTATTTACATTTCTAATATGATTTTATCATCTTAAATTCATTCAGATAAAGGAATAATCCATTTCATATCATTTTGTAACCACTTAGAACAAATAGACTATTCAAGGTTTGTAGTCGCATATTAAGCAATTAAAGATTATGGTTGATTTAACCAACTTTTGTGCAATATACTATTTAAAGGAAGTTACTACTCACCCTAAGGTGTGAAAACACCTTACAAATGTATCCCATATCTGAAAATCTCAAATCCATATCAAATCCCTAACAATTCATCCAATTCTTCTTCCTTTCAACTCAGAAACCCTAAAAATGAAGGATTATGAAGAAAGATTAAGAAAAGGGAAGTTTTGAAACCATTTTGGATAAAATCAGAGGAGGGACATAATTTTTACATGTGAGAGAAGATTCACCATGAAACTATATCCAGAGAAGCTAAACTTACATGATTTCATCATTCCTCAGACCGCAAAACCCTAGATCAACATCTCCATCAATTTCTCCTCTCAAACCCTAACTCTCTCTCTCTCTCTAGGATTTCGTTTCTCTAGATTGAATCATGAATTATGAGAGCTCCTTGTGTGTTAGGTTGACCATATAGAGAAATTGAGCTGCTTGGGTTAAATGCAAATTGACCCCTCACTAAACTTTTCTTATTTCAGCAGATTTTTCTGAAATAAAAAGGTTTTTGTGAATTCGTGTATTTCAGAGATAAAACCTTATCCAAAAATTATGAAACTTTATCATGTTATGTATGTTTTAGATTTAAAGATTTTGTTAAAATTTGAGATCATTCCAAGCTTCCATTAAATAAATAAAAATCGAATACTGCACTACTATCCATAATTCTACAAAAATGTCAATTACTGTAATTCGTCTACTGATAAGATCTAAATGCATCAAAAAATTATGAAAATTTGACATGCTGTTTATGATTGAGTTTCAAATCCGCATTTAAAATTTTAGATTATTTGGAGTCACCAATAAATAAATGAAAATAAAACACTACAGTACTGAAAAGCACTCTGTCAACATTTTGGTCGAATCATAGTTTGACCAAGAACCACATTCAAAGAACACTTAAATATTTTGAAATTTTTCTCCAATATGCATCATTGAGTTATCCATGTCATATCAAAAATTTAATTAAATAAAAATTTCTAGAAAATATGAAAAATCATTTACCACGCTGCTATCCTGATCAAATTACATACTCATGTACCATCAAAACCCTAATTTCAGCCAACTAGGGTTTATATTTCTCAAACCCTAATTTCTCAAACAATAGAAAATTTAACATCATAATTGAATTATCATCATTAATTAGATTTAAGAAATGATTAATCCAATTAAGCATATAATCATCTAGGTAAATCCTAGTTTACCAATTAAGCTCAGATGCGGTCATAAAAGTTTAGTACCATCGATCCACTATTCCAATGACTGTATAGACCTCCTTTTGAGGTTTGCCTCATGTTTCTTTGTCACAGACCTTTCTATCCTCTAGATTGACTCCACAAAAGTGGAAAATTTCTCTCTGCTTTCTAATGCAGATGCCGAGCTCAGCATTCAATCCTTTCTCAAAACGTCGAATCTTCTCTTGCTCAGTAGCATCCATTTGAGGACAAAATTGTAAAAGTTCCATTAACCTAGCTTCATATTAATTAATTGACATGGTTCCCTATTGAACCTTCTCAAATTGTGAGAACTTTTCATCTAAGTATGTTTGTGGAAAATACTTATTGACAAATTCTCGAGGAAATTCCTCCCACCCAACCTCTTCATCATTCCTTTTTACCTCTTTTATGGCCCACCAATGGCCATCACTACCCTTCAAAAGGTATACAACATGTTTGACTTTTTCAGCATCTGGGATACTAAGGATCTTAAAAGACTTTTCTAACTTAGTGAGCCATAAATCAGCATCTTTTGGGTCAGTTGTTCCAGCATATTCTATAGCTCCTACATTGCGTAGTCATTCAAAAGTCTTACCAGACCCATGTCCCTCATTGGGAATTGGTGCCCTAGGTGTTGATGCTGGCATTTGATCTACCATATGCATCATTTTGTTTATGAATCGCCCAAAAAGATCATGAAAGGCTGGGTTTTCTATCATAGCCTCATCAAAATAGGGATTCTCAAGCACTGATTCCTCTCTTGCCTGATCCCTTGCACCTCTTACTGGTGTAGCAACATTGCTTTCAATAACGTGATCCTCATGTTCTCCAGACATCTTTATGCTATATCCCTCCTTCTACATAAGCAAAAGTCACTATAAGATATAGTGGAGGATACTAGAATAAACTCAACACCTTAGTCCTATGTCTCTGTAGACTCAATGAACCTTAAGCTCTGATACCAAACTTGTAACGACCGCCACCAAACCAACATAAAAATCTTTACTTATTATGTAGAATAATCATAAGCAGTCGATTAACAAAAATCACTAAAAATAAAAACTATTTTTGCAAAGAGATCCATTTCAAAACTTTATATACATTGGGGTTCATATTGTACATACATTGTACCATCTCTTCTCGAGGTTGACATATAATAGTTGCTTTGTCCAAACATATACTAAAACATCATCAAGCCTCAAGGCATACTAGCCAAAATCTCAGATTGTTCATAAAACCATCATGTACTAAATCCAAGGACCTGAGAGTACAAATATGACACATAGGACTTCTATCTACAAGACATGAAAGAGAGTATAATCAACCTAAGCTGTTACTAATGTCCCTGCTATTGTTATCCTTCCTCTACAGAATAGTCTCTACCTCCTCGTGCATGTCCACCTAAAAATTGTGGATCCCACGAGGCGAGAGAATTGTCTCAGTGAGAGATATAACTCTCGGCCAATAATGTTATTATCACAGATAAATAGTATTAAACTGAGCAGAGGATATTTTATAATAATAAGCAAGGTTAATCATTGTGGATACGCATATTAGAACATTTCTCATCTTTTAAAGCATTGTAACTATCTATGATAGAGCAATAAATAATCGATTTGCTTTATAAGGAATATAAAGAACATGTGTACAATTTACCCATCATACTATACTAACAACTCAAGCTTATCCTGTGATAATATTGTCATGGTATGACATCCATGAATTATCTTTCTATCAGTTGGCCTCAGCCAATCTGCTAGCCAGGTATTGGATTGTAACAATCATGTGAATATCATCATTATGTATAGTCTAGGTATTGGTTTATACCAATCTTGTGAAATCATATCCAAGTATTGGGTGATACCAATCCTATAAAATTATATCAATCATGTATGGTTTTATCCAGGTATTGGGTTATCCCAATCCTATACGGTTGCATCCAGGTATTAGATTATGCCAATCTTGTAGGGTTGTATCTAGGTATTGGGTTATCCCAATCCTATAGCGTTGCATCCAGGTATTAGATTATGCCAATCATGTAGGGTTGTATCCATGTATTGGTTTTTACCAATCCTGTAGGGTTGCATCCAAGTATTGGATTATGCCAATCCTATAGGGTTGTATCCAAGAATTGGGTTATCCCAATCTTGTAGGGTTGCATCCATGTATTGGATTATGCCAATCCTGTAGGGTTGTATCCAGGTATTGGGTTATCCCAATCCTGTAGGGTTGCATCCAAGTATTGGATTATGCCAATCCTGTAGGGTTGTATCCATGTATTGGGTTATCCCAATCTTGTAGGGTTACATCTAGGTATTGAATTATGCCAATCCTGTGCCATTATATCCAGGTATTAGATTATACCAATATTGTGCCATTATACCCATTTACATCCTTTTCATGATACCATTATTCCTCATATCTTACTTTAATATATTCAAAACATTATAGCCCTTATTTAGCTATAACCATATTACATGTATGACCAAGATTTCATTATTATCTTTATAACCATTTATTATTATTATTATTATTATGTTACGAGGTTACCATTTGAACATCTTGTCACCTCTCATTATGCAACAACTATTCACATGGCTCACATGGCCCATTACACTTCTTGTCACCTTTCACTAGGCAACAAATATTCACATGGCTCTCATGGCCCATTACACTTCTTGTCGCCTCTCACTAGGCAACAAATATTCACATGGCTCACATGGCCCATTAAACATCTTGTCACCTCTCACTAGGCAACAACTATTCACATGGCTCACAAGGCCCCTTAAACATCTTGTCACCTCTCACTGGGAAACAACTATTCACATGACTCACGAGGCCCATTAAACATCTTGTCAACTCTCACTAGGAAACAACTATTCACATGGCTCACAAGGCCCATTAAACAACTTGTCACCTCTCACTAGGCAACAACTATTCACATGGCTCACAAGGACCATTAAACATCTTATCACCTCTCAATAGGAAACAACTATTCACATGGCTCAGAAGGCCCATTAAACATCTTTTTGCCTCTCACTAGGCAACAAATTATTCACATGGATCACAAGGCCCATTAAACATCTTGTCACCTCTCACTAGGCAACAACTATTCAGATGACTCATAAGGCCCATTAAACATCTTGTCACCTCTCACTAGGCAACAACTATTCACATGGCTCACAAGGCCCATTAAACATCTTGTCACCTCTCACTAGGAAACAACTTATTCACATGGCTCACAAGGCCCATTAAACATCTTGTCACCTCTCACTAGGCAACAACTATTCACATGGCTCACAAGGCCCATTAAACATCTTGTCACCTCTCACTAGGCAACAACTATTTCTAGGTCATAAGACCTATATAGTTGGTATTATTTGGAACATCATAGCTCATGCTTAGCTATGCTTATTATCTCATGCTACCAACATGGTTTTGATATGGTCAATGTTTCCCTTTATCAACCAATTTTAGTTTCAAATCATATAATTACCTTTCATTAGGGTTAAGGTTTCCCTTTTTAATCTGACTAGGGTTTTAAAGTACATTCATCAAGAATCACAACCCTAATTCAGACTCCACGCATATTAGGAGTATTTAATGTAAACTCAATACATGAGTATTAAACAAGTATGAGTTTCTCCTTCATCCTCAATAGGATATTAATTACATTATACTCCATTAGGTTGGCTCAATCCTTCTCTTAATGTACATTGGCCCATATTTATCAAAATGCATTAAACCCTTCAGGTCTAAAATTATCATTTGACATAACATACTACATGTATCACTGAATCAAGTGTATTGGATTGAGGTACTTCTTCCATATCGGGTATAGAGGTGTAGGTTTTCTTCCATATCGGGTATAGAGGTGCATCCTCATCACCATATCATGCATCCATATCAGATTACTCAACCTTAGGGGTTTGCATATCGGGTTTCTCAACTCCATGTTGAGTTTCAACATCATATCAAGTTAGGGTATATACTCAAAACCATATCGGGTATAAGGTATGTTCTTAACCCCATATCGTGCACAAGGTGTGTGTATGTGTTCCTCATATCGTATATGAGGTATAAATTCGTCACCATATCGTGCTAGTGATTATGTTCATATCACCATATCAGGTTACCATATCAAGTTACCATGTCAGGTTGCCATATCGGGTTAAACCCCTAGTCTCATACACTTTCATTCCTTAATGGAATCAATCCTATCATGTATTGAGTGATAGGTGAGAAAATTTGTTGAACCCTTCACAATCAACCCATTACACAAAACACTAGGGGTGTGGGGTTCCAATGCATTTCAGATTCCATATCACCATCTGGGGTTTCAACACCATATAGGGTTAGAAGTGTATGTGTGGTCACCATATCGACCTTGAGGTGTATGTGAATGACACCATATTGTGCATAAGGTTTATACTCATCATCATATCATTCTAGAGGTGTATAACCATCATTATCTAGGGTTTCAACATCTTATCGGGTAAGAGGTGTATCCTTCAACACCATATTGGGTTAGAGGTGCTTCAACCCAATATTGGGTTTCACTATGAAGATGTCATCATCATAAACCTCTAGACTCTTGTTCTTACTATTCTAGTTCATGTACAATAGTGCTAGTTTACTACTAGAGCTCATGGGTTCATCAATTATGCAAGAAAATTCTATTTGAAAATAAATCATTTAACTAAGTCAAGGTTGATGGTAAATAATAACATGATTGAGTTCAAGTTATATAACCTGCCTGAAGAGTAACTTCAAAGCTCCAAGCTCCATATATTCACGTTCCTAAGGTTGAAGATGAGCCAATTAAAGTCCAAGGATTGATCTCCTTAGCACTTTGCATGATATCTTCACCTCTTGTGGCCGATATCCTTCCTCTATGGTCGATACCAAGCTCTAAACTCGACACTCCTTCATTTATGCATGATACCAGAGTGGTATGCACGATATGTAAGAGTCTATGCATGATATTTCAAAGAAAGAGAGTTTTGGGGTTTGTAAACTTTTATTAGTAGGTGAAAGGAGAGGTATATGTACTTGAGTTTCATGAAAAAGAGTGTATAAGAGGTGTCATCATTTTAAAGCTACTAGGTGCCACGTGTCCATGCATGGTTGACACATGTACTTGCATGCACTCATATTTATCTTGACATGAAAAACACTTGAGGATATTCTAGATATGATATTTTGGCCGTTAGTTATCTTGTTTGATCATATATCTCATCTTTATATCATAAATTATGCAAACCGATACAACTTTTGCAAGGAGCATCTAACTCATCATGGATCACCTCCTTGAGGTGCTTTTCCAATCATGGATAAGACCAAGAGTCCATAAACCGATATGGGATCCCCTCTATGGCTCTTTGGCCTATAGGCACTCCCATATGGACTCTACAACCCGATACAAGCTCAAATTAGGGTTTCACATTCAACACTTTCTTGGTCTTTTTATCACAAAGAGTACCATCACTCAAATAAGTTTCAAACATGATGAATCCTTCTTTATATCTCCTCTAAATGATACTAGGAGGGCGTAGGGGCACTCTAGAGGTGGAAATTTGCATATCAACCCTACATTTTGAGTAAAATACAACTTGCACCAAAATTGGTACACAAGTCACTTAACATTATTCAAACAAGTACAAACTTGGAATTTAGTCTTTCCACAAGCCACCACCTAGCATAATTCTCTTTCTTATGATGTTAAAAAACTTTGGGCACATTCAACATGTGACAAATTGCAATATATCCCCTCATCTTTGGTAAATTGTATTTTGGTCCAAAACAAGAGAACATTGCTCAAACATTATTTAAACAGGACCAAATTTGAAACAAAAGTTTGTCAACTGATAACAAAACTCTTTAAAGAATTATATTAAAGTTCTAAGCAACTTATTTAGCCAAACAAAATAGGGTTATCTCATAACCTAGGTTAGGGTCATTACAAGATTATTCTAAAAAGAAGTAGCTTTATCACCTCTTTGTGCATGACCTCCTTTAGAACTAGGTTCATATTAAATTGGGACTCAATGCCTGGATTGAAGTTGACAATAATGTGGGTTATATGCATAGAAAGGGCTCATATAACTCTAGTTAGGTCAGTAATTTTGTAGCCTAACACCTTCTGTGTCTTCCTTAGTTCAGTTAACAACCTATCTTATTGCTCAGTGGTGAGATTTGCATTGATGATGATTGGGCAAACCTCCTTCTCATCTAGGAAGACATATTTTATCCCCTCAAGTAGGAGATTCATATCTATTGTGGTGGTTTCCTTGTCTTCTTATTTGATTAAGGTAACAAACTTGAGGTCTTTGAACTCAACCTTGAGGTCTTCCTCAGTAGAGTCTAAGTGGGGAAGAAATTGCTCCACCTATTGATCATTCAATTCATGAGCATTGTGGTCGATTTTTAGTGTTGTCTAAAGAGGGTCTTCATAGGTTTGGAATCTCCTGCTTAAGATATGACATCTCATCTATTCAGTTAGTTAAAAAGAGTTTCTCCTAGAAAGAGGGTCCTCTAAGACTCCCAAAGACCTTGAAGTTGGTCATGTTTGTTTCTATCTTAACATTAGGAATATAGCTTCAACCTCAATGAGTGTTTGGGTAGTTACAAGGGAAGGATTGAAAAACTTTTAGGTCCTCCTTTATGCCTGTGACAGAAAAGTCACATGGGAAATATAATTTGGGACCTACTCACATGGATTATTCTACAATACCTGTAGGGGTGGTCGTAGAAGAGTCAACAAGTTGAATCGCAATGCTGGTAGGAAGGATGTCTGTGGTGATGCCTAATATTTTGCACAAACTATAGGGCATGATGGAAATGCTCTCCACAAGATCATATAAACCTTTCAACATGTGGACTCCACAACAAAGTAATAAATGCTGAAAGATCCTGGATCTTTGAGTCTTTTGGGAATCTTGATCAGAATATGTATGATCCGTCTGTGCTAGTTTCATAGTCTCAAGTTCCTCAATTAGGTACTTGTGAGTGAGGGGAGCTTTCAAGAATTTGGTTCTGGAGGGGATTTCTTCCACATCATCAAGGAATTAAATATCTACACGTAGCTTCTTTACTACTTCCATAAACTTCATGAATCTGAGTGTAGACATGTAGGTGCTACATGAATATAGTACATCACTATTGGTTTGTAGACAGAAAATATTAGTATCGAGAGAGAATTTGGTGTAGCTTCTACTTACTTTATGGGTTGGGAGAGTTGTTTGTCTTAGGAGGCATGCAGACCAGTTCCATTGGTATAGATGGGGTATAGCCATTGGAGTGACTTCTTCGTCTTATTCATCTTCAAGAATGAGCTTGTTGTTGATGATGACTGGGGCTGGAGATTTTGGTAGAACAAACCCAGAACATGTAGTTACATGCTTCATATACTCCCCCTGTTATTGGGGACTATTCTTAGGTTGGTCAACAAATGAACTCACTGAAGGATAAATGGCTACAACAATCTATGCAATGGCTACAACAATCTATGCAATGTCTACAACAATCTAGGCAAATTGAGACTATATAGATTTGTTGTATGGCTATTGACTCTCGAGAATCTTGGAAATGGTATCCAAGTGATGGATCCCTAGATTTGATCTCCATCTTGTCTCTTTTTTCCCATTATTTACATATAGATGTTTCATAATGGATTCTACTTCCCCAATAAACTCTATTATTATCAAATTAACTTATGGATAGCTTTTTCATTTTCATAGGTACTTAAAACACTTCTTGATGGAAGGGAGAGAATATGGTTGAATATATGATTTTTCCAGAGTTTGAGGAGCACAAAATGAGGCCAAAACCACTCCCAACCTACCCCAAGCAATCAAAATATGTAGTGAAGCAATAACCTCCATGGATGATGAAGTTCAAGGCTAAAATGCAAGGGAAGGACCCCAAAATGGCTGTTCTACCAAGAAATGGATGCTCTGAGCATGCTCCACTCACAATCTCTTCACATAACTTTCAGAATTTTATCCAGATTGCAAAATGACCATTTTATTCACAATGGTCGTGCTGGATGGTGACCACCACAACGACTCTACCATTAAACCCCACAAATTATATCATTTGATTCCCCCATTTGCCCCCATTCAACCCTAGAACCCTAGACCCCTATATAAGCTTTGGAGGGAGCTTGAGATCTAGGTTTATCTCCCTTGAGCGTACATTTCACCTCTCTATCACCTACATACCTCATTCCACTTGCATTTAATCACCTTCCAACCAAAACCCTAGTTTTTAGGGTTTTGACCACTATCCATTCCATTTCCATGTCATTACAACTTAGATGAGGGAAGTTCTCAAGCTCTCATCTACTAAAAAAGAAGATTTCTACCTCTACACCGAGCTCCATGGCTTCTTCTATCTCTTTCATCTACATTTTTGCATTTTCCATTATCATGAGTAGCTAAGCTTCATTAGTGGCATATATTGGGGAACAAATGTGACTTTGATACCATGTTGGGGAAATATTATTATAAACACTATAATTTCATTTGTAAATTTTATCCTTATGCCTCTATCTCATTTTCTCATCTTTTTCTATAATGATTGATGCTTGAAACCATCCAAACATAGAAGAACGTTGTAGATGTGGCTATTTGGGGAAAAGTGCCTTAGTCAAACTAGTGGATCCTTAGATAGATACTACTCCTCTTCCTACATACCCATCTATTCTTTTATGCCTAGGTGTGATATCTAAGTAGCCAGTAGTTCCTCACTTAATGTGCCTAGAAAAGAGCATTCTATATGTTGAATGGAGTGTAAAGGAGGTGAAATACCCTTCTTATACACTCCATGCCACCATTTCCACTAAGTACATTAGGAGAATCACTCGTAGACACCTAGAATAGTGTGTTTATGATTGAATTATACCTATACCCTAGTCAATTGAGCCTCATATGTTGGATAGGGGGTAATCAGGACTAGTTCCTCTTTGTACACCCTACACCACCCATAGTGAACTAACAATATAAGATAATTCACCATCATTCCACTATGTTGTTTGGTTAGATACCAATGTTTGATTGACTCTGTTGCATGATACGACCCTAACTAGGTTGGTAGTGAACCCAAATGGTCCACGCCCCTAATTAATTTCTCAAAACCTTAATTGATCTTTTCCTTATCTAATGTTAACCTAGTTATAGTCCTTTCTTGTTTAGTTTTTTAATTGTCTTTCTCATGTTAATTTACCCTTGATAGAGTAGTTAATGCTTGTTTGTAGGTACTTGTGCTAGATTCTCCTATTACTTTACCCTTTCTAGAGTTGTTAATGCTTGTTTGTAGTTACTTTTTTTTGGTTTTTCTAGTTGGGTTCATTGTCTTCTTTCTTTGTGTAATTGCTAGTTTAGTGTAACTAGTTGCCTCTTCTTGCCTATTTTTTGCTAATTGTTCTCTAGATTGATAATTAGTATTTCTCTTTCATGGTTTAGTGTAGTTTCCTCTCTTTGTTAGTTGGATAGAATTATTTGTGTAGGGTCAGATCAGGTTCATTTCTTGCATATATTTCTTGCTTTTCAGTTAGTGTAATCCAAACCCCCAAGTCAAACCCTAAAACCTTATACTCCACAATAGGAACCTGTTAAATTAAGATTATTTCTAGTTCCCCTCTCTTCCTTGGGTTTGACCCTAACTTGCCATTCCTATACCACTCTCAAGCATGTGTGCATGTGAAATTCTATAGGAGTTTCCAAAACTAGTTTTATAAATATCAAAAGACTAAGGTGTGTGCCTAAGGCATGCGTAGCCATGTCAAATGGCTTAGAGTCTTGTGGATACATCACCATGAGACTTTGATAATTAGATATGAGCATGTTTTGTGGGATTCCTTACCCAAGAAGAAGATATTCTTGTTGGTTGAAGTTATGTTGTCATGGATTATAGTTGTTCCCTTGATTAAAATTGTTGCAGTACTATATAGGATTGGAGTTGTTATGGTGATAGTTTTGATTTTGCTAGAAAATTGGAGGATGCTGATATCAGTTTTGGATGTGGTCTTTCTTGATATGGAAAACATTTGCTGCATCATTTGGTATCATAATGGAAGCCTGGATGATTTCTTGGACTAGTGGGGTTTTTGTATGCCTATCCTAGAATGGAATTCACATCATTGACTTCTTCAACAATTGTACTTGTATTAAATTGAGGTTGGTGCATGTTCAAAAGATGGTTTCACTGTAGATTAGTGTGCCCCTCTATACTATAGACTTGATAGGCTTCTTCAGATACCCAAGCTAGAAAAGAGGATTGACCTCTCTGCCAATTCATTAGGATTGATTACTTAAGGTTGTCTTGTTTGAGGGCTAGGAATTCTCTTACGTGATTAACCCCGATTATCTTGGTTCTTTTCTCCTCATATCACAACCTTCCACACATCATCAAAGCTTTTCCACATAAAGTATCCATTGGAAATGTCATCCAATAATTGTTTGATGCAAAGAATAACTCCCCTATAAAACTACTAAATAATATGTGAAGGCGGAATGTTGTGATGAGGGTATTTGGGGTAGTAACTTCTTGAAACGTTCCCATGACTCTTTCTCAAAATGGAAAAATTTCCCTCAAAGTTGGTAGATGAGTCAGGGTGGGAAGAACTTCTCTAGGAACTTGTTAGAAGATCTTCCCAAGTTTTTATACCGCGATCGTCTATAGAATTGTACCACACCCTATCTTTGTCAGTTTAGGGAATAACAGAACAACTTTAGTTTCATGGCCTACTCACACACACCAGCTTGTTATCAGTCCACATAGGTCTATAAGCTTCTATGAGTGGTAGCACACATTCTCTCTGGTGCATTCACAAAACTATTGTCCCTAGAAATGATACCAAAATTTGATGTGCGATATATCACATGATCAAAATCACTAGGGATGAGATCCCTAAAGTTTACCTTAACTAAGTGCATGAAAATCCCACCGAAAAGAAGAAAGATCTTACTGTAGTATAGTTTAGGATCGAATCTAAAGGATGACATTTTTAAGAATCATTGTGATCAAGGTGACCACATAATAACTAGTATTTATTACAAAGTGTGTATTGATTGTTGATCACACAAAGATTGAAAAAAATTAAAGGGATGAATGGGTTTCACCACCACTACCTATTATTCACTCTCTCACTACATCATCACAATCAATTAAATCATATGCTAAATCCATATAAATATCACTTTTAGCTTTAGGATAAAACTTGGAAAAATATCACTCCAAGCTTTTCACTGCATTACCTAAATATCATACATTATCATCTCAAAAAACACTTATCCAATTCTCATCAAGAGTTTAACAAGATTCAATTAATATCATAGATCCCAGGTTCACATTTTTGTACACCTGAGATATGATAGACACATAAACTTGATGATAAGAAAGGATACAATCATGAAAATGATTCATCCCAAACATGTAAAGGTTCATACAATAATAGATTCAACATAGAGAAATAAATCAAGTAGGAGGACTACTCCCATCATGATGCAAGTTTATTTCACATAAAATTTTCCTAAGAAGAATTGTCCTACTTTTAAACCATTATTATCACAAACACAATTAACTCACACGCAAGAGAATGGATCAATCACAATATAGTCAATCACTATATAGTAAAGGGTCAAACCCAAAAGACAACATTTTTAAGAATTGCCTTTGAAATAATCATTAAGAACAATATGTAGAATCACTTGTTTGAGAATGATTATGAACTAATGGTTGAATTGAATATTTCAAGGTAGAGAACAGAATAAATGATGGGTTGAATCAATATTAAAAGAACATTAGGACGTCTTGGGTTTGCCACCATTGCCTACATACCTATCCAAAATTGTTACAACCCAACAACCGCAACCATTAATCTTGAACCAAGTACATTGGCCTCCATGCATAGTGAAAAATACACCAAGACTAAATTATCCATGGGATTAAGGTCTCATTACCCACAGTTCATGATCTAGCCATCCTATAGGATCCCTTCCTTGATCACATGTGGAATTCTACACATTCATTGAAGGATCTAATCCTAAGTTTCATGGTCTCTATGCTCAAGATTATATCAAACATACTAAGTGATATATCATTTCAGAAATCAAGCATAAATCAAATGAATAATAGGTTAACATAATGAGGAAAGTTAAGTTTGATAAAAATTAAGATAGAGTACGACTGATGGGGCTACTCCTCATGCCCTTACAAGAAGGTCTACTAGCTCAATGTCATGGCAAGAACATAGATACAAGAAGAGATAGGAGAGATCATGTCACTGATGGAGCAGAAAGAAGCTTCTAGAGGTATTTGAATTCCACAATCTTCTCTAGCCATGACAATTTTGGAGAATGTTTCTAGGATGACCTTCTTTCTTGTCTACTCCTCTTGCTTCTTGCTCCCAAGACATGATCTGGACTCAGAGTAAATTTAATAGGATGATAATCAGGTCGTGCCTCCCTTTTTTGTAAAATAACATTTAACGATAGATGTGTGATTTTGCATTATCTATCACACTGATCAGGAAACCAAGTAGTGTGGTCATCTGATCACCCACTTGGAAGCGCGACTGGTGGATTTTTGGTTGGATGATAAGAAAGATCGATTGGGAAACTAACTTGACTGATCAAATGATCTATACTCTGATAAGTCTTTTGAAGTATCTGTGGATTGGTTGATCCTAGTAGGAGATTGCTCAATCTGTTAGACAATTGAAATTGTTGTTGGTTTCTGATTTTGGAGGCATTTTTGCTGGTCAGTCGACCAACGATGTAGATGGGCCAATTATTCAACTTGAAAATTTGTCATAGTTATTATAACTTTGGACAACCTTCTAATCCACAAATTAGTGGAGGAGAATGTCTGACTAGATGCTTGCCCTAGAGATTTCTCAAATGAGCAGGTTGGTTGACCAATCAACAAGACTAATCGTCCAATCAACATGCCTGTCTTGTGCTATTAAGATCCACTATGGTATGAACTTGTTCTTGAATCTTGAACATGAGCTTGCCGGAGGAAATCTATATCATTGTTGAGTTGACGTGTATTGTCTTCTACATAAGAGCAAGAAATTAAATTGAATCCCAAAATTTAAGGACAAAATATTTTTGAGGAAAATAAGTAAGCATGATATAATTGACAAATAAAGTGAGTAAATTAATCAAGAACCCATAACGAAAAGATGATGAATATGCATTCATAAAAATACCCCAAACATGAACTTTTCTCGTCGTTGAGCAAGACAGAATCAAACAAACTACCAAAATAATATTACCAGCCTATACCCTCTCTTCCATAACATCATTTGGTTCCCTACAACTAAATATGGCCAAGAAACCTGATCTCCTAGAATCACAAAATTGAAGCTTCAAATTCCCTATATTGACTGCACTTTCACAAACAAGTTTCCATGTCAAAACATGTGCATTACAATCATAGTATTTTTGGTGTCTTAGAAGGTTCCACATATTCCAATGATATTAAATCAAGAACACTATTTGACTGTGAAGATAATTATTTCTAAGGTGATTACTGCCCCATGGGAAGAATTTGGAGTGAATAGAGGTATGGAATGGAAGATTGTGAATATCTCCTCTATTTTACTCGAGAGTAACTTTATTTTTTATAAAAATACATATATTGCATCTTTTTTCTTCTTTTTGGTGTGCACATTGACATGTTTGTTTGTGTTATGCCCTCATTACATACAAGGGGTATGGAAGAAGCAGAGGGGTGAGAGAGAGATACCACCCCGAACTTGGAGTTTGGCAGATTCTTTTTGCCCTTTGATTTATTTTTGCGGTTGATGGGATAAGAAGGTGGTGGAATAAATGTGGAAGAGGATGGGCTTTTTCATCTCATATTGTGGAATTGAGAGCATAGGAACAAACTTTAACATTAATTTAATCATATCATTAAAATTGTATAGTAATGACAATTTTGAAAGAAGCTTTGTTGATCAATAAGAGACACTCTACAGTTTGATTCCTCTCAATCCCATGCAACTTGCCATATTTTCTAGGTAGTGGTATTATTTAGGATCATTGGATACATGCATGATAGGGTCTAGCATCAACATTTGGGATTCATTAATGCAGAAAGGACTCACTTCATTCAAATGGGAGATACATTGCTAATTTTGCAAAAGGAAATATGCAAATAGAAACTGGATCTAGGCTGACTTGATAATAAACACCTACACAAGTAATCATGGAATTTGAGAAAAATGTCATAAGTAAAACATATATAATGCTAATCTAGAAAGAAAATGAGAGAAAAAGGAATATAGAGGGGTGGAATGGATAAAAACCACCCACCCTCTAGCTCAAACATTGAAATTTCCTTATCCTCAAGCAAACTTTAAATATTAAATAGAGGTGAAAACAATCACTAAAAATGCCACCAGTTGCCATGTGGTGGATACAGTTGGAGGAGAAGTGTGGGATGGTTTGATGGGACTTGTAATAAATCCCAAGACAATCTATCAGACCAATCTCATTATGTGGAGGATCTGGGTAGCTCCTTAGGTGGTGGTGGCTAGGTGTATTGGCTTCCTAAAATACTGAGAGGTTGGTGAAGGATACGTTTGTCCTACACTAATGTCAATGTGGTAAGTGCACACCTACTGGTTGTCGCCTCAGCCCATGTGCTACTTCTCATGCACCTACTGCATGAGATATATATGGTTCAGCTGGTGGCCCTATCTCTATTTTTCCCAGTCCATGCAGGTTTACATGCCCTCTATGTGGTCCAACTACTCTTGGATATCAATGAAGCCCTAGGTCCTATACCTCACTACAATGTTGGGGTTGCGTCGCTTCATGTAATGTGTAGAAGGGGGTGAATAGGGGTCATACTCCTCATCATTTGCCTCCATGGAGGCACTGCATCTTCTAGACTTTTTCTTAGAAACTTCACCCTCAACTAGTATATACTCCCTCATGTCACGTTGGATGTGAGCACCTAGGTCGTAGAGGTCATAGTCAATGCTTGCTACATGAAGTAAGCATGTGTGGGTAGCACAAGAATGGCTCGAGTGTCTCTAAATAGCCAGTGGTAGATGCCACCCTCCTTAGCAGTCCTCAGATTCTCATAATTCACCAGGTACTTAATGTAAATCAAGTGTGATGGCTTCTGTGTCGACATCACTATGAATGGAATGTGGGTATAGCCAATGTAAGTAGAGATGGTGGTGATGTTTCCTCCCCAATAGAACTTAGAGTCCTTGTTCTGGTGTTGTTGATTATGTAGATGATCAATGAGTGCACTCTGCCAATTGTACAACTTGTCATTTAACAAAAACCAGAAGTAGTCGAGGTCGGATGCATTGATTCCATTGGGTGCACTAGTATAGATGAAGATCATGCAAGCTAGGATGCAGTAGAGGTAGCACACCATTAGGTTTTGAATGAATAATGCCTTTGCGCCATGTGGGAAGAAGGGGATATGTGCTATGATATCCACCCGAATCTAGTTGGTGATATACTTCTTGGATGGCTAGTTGTCGTTCTCCTCAGCTCATTTCTTCTCCCATTCCTTGTTGACTTCTATGATGAGGGTGGTGAAGTCATTGTCATCTAAGGAGTGCTTTTTCACAAACATGTAGAAGGAGCAGTTTACTTGCTGTTGTTACTGAAATTCTTTGTGAAAGAAGTAAGGAACTCTAGATTAAATCCTTGAAGATGGGATTCACTCAAAAAGGGAAGATGCATATGCTTGTGCGGTGGAGGATGAGTATCAAGGTATCATAGAATCCCAAGCTTGTGGATGTCTTGGGACATATCCAATGGTACAACTTCACCCCAATGGAGTATGTAGCCTTGTGTTGCTTCTGGTGCTCAGTGATGATGAGGGCCTTGTACTTGTCTGGAAGAGAGAAATGCATGTGGGGAAGTAGGAGGGATGAATTGATGCTTGTTGTCAGTTTAGGATGATAACATCAGGGGAGGAGTAGAAGAAGTGCCCATGTTGTGCACAATGGATCCCTGATGAGTGTCAATGTTTTTAATCAACTGCTCGATACCAGTTGTGTCATCCTCGATTGCCTCCTCAGTATTTAACTAGTTATGCTCCATGTTGGGAGGCATGTTGAGCATATGTCTCACTCTGCTCTCGGATGTGGATGTTGCTAGTGAGCTGAATAAAACGAGAGCAAGGGAGCTTGGGGAATACCACGGTGGCCTTGAATTTTCTATTTTAAGAACTGAAAAGGGTGAGATTTCATAGTATCCTACAAATGGACCCCTCTAATAGATGGTCTGATTCACCTCCTCATGTAAACAACCTAGCTGCATCTACTAGAATTCTTAATGGTCAATCACAATAAGTGATCCGACAATCAGAGTAGAAAGCTTACTGCCTCATGTCAGCTGATTGGGTCATAATGTGCATTGATTAGGAAATTAGAGGAGGATCATGGGTCTTTGACACTGTTGGATCAGGAAACCAAGGAAGGTGGTCGTTTGATCAGTGTTAAAAGTGACAATACTATGGTGGAATGAAGTGAGCAAGCAAAGGGAGATGCTCAAGAGATCAATGAATAGTTAGTGGACTCTACTGGCATGAGATTAGGAAAATAGAGGCTTGGGTTATTCAAGTAGGAGCATGTGAGGAACATGACCTCTCTGTACTACTCGGGTGAATGGGGAGTGGGTGGTTAGTGAGAAGTAAGAGGAAGAGCTTCATCTCAATAGAGAAGAGGGGGCTAAAGGGATGTTGTGCTGACTGACTAGTGCGGCTGGGGATCGGCCAATCTAGGTGGGGAAGGACAAGTTGCATGTTTGAGCGGCATCTAGTGGCCCACATTTGGTTGGATGAAAAAATGTGCAACGTCTCTGTCAATCAACAATGGCTTGAGGTAGTCCCATTGGGGCTAATAGGCTAGGCAGAGTGGCAGAGGTGAACAATGTTGGTCGAGAAAATGACACGGAGAATGTGGCAATGGTGCATTTGTAGGAAAAGAATGTAAGACCCCTGACCTAGGTTAGTGCTTTATCTTGCTTGTTTTTTGTTAATAAGATGCTTATAACATTAATCTAATAATTTGATGAGCTTTAATAACATATAACCTACTTATGTTTTCAGTTTGGTCAAATTTTCTTGATGTTTGAGCTAGTTATGGTATATGTGTGCTTGTTTTGGACCAATTTGCGATTTACCCATGTTGAGGGTGTATCTTTCAATTTGTCACATGTTGTATGTGGCTCATATGTTTTAGCATCATGAGAGATCGATTGATTCTTAGGGGTTCCTTGATATACCTTGGACGTGGAGGAAAAATCATGAGTGAATGTCTAGGGTTTGCCTGGATGCCCTAGTTTGGTGTTGGCCATATGTTGACCGTTTGAGTTCTTGGTCTTTCAACAACCACCCTTGATGTTTCTTGATCCTAACCTCTTTGGTCGAAGAGGTTTTTGGTTATGGTTTAGTTCTCTTCTATCAAAGAGCTTTTCCCCTTGTCTTTGGTCGATGAGAAACCTAGATTTTCATGTATTTTGGATCGCATAATTTTCTTCAACGGATGAATCTTTGTGTCCTTGGTTTCCTTCAAACAATGGTATCTAAATCCAAGTGAGTTTGCTGACTTACCTTTGTTTTTCTTGACCCTTCTTGCATGCATGATTTAGTGGTTGCATGATTATTCTATGGTGGACAAGTGGCATGTTTAGTTGGACACATATCCTTCCACATCTCTCTCCTAGCCTTGAGTATATATACCAACCTCTTTGCATGCATATGATCCTTTTACATCCTCTCTTTCATCTCTCATTCTTTTAGTTCGTCCCCTTTGGTGCTTGGAAGATAAGGAGCTCAACCTAGGAGCAAGGAGGTCGAACCTTGCATGTTGTGATTAAGGATTGGATCATCTTCCTTGTTGATCCTTGTTCTTGGTAAGTGATCTAACCTTCTTGATCTCATTTTTTTAAACCTTACCTTCTCTCTTTTTCTCTTAGAAAAACCCATGGTTCTCCATGGTGGTCTTTTTGAGGAACTTCTCTCCAATAAAGGTTGAATCTATGGTTTTCCATAGTAGTACCTAAGTGAGATGGAGATCTCCTCCTTCTTCCTTTCTTTTTTGGATTAGGGTTTTTACCCTCTTTTCTTGAGCTTTCCTTTGACCTTGGTTTGCTTTTCTTCTCTTGAGGTGATCTTTCTTGGTCATAGAGTTGATCCAAGATTTGTTTTTCTTCTTTCTCTTGGAGCTTCTTGGCTTTTGGAGTTGATCCTCACCTCAAGGCAGGTTATATAACTCTCTCCTCTACTATTTTTACACCTTAATCTTACATGCAAATCTTATCTTATCTTATCTTATCTCTAAAATGTGATTATATGTTTCTTGTTGATGATACCTAGTTCTAGGGTTTATAATTCTGTAATAATCTTTCATAGATTAGCTCTTTTTCCTAAACCTTGATTCTCATGCTCGAGTTCTATGGATGGTGAGAAGTTGGTGCTTTCATACACTCCTTGAAACGTTGGTTTTAATCCCCATGATCATGTTTTTGTCATCGTGTGGATGATGGAGGTTTTGGTTCTCCATTGCATGTGTTTGATGTAGAGTTTTCTTTCTCATATCATGGTTTGGTTATCTCTATGTTTTGGTGATCAGATTCTAGGGTTTGGATGGTGACTTTCTTGGAGCGCTACTCTATTTGAGGTTTTAGTTTTATATGATTAACCCATCTATTTTGATCATGTTTTGGCAAGTGGGTTTTCTCTCTATGATGTTCTTCATGTTATGATTCATGTGGTCAAAGGTTTCATGATGGTGTTTGGTTGATGAGATAGTTTCCCTTAGAAAGGTCACATGGATGACCATGTGTCTTCGATCGAAGAAGTTGTTATCTTGTTTCCTTTGGTCTCCATGGTTGTTTCCCATGTGTAGTTGATGGTTGAAACTCCCCTTCGGTCAATGAAGTGGTGGGGTGATATTTGGTCATAGGAGTTGCCTTTGACCAAATTCTCTTTGACCTAGGGTTCTCCCATCGGTCGAAGGTGGGATGGTGTTTCTCTTGGTCATTGAGGTTGATATTTGTCTTCGAACAGTGTTGTTTGTTTTCTATACAATCATAGAACATGTTGCAATCATACCCTAGAATGAGAACATCTGTTGTCGTATCTCACTATTGTCGTGCCTATATACCAAGGCAGACTAGGCTTATTTGCAGTTTGACACTATATGTCACTACAGTAGACTCGCACTGACCAAGGGTGTGGGATATCATTGGAGTCCAATCCTCTTAGATCTTGTATGGCACTAATTTTGACTTAGTTGTGGTCATTTGGAGTATGAGTGGTATACCTCATCTCCACATGGCATAATAAAATACGTAATGCAATCGTGTAGAATAATTGCTTAGTGTTAAACATGATTCACATTGGATGACCTTTTTCCTTGTTTCTTATATTGATTAATTGATAATGGTTATACATGTTCTTCATATTCCTTCTAAAAGTATATGATGTTCTACTACTTAATTGTAGTTGCTTGTGTTATCAATTTTAAATTATTCATTTAGCTGAATCTGCTCATTCCGTTAATAGTATTACTTTCCTACTATACATATCTACATGTGTTAATAATAGTTGTTGGCGGAGAGTTATATCTCTCACTAGGACGTTGGTCTCACCGCACGAGTTTCCACATCTTTTAGGTGGTTGTGCACGATGTGGTAGAGATCATGCAGTTGAGGAAGTGCATCAAGGAGATCAATAGTTGTTGAAGGTTGGATATGCTGCTAGTGTTTTGTAGTAGAGTCCTATGTGTTGTCCCTGTACTCTGAGGTCCTTGGGGGTGTTTTGCAGATGTTTTATATTGATACAAGGTTTTTGGTAGTATGTCATGGTTGTACATGTATGTCTTGTATATATGAAGAGGTTGTCTTTTGTAACAGGTTTGTGGTAAAAAGGACACTATACAGTGATGTATATACCTTCATGGTAGGATGTGTGATACATGTGGCACAGTTAGTAGACTTCCATGTAATATGTTTCCGCTTGTGAATATATAAGTAATCAATTTTAATTTACAATGTTTTCTGGTAATCTGGATGTTTAGAATTCATTTTGTGCTTTGTTTTGAGTAATATCATTCACGTGGTGGTGGGTCGTCACATTGAAAGGTTGGTATCAGATCTATAGGTTCACTAAGTATATAGGGGCATAGGACTATGGTTGTGTCTGTTCTTGTGTGTCCAGTATATCTAATTGCAGCTTCTACTTATGCAGAAGAAGAAGAAGATATGTCTGGAGAACACAAAGAACATGCTAAGAGCAGTGTTGCTACACTAGGATGTGGTACCAGAAGGCAGGAAAGAGTAGATGGAGTGCCTAAAGTGCCTCAGATCAACTCAATAACTATGGCCAATCCCACTTTCCAGTCCATGTTTGGATAGTCAATGACTAAAATGACGAATATGGTGGGTAGAATGCCCGTACTTCAAGTAAGAAGTCGTTCTCAATGCAGAATCCCAAGGTTCTGGGAAGACCTTTAAGAGGCTGCTACACGTTAGAGTATGTGGGTATGGAATACCTAATAGATGCAGATATCTACTGATAGAGCTAGAGAAGGCCTTTAAGATCCTCAATATTCCTAAGAAGATAAGGTTAAGCACATGGTGTACCTGCTAAAAGGAAGTGCTTGCCATTGGTGGGCCATCGAGGAGGAGAAGAGGCCTGGAGTGGTGATCAGTTGGGAGGAGTTTTAGAGGGAGTTTGTGAGCCGATACTTCCTAGAGACATACCTAGATGAGAATATCTCATAGTTTGATAAGATCAGACAAGGAGAGAATTATGCATTTTGAGAAGGGTTTGATCTCAAAGTTGAAAACGATGGTATAAGTGTTGGAGAATAGGGAGAGGTTTGCCATGTTTGTGGATTCCATGAGGAGGATAGAGCAGTCATCTATAGAGAAGCATGAAGCTAATGCCAAGAAGAAACTGACACAGTTCCAAGGACAGTCTTCTAGAGGCTTGAAGAAGCCTAGGTTTTTAGCACCTCAGTCACAGTAGAGGTCAGTAGTTTAGTCACCGTAGTCACGGAGCAAAGGCAGAGGGCATATCTTTCCGCCGACAGGAGCTCACAGTGTGGTGTTAGTTTAAGTGATAGGGTCGTCTAGGCCACAATTTGATATAAGGACCTATTATAGGTGCGGACAACTAGGACATCTGAAGATTTTTTTTCCTAATAAATGATGAGGAGGTGATGCAACAACTGAGACAAAGTCAACAAGGGTCACAACATCAATAGTTCAGTAGTGGTGGAGGCAGAGGACGTAGTTAGGCGTTAAAAGTAGGATCATATGGGCAAGACAACTGAGGATGGGGGCAACATCAAGTAACGAATCGGTTCTATGCTATGTGTCTGTCAAAAGGAGTAGTCAACCCATGGGTCATGATAGGTCAGATGTAGTTAATTCTAATTTTTGTTCTTATTGCTTTATTTCTATTTTGGTTGACCCAGGTGTGACATACTCTTTCATCACTATAGAAGTGATAGATAGTTGTTCTTTTCCTATTAGGTGTAGATGTGATAGTCTTCTCCTAGAAACCCTTTTCATTGGTTCTGGCAAGTTATAGGAGGTTCTCCATCTTGCATTCCTTCTTTCTCAGGATGCGACATTCAAGTGGACCTTGTACCGCTTGACACATGTGGATTTGATGTAATCCTTGGGATGGATATTTTGAAGAAGTATCAGGTGGTCTTAGACTATAGTTCTAAGCTAGGAACATTCTTTGATGGTGATGTTTTGTGGATCATCCATAGAGAGGAAGATTCTCCCAACATGTTTCCTGATGAGTTTCTTAGTGTTCCCCCACCTTGAGATATTGATTCTGAGATCAATCTGGTTCCTAGAACACAAATGATAGCACAAACACCATACATGATGGCACCAACTGAGATGTAAGAGTTGGAGAAGTATCTACATGAGCTATTAGAGAAGGGCTTTATTAGGCCAAGCACTTCCCCTTGGGGTGATCCCATGTTGTTTGTGAAGAAGAATGAAAGATCTATGAGGTTGTGCATCGACTACTGGCATTTGAACAAGGTGACAATCAAGAACAAGTACCCATTGCCGAGGATAGATGATTGTTCAATCAGTTGAGAAGTGTCACTATTTTTTCTAAGATAGACCTGAGATTAGGATATCATCAATTGCGGATCAAGGCAGGTGACATACCCAAGTCAGCTTTTGGGACTAGGTATAGTCACTACATGTTTGTGGTTATGCCGTTTGGGCTAACTAATCCACCGTTCGTGTTCATGGATATGATGAATAGGGTGCTCTGGCCTTATCTTGACCAGTTTGTAGTTGTGTTCGTCAATGAAATCCTAATAAACTCCCAAGATAGAGAGCAACATGAGCAACATCTATGACATGTGTTGACTTTGTTGAGATAGCATAAGTTGTACGCTAAGTTTGGTAAGTGTGAGTTTTGGCTGAAGGAGGTGTCCATCTTTGGCCATGTGATATTTACTGAAGGTGTTCATGTGGATCCCAAGAAGGTTCAGTCTATGTTAGAATGGGAACAGTCAAAGACACCTACGGAGGTTTGCAATTTCTTTGTCTTGGAAGGCTATTACAGGAGGTTTATTAAGAACTTCAATGCAATGGCATTACCCCTAAACAATCTAATGAAGAAAGGTGTACCATTTTTCTAGGATGACAAGTGTCATCATTCTTTCCAGCTTTTGAAGGAGAAGCTGACTAGTGCACTGATGTTTGTTCTGCCAAAACAAGGGAAAGCTTATATCATCTTTTGTGATGCGTTGAAGAATGGTTTGGGTTGTGTGTTGATGCTGATATAAAAACATGATTTCTTTTGCTTCACAATAGCTTAATAAACACGAGGAGAGCTACCTGATGCATGATCTAGAGCTTGCATCTTTGGTCCATGTTTTGAAGATTTGGAGACTCTACCTTTATAGCTATAAGTGTTAGATCTTCAATGACCACAAAAACCTACATTACATGTTCTCAAAGCAAGAAATGAATATGCGGTAGCAATGCTAGATGGATCTGATCAAAGATTATGACTACACCATAGACTACCATCAAGGGATGGTGAACATTTTGGCAGATGATTTGAGCAGGAAGTCTTTTTCATCATCATCCTCTGATTAAGCACAACTATGTTCCTTGGTGTGCCATAGCTGAGACATGTTGGTGTCTCTTTGCTAGATGCATGCGAAGTTGGTGGTCTCCTTGTTGACAGGTTTGTTATCTCAATTTTAGGTGAAGCCTACGTTGCAACAACAGATGAGAGATGCACATCACGATGATACTGTAATACAACAGATCTGAGCAGATTTTGACAACAAGAAATGTGATGTCTTCCTTGAGTTAGAGGATGGGACAATGTGTTACCACAGTAGGGTAGTGGTTCTTGATGGTGATAATCTGAGAAAGTTGGTTCTAGAAGAGGTTCACTCTTCGATGTATGTCATGCATCCAGGTAGCTCTAATATGTACCACAATCTAAAAGATCTACATTAGTGGCCTGGTTTGAAATGTGATGTAGCTGAGTTCGTGGTGAAGTGTTCTATGTATCAACATGTCAAAGAAGAGCACCACAAACCTACAGGGACGTTTCAATTGTTTCCTATACTGTAGTGGAAATGGGATCATATCATGATGGACTTTGTGGTTGGTCTCCCTAGGATATCCAAAGGTCATGATTCCATCTGGGTGATAGTAGACATGTTGACAAAGTCAACTCCCTTCCTCCATGTGAAGATGACATATACAATTGAGAATCTTGCATAGATATAGTATGTTTACACAGTATCCCAATGATGATAGTGTCTGACATAGGTCCTCAGTTTACTAGTCACTTTGGGGAGCGTTTGCACACATCTATGGGTATGCAGTTGAGGTTCAGTATTGTGCTCCACCCAAGACATATGGCTAGTCTGAGAGAACTATACATACATTAGAGGATCTATTAAGAGCTTGTGCTCTACAGTTTTTGGGTAGTTGGGATGTACACCTAAGTTTGATAGAGTTTGCATACAACAACAACTATCATAGGATTATTGACATGGCACCTTACAAGGCTTTGTATGGGAGACGGTGTAGATCTCTATTGTGTTGGTATGAGATGGATGAGTTTCAATTTTTGGGGTCTAAGCTTGTATAGTAGAAAATAGGGAAGATCAAGATGATTCGACAACAACTGAAGGAAGCCTAGGACAGACAAAAATCTTATGATGATAACTGTTAGAGGCCCTTGAAGTTGCAAGTGGGAGATAAGGTGTACCTCAAGGTCTCTCCATGGAAAGGAGTGTTGAGGTTTGGGAAGAAGGGTAAGCTAGCTCCCAGGTATATGGGACCTTATCCTATGGTTGAGTGCGTTGGCAATGTGACTTACAAGTTGGATTGTCACCCGAGTTGCATAGATTGCATCTGATTTTTCATGTATTGTTGTTCAGGAAGTGTCACCCTAACACAAAGTTGGTGCTACAGTCTATTGAGGTGGAGTTGGAAGAGGATGTGTCGTATGTGGAGAGTCATGTGTTGAACTTGGATAGAAGAGTGAAGAAGAAGGATATCGTGTTGCTTAAGGTTTTGTGGCATCATTGTGGCATGGTAGAATCCACGTGGGAGTTTGAGGACGAGATGCGTAGGATGTATCAATATCTTTTCACCTAGGATTTTGGGGGTGAAATCCTTATTAAGGGTTTATGGTAGTAAGACCTCTAATCTATCTTAGTGGTTTATATTACTTCTTTTTTATTAATAAGATTCTTAGAACCTTAATCTAATCATGTGATGAGCTTTCATAACATATGATTTGCTTATTCTTTCAGCTTTGTCCAGTTTGCTTGATGTTTGAGCTAGTTATGCTATATTTGTTCATGTTTTGGACCAAGTTGCAATTTAGCCATGTTGAGGGTGTATCTTGCAATTTGTCACATGTTGGATGTTCCTCCTATGTTTTACATCATGATATTGAGAGAGAGAGAGAGTTATTATTAGTGGTGCCTTGCTATACCTTGGATGTGGAGGTGGCATCATGAGTGGATGTCTAGAGTTTGCTTGGAAGCCCTAGTTTCGTGTTGACTATTTAAGTTATTGGTGTTTTAGCAACCACCCTTGATGTTTCTTGATCCTAGACTCTATGTTCAAAGATTGTTTTAGTTATGGTTGAGTTATATTCAGTCTAATAGATTTTCCTCTTGTCTTTGGTCGATGAGAAACCTGGGGTCTCATGTGTTTTGGATCTCTAAAGTATGATCGACCGATGAACCTTTGTTCCATTGGTTTCCTTTGACTGATGGCCTCGAAATCCAAGTGAGGTTTCTAAATTACCTCATTTTTCATGACTCTTCTTGCATGCATGATTTTTTTAGGGAAATATGACATTAGATAGGAATCAAAAATAAATTTTAATGACATATTTCCCATTAACTAGCGGATCATGTCAATACATATGCAATGGAAAGGATGGTTTCACGAAGATATATCTGGTCCTGGAGAAAGTCCAGAGACAATCCTCATCGATGTAGATGTGCTCTCTATCTTAGACGGTGTCTGTGCATCTTCTAGTTGCATTGGGACTCGTTTGACTGCTCCTCCACAAACAAAAAACTCAAACAACTACTGCACCAACTTCTCTGATATTGCCACAAATAATGAGTCAATGCCACCCTCCTAGAAGCATCCAAAGGACTCTTGCCTCTTGAGTAATCCACACAGACCAACTTGACCTCCTATCATCCTGATAGAACATATAGGAAGGATTTGTCCCTCCCGTTGGTGTACTAGTCACTAACCTGCTCTCCCACAACAATGACCTTCAGTTGTTTCTCTCTAGTGGCTATCCCTCCCTAGTCGAGTAGGACTTTCCTGGGCTCTTGTGGTTACCACAACCAGAGAGGAAAATATTTCTCAAAGCAACTGATTCTCAATTGTCTATGTTGTTCTCTGCGAATCCCCCAATACCCCTCTATTTATAGTAGAGGCCATGGCTAGGGTTCCAGTCTGTGTGGAAGTGGAAAGGACTGGAAGATCTCAAATATTCACAACAATTATGAAAATGTTGCAACCCGTGACATCCAAAACGTCCATTTTCCAAACACATATGACTGTTTGGCATGCAATATGGTTGTCTCGCATAGTGAGATGGTCATTTTGCAATTTCCCAATTTTGTTCATATCTTGACAATTCAATTCCAATTAGTACACGTCATGACATCAACTTGAATCCTTGATGAATTGAATTGCATCCATGAAATGGTCGTTTGGTACATGTGAGATGGGCATATCACACCACTGGAGACGGCCGTCTTGCAGCCCGGGTCAGGAAAAATTCCAACCGATGTACAATACAATCAGCCTGACACTCAAAACAACTGTCTCAACATTTGAACTGATCATTTGGCAGTCCAGTCAGGCAACTTGTTGCATGAATTAAATTACTAAAACACTTTAGCAATTCAATTATTATTCAAGATCAAACTCCTCTTCTAGATGAGTTCCTATGTGTGTGACCCTATAGGTCCCATACCATGTTGGAAGTGAATGTCCATAATAGCTTATGACATCACAAGCAATGAGTGGTTCCTAGTCACAGATCATTGCTACCCAAGTAAATGGAAAGTTGAAAAACAACTTCAACCTACAATCTGTGCATGGTGTTATAGTGTTTTTATAGTTCCTTTGTCACTAATATCCAGATTGATTAAGAGTCATGGAGTAGTCATCCTCATTACTATTCAATCTTGTTTCTTGAACTAGAGCAGACTGCCTGAGATATATGTAAGTTGAATATCACATACTGACTCACACATGTGTGGCCACACTATTCTTAGTCTCTCTAATCAAGAGGCCTTTTATATCATACTCCCTTAGGAGGGACAAATTCCATCTCTATCATTCATAGTCAATCCCCACGTGTCACTCACCAAATCATCACCTTTATAACAACCCATGTTTTAGGTATGCGTTTGATGATGTCATTGTGTACCCAATGACATGTGATGAGTGTAATGATTTTAGGTCTAAGAACCACAACCACCACCATCACTGTGAGAGCTAGATATGACTTCCATGATGATGACATCCATGTTCACTCTCATAGTTTGTCTATTTGATACAGTGTTCTCTAACATGTATTCGTGTGCATGTTTTGATATCTCCATAACATGACCAATGAGATTATGTCATCAACCAACTCACACATTGATCTTATGTGTTATTTCTGTCTATTTACCTTCCACAATAACAACCAATCAAAGACATAATAAGAGTGTATATAATCTTAACATCCATATGATCTCAACGTTTAAGTCCTCAACCTGAAGGCATACATCATTGAGTAATATCATTCTCTAGACATTTATTATGTTATTTCATTATGTCAAAACTGAACAAACATAATAAATTGGAAGCTTTCCTTTATTAGTAATCAAATCATTTACAAGTTATGCCATTACAATCATCATATGATTGAGTCTCTGGGCATACATACCAATAGAGTCCCACTTGCACTTAGAGCCAATCACCCACAAATCATATTCCAAGTGACCTAACATGACCATCATGCTTCTGTTGTGAAAGTGCCTTTGTCAAGAAATCAGCAATGTTGTTCTCAGTTGGTACTCTACAAATCTTTACATCTCCTCACTATACAATCTCTCATATGAAATGATACTTCCTTTTTATATTCTTTGAGCACTGATGTGATCAAGGTTCCTTAGCTTGTGCAATAGCTCCATTGTTGTTACCATATAGCTCGATTGCTTCGTTGATGCTTGGGATGACCCCAAGTTTTGTAATGAACTTATTGATCCATACAACATCCTTTGCTGCATTCGATGCAATAATATAATTGGCCTCAATTTTAGAATAGACAACGGTCTCTTGCTTGGAACTCTTCTAGCTTTTATCTCCTTTGTTTAGGGAAAACACAAATCCTGATTGTGATTTGTAATCATCCTTGTCAGTATGGAAGCTTGCATCGGTGTAACTTCTAACCACCAAATCTTCCTCTCCTCTATAGACCAGGAATTGATCCTTAGTGCTTATCAAGTACTTGAGGATGTTCTTCACAGATGTTTAGTGAGAATCACCTAGATCTGACTGATATCTACTCATCATGATCAAGGCATACGATATGTATGGACGGGTACACAACATTTCATACATGATAGATCCAATTGCTAAGGCATATGGAATCTCATTCTTGCATTCTCTTTCTTCACAAGAAATGGGACATTGACTCTTAGAGATGGTCACTCCATGTAATGCTAGGCAGGTTTCCTCTCTTTGAGATCTCCATACTAAACCGCTTCAGCACTTTGTCAATGTATGTTCTTTGACTTAGTCCAAGAAGCCTTCTTGATCTATATCTATAGATCTTTATCCCCAATATATAGGATGCTTCTCCCAAGTCTTTGATAGAGAATGTGTTTCCAAGACATGTCTTTACCTTTTGTAAAGTAAAGACGTCATTCCCAATCAATAGTATGTCATCTACATATAATATGAAGAATACTACCATTGTCCCACTAACATTCTTACACACACAAGGTTCACCTTCATTTTGAACAAAACCAAACTCTTTGACTGTCTCATAAAAATGAGGATACCATCTCTGAGATGCTTGCTTCAAACCGTATATTGACCTTTGTATCTTACAAACTTTATTTGTGAACTTTGGATTTATAAAACCCTTAGGTTGTTTTAGATAGACATCCTCAACAAGATTGTTGTTAAGGAATGCAGTTTTAACATCCATTTGCCAAATCTCAGAGTCATGATAAGCTGTAACAACAAGCATGATCTTGATGTACTTAACAATGGCCACTAGAGAAAAGGTTTCATCATAGTCAACATGAAAAACTCATCATAGATCACACCATTTCTACTAATGTGTGATTCTTTCTTTCTGACACACCATTATGTTGTGGTGTTCTAGGTGGAGTCCATTGTGATACAATACCAATGGCTCTCAGAAGGTCCTAAAACTCTTGTCTTAAGTATTCTCCACCTCATTTAGATTAAAGTGCCTTAACACTTTTGCCAAGTTGGTTTTGTACTTCATTCATTAACTCTTTGAACTTTTCAAGAGTTTCTGACTTATGTTTCATCAGGTAAACATAGACATACCCACTGAAGTCATCTGTGAAGGTTATCAAGTACTGATACCCACCTGTAGCATTTGTTCTAAAAGATCCACACACATTAGTATGCATGAGTCCTAATAGATCAATTCCTCTCGTTGTTTTAAGTAAAGGGAGTCTTGGTCATCTTGCCCAACAAGCAAGATTCACATGTCTCTATTGATGTGAAATAAAAAGAGTCCAGATAACCATCTTTATGGAGTCTGGATATGTGTTTCTCATTTATGTGCCCTAGATAAAAATGTCAAAGGTATGTGGGGTTTGAGTGATTGAGTTTTTGAATTTTGGTGTTTACGTTATATACGCTTGTCTCTATATCTATTAGTTATAGACCATAAGACATTGGGGAACCACCATAAAGGATCCCATCTTTACTAATAGAACATCTTCCATTCTTTATAAGACATTTGAATCCGTTCTTGTCTAAACAAGATACATATATTATTTTCCTATTAATGGTAGGTACATAATAGCAATTCTCTAACTCTATTACTAGCCCACATGGTAGAGTTAACTCATAGGTTCCAACTATGCTAGACACAACTCTTGCACCATTAGAAACTTGCAGTTCTATCTCACCTTTATATAAATGTCTAGTTCTTTTCAGATGCTTCACATTTGCAAAAATGCGTGATCCACATCTGATATATAGTACCCATGATGAAGAAGTAGTAAAGTTAACCTCAATAACATATACACCATAAGTATAGATCTCAATCCCTTTCTTCATGTTCCTAGGTTCCCTTATCCTTCTCCTTATTCTGAGTGTAGAAGACTTGGACCTTATCTTAGCCACAAAATGCTTCTTAGCCTTGCTCTTGTCCTTGGACTCAAATCCACGGATCATCATCATAGATTTTTCCATCTTCATTTTCACTTCAACACTTATCAAGATGTCAAGCAACTCTGATAGCAGTCCAACCATGTTATTCAAGTGATAACACTCGATAAACTAGCTATTTGATTTAGGCAATGATTGCAAAATCATATCTGTATCCAACTCTTGACCTAAAGGAAATCCCAATCTTTCATGATTCTTCATATGCCCAATCATATTGATTACATGAGGTCCTACTGGATCTCCCTCTGTCAGTTTGCCCTCAAATAGCACCATAGAGACATTGTAACTTTCATGCTTATCATGCTATTTATTCAACTCATAGTCCATACACCCAACATAAGGTTCTTGATGTTCACAACATCATTAGCATGCTTTAAATAAACACCCATGTCTTTCTTACGCTGATTTAGAGTGGATACTAGAACTGGTGTTTTAGAAACATGCAGAACATTTCTCAAGGTCCGACACCAGTTATGGAAATAAATCTCATTTAATTCATCTGATTGTGATGATTGAATGTTTTCCATTTGATTCTACAAGAGAAATTTTCATTTGTCAAAAACCCATTTTTGATTTGATTTGATTTGAAAAGTCAATATTAATTATGTCTTTAAATAACTATTGCTCCCACCATTTTATTCAAACGGATAGACCTCACTACCAATTCGGAAGATTGTAACGTACAATCTTAAGCAATTCAGTCGGTACCCAACCAATTTCTGGCGCTCATGACCAATGATTAAGGTAGTCAACATTTTCCAATTGCATCTTATGCAACAGTTGGATAGATGATATGTGAAACTCCTTGGCATAATCATCTTTATGCTTCTAGGCACTTAATCCTATTAAGGTCACCTAGTTAAGCCTATCCCATAAGCCAATACAATAGACTATGCACCCTACTAGGACAGACCCCCATTACTACCATCACACTTCTACAAGATAGACAATGCACCACACTTAGTTGATCAATATTTTCATGTGTGCTTCTTATGGAAAGCATCTTAGACATAATATTATATTTAGAGATTTTGTATAAGACATATACATTAACCAATCACCACATATATATAGTATGTATTTTATACATGCTATAACCCACAACCAAAACATGCAATAAATGAAATCAATGGTTATGGCGAACCTAATGAAATTCTTTAGACACAAGGAATTAACACAACCTAGGTTTACATCACATGTAGAAACTTGTTGTTGATGAAGATCTATGCTTGTCAATCCGAGTTGACTGGTTCAACCTTTGAACCGGTTGACTCTCCTCCTGGTTGGTCGGTTGGTCACCTCCAGCCGGTCGTCTGGCTCCTCCAAATGTTAGGTTGATTTTCCTATAGCTGAACGTTTGGATCCTCCAAATGGTCATCTCATCTGGTCCTTCGGGCTCCTCGTTGGCTCTCCATCCAGTCGGCTTGACCCCACCAACCGATCGGCTTGGACCCTCCAGCCGGTTGGGTTGGCTCCTCTGTTCGGTCAGATGGCATCTTTGTTGTTTATCAAAACAGGAAAGTAAACTATCCTACTTTTACATAATAATGGGGAAACCTCGAGTTACATTTGAGGGGATAAAAGGTAGAAGAGAATAATACTTTTACATTGGGAATTTAAGAGAGAGGCTTAGTTCACATATTGAGATAAACTAACCACACAACCATGCACAAATAATAGGCGTTGTTGGCCATTAACCATGCTACACATCCACCATCAAAACTTACTTTTAAGGCGATGTGTAAATTGCATATGCATATATATATATATATATATATATATATATATATATATATATATATATATATTAATTTGGGTTATTATGCGGTGATTAGACGGACATGCACATCGCCCAGTTTAACATTCTCATCCCATGAAATAAATAAACTCAATACAACTAAAAATCCGACCATATCGATTATTCCAAAACATAATTAATTGACGTGGATATGATACCACTGTAGGGAAATATGAAATTAGATAGGCAGTGGAAACAAAATTTTACTCATATATTTTCCATTAACCAGTGCATCACGTCAATAACTATGCAATGAAAAAGATGGTTTCATGAAGATATACCTGGTCCTGGAGAAAGTCCAATGACAATCCTCATCGATGTAGATGTGCACTCTATCTTGGATGGTGTCTATGCAGCTCCTAGTTGCACTAGGACTTGTCTGACTGCTCCTCCATAGACAACATATTCGAACAACTACTGCAGTGCCTTCTTTGATCTCTCCACAAACTACGAGCTGATGTTTCTCTCTTAGCAGCAGTCAAAGGACTCCTACCTCTAGAGTAGTTCACACAGACCAAATAGAACTCCTATCATCCTTCTAGAATGGACAGAAAGGAGTTTTCCCTCCTGTTGGTGCACTAGTCACCAACCTTCTCTCCCAGAACAATAACCTTCAGTTGTTTCTCTCCGTGGATATCCCTCCCTAGTCGGGTAGGTTTTGCCTGGGCTCTCGTGGTTACCACAACCAGAAAGGACGACGTTTGTCAGAGTAAGTAATTCTCAATTGTCTGTGTTGTTCTCTAGGAAGCCCCCAATACCCCTCTATTTATAGTAGAGGCCAGGGTTAGGGTTCCTTGTCTGTGTAGGAGTGGAAATGATCAAAAGATCTTGAATTTTTGCAACAATTCTGGAAACTTCATCACCTGCGGCAGTGGAAACAATCATTTGGCAAACCCAGATGGCTGTCTAGCATGCAAGACAGTTGTGTCACACTGTGAGATGGTCATTTTTTAGTTTCCAAGTTTAGTATATATGTCGATAATTCAATTCCAATTAGTGCACATTATGACGTCAACGTCAATCCTTGATGCAATCAAATTTCATCCCCTAGACGACCATTTGGTGCATGTGAGTTAGGCATCTCACACCACCTGAGATGGTCATCTCACACAAGTGAGATGAGAATCTTGTAGCATGAGTCAAGAAGCATTCCAACCAATGCATAATATAGTCAGTCTGACACCACAAACGATTGGCTCAACACTTGAACTAATCATTTGGTAGTTCAATCGGCTAACCTATTGTGTGTATTAAATTACCTAAACACTTTAATAATTCTATTATCATTTAAGATCAAATGATTGTCCATGAATGTCCATAACAACTGATGACATCACAAGCAATGAGCGGTGCCTAGTCACACATCATTTCTAACCAAGTAAATGATAAGTTGGAGAACAACTTCAACTTACAATATGTGCATGGTGTTACAATGTTTGTATAGTTCCTTTTTCATTGATATCCAAATCAAACTAGAGGCATGGAGAAGTCATCCTCATTATTATTCAATCTTGTTTCTTAAACTAGAGAAGACTGTCTGAGATATATGTAAGTGCAATATCATATATTGACTCACATGTGCGTGTTCACGTTATTATCAGTCTCTCTAATCAAGAGGCCTTGGATAATATACTCCCTTAAGAGGGTCAAATCCCATATCTACCATTTACAGTCTATACCCATTTGTCAAAGTCACCCAATCATCACCTTTATAACAACACATGCTTCAGGACTGCGTTTGATGATGTCAAAGTGTACCCAATGACATGTGATGAGTGCAATGATTTTAGTTCTAAGTACCACAACCACCACCATCACTGTGAGAGATGACTATGACTTCCATGATGATGGAATCCATGTGTCACTCTCACGGTGGGTCTATCTGATACACTGTTCTCTAACATGTATTTGTGTTCTTGGTTTGATATAGCCATATTATGACCAATGAGATTCTATCATCAACCAACTCACACTCTAATCTTATGTGTTAGTGTTGTCTATTTACCTTCCATAATAACAATCAATCAGGGACATAATGATAATGAATATACTCTTAACATTCGTATGATCTCATCATTCAGGTCCTCAACCTAAAGGCATATGTCATTGAGTAATATCATTCTCTAGACATTTATTATGTTATTTCATTATGTTAAAATTGAAAAAATAGAATAAGTTGGAAGCTTGCATTTATTAATAATTAAATCATTTACAAGTTATGCCATTACAATCATCATATGATTGGAACTCTGGGAATACATACCAATAGTTCTAGTGGTTGCATGGATGTTCTATGTTGGACCAATGGCATGTTTAGTTGGACACCTATCCATCCGCATCTCTCTCCTACACTTGAGTATATATGCATCCCTCTTTGCATTCATATGATCCTTTTGCATCCGATCTTTCATCTCTCATCCTTGGAGCTTATCCCCTTTGGTTCTTGGAAGAGAAGGATCTCAACCTAGGATCATGGAGGCCAGATCTTGCATGTGGTGATCTAGAGTTGGTGCATCTTCCTTTGTTGTTCCTTTGGCGATCCTTGTGCTTGGTAAGTGATCTTACCTTCTTGATCTCATTTTTATTGAACCTTACCTTCACTCTTTTTCTCTTGGTCGAACCCATGGTTCTTCATGGTGGTCTTTTTGAGGAACTTCTCTCTGATAGAGTTCAAATCTATGGTTTTCCATAGTAGTACCTAAATGATATGGAGATCTCCTCCTTCTGAAAAATGGATATCTCCTCCTTCTTCCTTTCTTTTTCAGCTTAGAGATTTTACCCTCTTCTCCCGAGCTTCCCTTTGACCTTGGTTTTCTCTTCTTCTCTTGAGGTGATCTTATTTTACCATGGAGTTGATCCAAGCTATGGTTTTCTTCTTTCTCTAGGAACTTCTTGGCTTTTGTAATTGATCTTCACCTCAAGGTGGGATATATAACTCTCTCCTCTACTATTTTTGCACCTTAATATTACATGTAAAGCTTATCTTATCTTATCTTATCTCTAAACATGATTATATGTTTCTTGATGATGATACCTTGTTCTAGGATTAATGATTTTGTAACAATATTGCATAAATTAGCTCTTTTTTTTAAACCCTAATTCTCATGCTCGAGTTTTATGGATGGTGAGAAGTTGGTGCTTGCATGCACTCCTTGAAACGTTGGTTTTAATGCCCATATCATGTTTCAATCATCTTGTAGATGATGGAGGTTTTTGTTCTCCATTGCATGTGGTTGACGTAGGGTTTTCTATCTCATATCATGGTTTGGTTATCTCTATGTTTTGATGATCAGATTCTAGGGTTTGGATGGTGATTTTATTGATGTGCTACTCTTTTTGAGGTTTCCATTTTATATGGTTAACCCATCCATTTTGATCTTGTTTTGGCAAGTAGTTTTTTCTCTATGATGTTCTTCATGTTATGATTCAAGTGGTTGAGGTTTGATGATGGTATTTGGTCAATGAGATGGTTTCTGTTAGAGAGGTTGCATGGATGACCATATGTCTTTGGTCAAAGAAGTTGTTATCTTGTTTCCTCCGGTCATAATGGTTGTTTCCCATGTGTAGTTGATGGTTGAACCTCCCCTTTGGTCGATGAAATGGTAGGGTGATCTTTGATCACATGAGATGTCTTCAACCTAGGGTTCTCCCTTCAATTGAAGGTGGGATTATGTTTCTCTTGGTCATTGAGGTTGATGTTTGTCTTCGACCAGTGTGGTTTGTTTTCTCTTCGGTCATAGAAGATGGTCATCTTTGATTTATCTTTGAACAATGAGGTTTTCTAGACTCATGTTTCTCTTATGGTTGACCTAATAGTGGTAATGGTTGACATTAATAGGTTCTCCAAGAGTTTGGAAAATAATGATATTTAGGGTTGGATATTATATGCTATTATGGAAACCCTTAATTGAGTACATAATGTAATACTTACTTGCTTGAGTGGTTAGCATGTAACGAAATTCTTTCTCTCTCCTACTTGTGTAACTCTAACGTTGTAGGTTGAATGAATATCAAAGATAGTAATGTTGTGATACCTTATGAAACATAGGGTGATGGTTATAAACCTTGGTGAGCCATGGTGAGAGAATGATGATACGATTGGGTCTATGACCTGGTAGAGGCTTTGTGCCTAATGTGAGGTGATATACTCTAATGATGTGTTGAGGTATGGTTATTACAAAGTGATGTGATAATGGTGATGGCCTGGTATAGGGCAGGGAGACAATATCATGAGATGACATGTTCAACTTTATGCTTAATTACATTTTATATCTTCTGACATTGCAATCTACCCTTATTGTTGTAGAATTTGTTTATGGTCTATACATTGTAACTTGATTGATGCATTGAAAGATACCCAATTAGCAATTACTAATTAAGTGAAACCCTAATCATGTAGTTTTCCTGAGCCAAAGATCCATCTTCAACATTGGTTTTTTGTCGATGGTGAAATGAGTAATTCCTACAGGTAACTCAAAGCACAAATTGTTGGATATGCGGGGTGCCAATTGAGGATATATCCTTGCATCCACAATTATAGGTTTTGAGGATGGCTGTGGTCATGCCTCATGAGGAGAATGGTCGAGACCGTATCTAAAATGATATGTTTATAGTGATGGTTGTGATCATACCCTAGCAAGAGAATGGCTGCAGTCGTATCTCACTAGTTTCGTGCCTATATACCAAGGAAGATTAGGCTGATTTGTAGTTTGACTCTATATGTCACTGTGGTGGATTTGGAATGATTGAGGGTGTGGGAGATCATAGGAGTTCAGTCCTCCTATATCTTGTATGGCACTGATTTTGACTTAGCAGTGGTCAGTTGGATTATGTGTGGTATACCTCATCTCCATAGGGCATAATAAAATACATAATACATCAATGTAGTGTAATTTCTTAGGGTTAGAAATGACTCACACATTGGATGTCCCTTTGCCTTATTTCATATACTGATTAATCAATAATGGTTATACATTTTCTTCATATTCCTTCTACAAGTATATGATGTTCTACTGATCAGTTGTAGCTAATTAATCTTCCTGAGCTGTGTTATTTGTATTCAATTTTGTGTTATCAGTTTTCAATTATTCATTTAGCTAAATCTGCTCATCTATCAATAGTATTACTTTCCTACTATACATATCTACATGTGTTAACAATAGTTATTGGTGGATAGTTATATCTCACTATTACGCTGGTCTCACCCCATGGGTTTCCACCTTTTTTAGGTGGTTGTACATGATGCGGTAGAGATCGTGTGCTTGAGGATGAGTAGCAAGGAGTTGAAGGTTGGATATGTTGCTAGTGTTTGGTAGTAGAGTCCTATGTGCCATCCCTGTACTCTCAGGTCCTTGGGGTGTTTTGTAGATGTTGTACACTAATACGAGGTTTTTGGCAGTATGTCGTGGTTGTACATGTATGGCTTGTATATGTGAATAGGTTATCTTTTGTAAGAGGTTTGTGGAAAAATGTCCAATATACATTGATGTATATACCTTCATGGTATGATGTTGATACAAGTGACATAGTTTGTGGACTTCCATGTAATATGTTTCTACTTGTGAATATGTAAGAGATTGGTTTTAATTTACCATGTTTCTAGTAATATGGATGTTCAATATTAATTCCACACTTTGTTTTGAGTAATCTCGTTTATGTGGTGGTGGGTCATCAGAAAGAAGGTGCTATTGTAGAGGCTTTGACAAGAGGAAAACTAGGGTGCAATGTCAAACCCCTTGCTCTAAACTTGAATGTAAAGGCATGGGGCTAATGATAAGGTAATATAAGACATTTAGGCATACGGATTAGGGTTTCACATGGTGAGGTAGCTTAGGTGTTAGTTAACTAATCTTGTCTATATGAATTAGACGATCAACATGTTTGAATGCTCAACATCTCCTCCAATTGATTAGTCGATCAATGTGCATGGTTGGGAAAACACCCCAAAAATTCATAGGATTGGGAGTTACTGACATTTTTGGGTTTCAGCTTGATTGTGTGATCAAGGGTCTCATTCACCAGATATCAATCAATTCCCTAGTTTTAGTGGGACTAAGAACTTCATTCCCCATGTGGTCTCTGATATGCAGGCTTAGTCAGGCAATCCACTTAGTGAAGAAAAATGCCTACTACATGTGGATCGATTGACCTTAGAGGTTGGTTGGATCATCAATAGGTAGTAGAGACCTTGTGCAAAATTGGAAACTTGTGGTTATCTGATCAGGGGGTCTGTAGGACCCTTGTCAGTTAGAGATTGTCTACAACAAAAATTTCAAGGAAAATTTGAAACATTTAAATGTTGAGCTACAAATTCAACTATGAAAATGAACTAACAAGATGGAAATGAAATCTAACTAGTTCAACAAATCAAAATCTAACTAGATGACCATCAGATTTCCTCTCAAGATCCTTGTTTAATGTCGTGGCTCAACACCTATGTTATAAAATTGTGACCGGATTGGAAAAAGGGAGTGGAGTCACTTACTTTGCTTTAAGATCATCAATATGATGTATCTTCTATTTGGTGTCCCTCCACAATGAATCATCCCTTGATATTGTTCCATAAAACAAATGCTCCATATGGATAGATATTCTTCACAAGGTACAACCCTTTCCATCATGATCATAGTCTCATAGGAAATAATCTTAGGTGAGAGAAGTAGAGCAAAACTTGATATCCCACTTGAATGTCCTTCCACTTGAGGTAGCCATCATGCCTCATCTTAGTCCGCTCTTTGTAGATATGTGCGTTATCATAGGAAGACATGTGCAATTAATATATATCTTATAATGAAAAATTACTTCTATCCAAAGAGACAAGTCAAAATTTAGAAATAAAACCACCCTCCATCTTTCTGATCCTTCTCAACTGGGAGATTGCAAGACCTATTGCAAGATGAGTAATGGCTAAAGTGGTACCAAAGGGTGTCTTTAATGCAGTCTTGTATGCCCACAAGGCATCATTGATCTTTAGTGTTCAATATTTTCTCATTCTCCCAACCATCTTCTCAAGGATGGCCTTGATTTTTTAGTTTGAAAAATTAGTTTGGCCGCTAGTATGAGGATAGTGTGGCATAGATACTCGGTGATGAACACCATATCTTTTCAACATAAGATAAAACTTTCTCTATAAAATGTGATCCTCTAACAAAGGTTATCGTGCATGAACCCTGAAGCTATAGAAAATATATCCTTAAAGAGTTTTACAACATGCTTGGAATCACTTTTGACTGTGGGGATCATCTAAACCCATTTAGATACATAGTCCAATACCACAAGAATGTAGGATCAACCACATAAAGAGGGAATGGACTCATATAGTCCATTCCCCAAACATAAAATTTATCTACCTCGTCCAAAGACACGTAAGACATCTAGTAACACTTTAAAATAGTACCAAATCTTTGGCATTGATCACAAGAAAGAACGTACTCATAAGTGTTCTTGAAAATAGTATGCCAATGGAATGCACATTAGAGAACTTTCAAGGTTGTCTTCTTATCACTCATTTGGACACCTATTAGACCATAGTGGCACTACTCAAGGGTTGCACGTCCTTCTTCTTCAATGATACATCTTTGGTATAGACCATCAGCACCAAGGCAGAAATGATATGGATCATCCCAATAGTAGTGCTTGACATCATGCAAAAATTTCTTCTTGGAGTGGTCAGTGTAATTAGGGTGTAAAACCTACAACAAGGTAGTTCACAAAGTCTGCAAACCACAAATGTCAAAAGAGGCCTCCATGAGCTAATCATCAAGAAGAGAGTCATCAATTGGGCTTTTGTCATTGTCAAAGGGATATGTACAACTAAGATGATGCACTACCATGTTCTTTATTCCTTTCTTATCATAGATTTATATATCAATTTCTTGGAGGACCCACGAAATTGTTCAAGCTTGGCATCCTTCTTCATCATCAAGTAGAGAACAATAGCATGGACAATGTAGATGATCACCTTTGAGCCAACAAGATATGATCTGATTTGTCGAAGGCATACACAATGGGAAACAACTCCTTTTCAGTAGAGGCATAGTTTTTCTATGTTTCATCGAGTATATAAAAGGCACAATAGATGATGTGTTGCCTCTTGTCAATTCTCTAGCCTAACACTACTCCTACATTGTAGTCTCTATTATCACACATGATCTCAAAAGGTTGAGACTAGTCCAGTACTTTGAAAATGGGCGTGGTAGCAAGCACAACCTTCAAGATGGTGAAGCTTTCCATGCAAGCAGCATAAAAGAAGGTAGTGCTCTTCATAAAGAGATTGGTCAATAGCTTTGCAATTTTTGGAGAAGTTTATGATGAAATGGTGGTGGAAACTGATATGACCAAAAAAAGAATGAACATCTTTTACATCTGAGGATGGTAAAATTTTAGAGATGACTTCAATAGTTTCTTTATCAACTTCAATCCTTCTATTGCTCACCCTATGGTCAAGGACAATGTCCTCATTCACCATGATGTAGTTGCCCTCATTCACTATTATGTAGCACTTCTCCCAATTCAACACCATATGTGCTTCTTCACGTTTCTCTAGCATAAGAGATAGGTGATGCAAATGAGAGGAAAAAGAATCATCATAAATGAAGAAATCACACATGAAAACCTCCATTATATTATTTTTCCAATCCTTCAAAGATGTGTGTAATACAATGCAGGAAGGTAGCAGGGGCGTTGCACAATTCGAAAGGCATATTCCTAAATGAATAAGTGCTAAAAGGGAAAATGAAGGCAACTTTCTCTTGGTAAACTGGATGATTAGGATTCTGATAGAAGCTGGAGTAGCTATCAAGGTAGAAAAATGTGTCAAGCACTCAAGGACTTGACCAAGGAAGGGATGAGGGAAGTGGTCCTTGCTTGTAACTTTGTTTATCTTCCTATAGTCAATGCACATCCTACACCTCATGGAAATGTGGGTGGAAATAAGATCATTCTTCTCATTCTTCATCATAGTGGTGTCACCATTCTTGGGAACAACTTTCATGGGGCTTACTAATCGGAATCTGAAATTGGGTAGATAATTCCTACTGTGAGCAACTTGGTAACCTCTTGACAAGCCACCTCCTTCATGTTGGGATTTAGTTTTTATTGAGTGTCTCTAGGTGGTTTCTATTCCTCTACCATGGGAATCATGTGCATACAGATGGCTTGTTTAACACCATTCTGATCAGTCATTTAGGCTTCTTTTCTCTTCTTCAAATGGGTCATCAACTTGTCTTCTTGTTCTTTAGTGTGGTATAAATTTGTGATAATTGGGAAAATGTGTTATTCATAAAGAAAAACATACTTCATCTCCTTAGGTAGGATCTTCATCTTTGGAGGCTTAGGTGGCTCTAGTTTCTCTTCAATGACATATATCATTTTTAGCTCTTCAAATTCAGCAATGGTTCTTCTTCAATGGAATCCAAATAAAATATGCACAGGATAACTTTCTCATCATTAGAGTCAAAGCAATCTATAACGGTAAGGGCTTGTAAAAAGGTCTCTTATCATTTCATACTCAAATCTAGTTTGAGATAGCTTATCAATACAATCAATAAAGAAAATTTCCTCATGGATTCTTAGATCCTTCATGCTTTCAAAAACCTCAGAATTCAAGTGTTTCCCTTCCTAGCCTCAAAAGGATGGTTCCTACCGCTACATCAATGAAGGATTAGGCTGTATCTAGGAACAGGAGGCTGAAGATGAGAGGATATTGGATATCCTCCTTCATTCCCATAATCACAAAGTCATGAGGGACATAGGAATCCTTGCCAACCATCACATTAACATCCAATATGATACTTATGGGATTTGTCAAGGATGAATCTTCTAGATGAATAGTCATGGAAATGAAAAGCATCTAGATGAACCCAACCTTTGGCGTAAGCTGTATGACATGATGGAAATGCTAGCACATACATCAGAAAATTCATTTCTACAAGTATTGTCACCAAGGTAGCTACCAATACTTAAGGAACTAGGATCCTTTTGCTTCTTAAGAATTTTATTGAGGATGATGTCATAATTTTGTCTTGATTAATGTATTCTCTCCTACTCCTTAGTGGTGTATTTCTTGGTCAACAAGGTCTTAAAATATTTAGACCAAGATATAATTTCAGAAAGGCATCCAAGAGAGGGTTGTCCACATGAAGATTCTTCATACCTTACTTGAATCTCATGAATATAGCATCTAATTTTTTTTCTTGATACATGCTTGATCTGGAGACCATGGCTTGTAAATTGGTACATCAGTCTCAATATAATCAACTCGTGGTTTTGCAACATAAGTAGCTTTACTTGCTTGAATATCAACAGTTGCATTTGGTAAATGTTCCTTCTCAACCATTACATCATCATCATTATCATCAAAATCATTGAGAATGGTAGTCGGTTTTCTAGTAGGAGAAACATACATGTTGCTTGAATGTGTATTATTTCAGCTATTCTGGATGCTTCAGATTGTTCTCAAGTTGCCCAACAAAGGAACCTGCAGGGGGTGTAGGAAAGCAAATAGCTGCACAAACCAGGAGTCAATAAATTTCTGGTAAGCTTGTTTATTGGAAAGCATGGTCAGTTGGCTGGAAATCATGGACTGATGAGATTGAAGGATCTTCTCAATGAATGAGTGGACTGCATTACTTGTGGCACTTCATTTGGATTTTGAAGTTGTTTCCCTTAATTGTATCCATGATTTTGAAAATTGGCCCAAAAGTTTGGGAACTAAGAGTTTATTGATCATGACCTTTACAATCCTCACCGAAGAGGTCTGCATACTTGACATGCTGGTGCAAATGTTGTGATTGTCCTTTTCATTCATGTGCACTAAAAGAGGACTTGAGACTATCTTTCCTCAAGTCCATCTTGTTGAGGGATTCATCTATAGACTTAAATTCTCAACTATATTCATCTTTTTCTACCTCGAGGAAACCTCCTTGTCATAGATAGAACGTGACCAAGAATAATTTCTAGAACCTATTTTGACAACTTCCTATGCATTGTCAAGGTACTGGAACATGAATTTTCCTCCATATGAGGAATCCAGGAACTCCTTGGTGTCATCAGAAACACCCCTATTAAAGGTTTCTATCAAGTTAACCTGTGAGATGCTATGGTGTGGAGGAAGGCGTAGAACCTCCTTGAATCTTTCCCAATCCTCAACTAGGGACTTGTCTGGGACCATGCTGAACTGTGTAATCTGGACCTTGATTTAGAGGTGAGGTGTGATGGATAATACTTTTCTATGAACTTGGACTAGAGACCCTCCCATATCAAATTGTTGTCTCCCTCCATGGCATTGTACCAACTTAGTGCTCTATCTTTCAAACAATAATTGGATAGTCACATTTTGAGGGCATCTTCAGAAAGGTCAGGTTGCTTGTTCAAAGCACAAAGGTCAGCAAACCACTGTAGGTGATATTGGAAATTATCGCTTCTATTTCTAGTGAAGGAACTACTCTGTATCATGGTGATCAACTGTGTGCAGATATCAAAGTGAAGGGCAGTAATGGAAGGAGGCACCACAAGGTGCCCATCTAGGATTAGGTACAAAGAAGTCCTTAAGATGTCTTTTTCGTTCTTCATCAAGTGTTGCTGCCTCTCTAGCTGTATTCTAAGAGGACATAACTTCATGTGATTCTTGAATAAGGGTTTCTTTATGGGTGACCAAATCCTGATTCACCATGTGGTTTATTTCTTCCTCAACCATCCGATTCCAAAAATATCGGTTCAAGTGGTGAAAGGTCATGTGAATCTTTGGATCAAGCTCAAAGGGTGTAGAGTTAATGCAATTTGAGCTTTACATGCACCTTTGGTACCTAAAAAGAGAAATCAAAATGTAAAAAATTGATGAAGGAGAATTTTGAGTGGATAGAAATGAATATCATTTGTAAAGGAAAATAATATTTGTTCAAAACAATGGGGTTTGAAGGCTATCCTATTGACCTTGATAAAAAAAATCAAAATTTGATTGGATTTTATTGCACACACAAATTCCCTAAGATGAAATATCTAGGTTTTATACATTATCACAATCACAACTAACTCATCCCCAAGCATATGGATCACTCATACTATAGTAATGGGCCAAAACCAAAGGCAACATTTTTAAGGAATAGCCTTCAGAACCAATTATTATGACAAATATTTAAATCTGGTTGTTTGGTAATGATTATGAACTAATTATGGAATTGAATATTGAAAGACAAAGAACGTAATCAATCTGATATCAAAAGAACATTTGGATGTATGGGTTCACCACCATTACCTACATACATATCTAAATTATAACAACTAAATAACCTCAACAATTAATCTAGAATCAAGTGAAATTTTTCTCCTTGTAGAATGCAAAATACACCAAGACTAAATTCCACATGAGCTTAGGTCTCTCTACCTACAGTTCACAATTCATTCACCATGTAGGATCCCTTCCATGATCGCATAGGGAATCTTACTCATTCATTTGGGGTTCTAATCTTAAGCTTCAATGTCTCTATGCTCAAGATTATATAAAACATGTTAATTGATAGATTGATTCAAGAAGCAAGCATAAATTAAATGAAGAATATGCTAACATGGAAAGGGAAATTAAGGTTTCTAATAAATAAGATAGAGTATGGGAAATGGGTCTACTCCCAATGCCCCAATGAGAAGGTCTAATTGCTCATTTTTCATAGCAAGAACATGGATACAAGAATATATAGGAGAGAACATGCCATTGAGGAGAAGAAAGAAGCAACCAGAGGTCTCTGACTTCCACAATCCTCTCCTTCCACATCAAAAATGAAGAACTGTACTACGAAAATTTACTTTCTTGTCTTCTCCTCTTGCCTCTTGATCCCAAAACATGCTCTGGACTCATAGTGAATGGAATAGGATAATAATTATGTTGGGCCTCCCTTTTTTTGTAAAATAACCTTTATTGGTTGTTGTGTAATTCTTGATCTATTTGCCAAGCTGACTGGGAAAAAGTAGTTTGGTCAGCTGATCATATTCTTGGTGACACGACTAATGGACTTTTGGTTAGCCGATCAGTAGTATTGAAGATCTGATATCTACTCTGATAATTTTGTTGGAGAATTTGTGGGTCGATTGATTCCAAAATGGGATTTCCCAATCGAGTAGACAATTGAAGTTGTTGTTGGTTTCTAACTTTGGAGGTCATTCAGTCTCAAAAATTCATCAAAGTTACTGTGAATTTGGAAAATCTTCATGTCGACCTATGGGTGATGGAGTTTGGCCAACTAGAGCTTGGCATGGATATGTCTTGGATGAGCAGGTTGGTCAGTCAATGAACATGATAATTGCCCAATCCCCATGTGACTTGTGTTGTTTAGCTCTATTCTGTGGTAAATTTGTTCTTTAATGTTAACCATGAGCCTCGAGGAGGAACTCTATATCACTCTTAAGTTGATGCATGATTTCTTCTGCATAAGACCAAGAAATTAAATCAAATCCAATATTAATTGACAAGATAAATTTTATGAAACTAATTCAAACATGATGCAATTGACAACTAAAACAAGTAAGACTAATATAGAATCTGCAATGATAAGGTTATGAATATTGTAACATCCCAATATTTTAGACCTCAGATAGCTGATGAATGCATATTCATCATGATTTCCAATCACCTTTTTGGTACCAATTCGATTCGATACTTTTGATTTCATCTCCTAAATCTCACAAAATGCAAGATTTCTTAACCAATTAAATTATCAAGATTATTAACTAGATTTATATCGGCTTTGTGTAGGTCTTGACTGGTTCAACCATCGTATGGAATTCGCTCGAGATCCTCTCAACTTTGGTCTTGACCAAACAGTTTGCCCTAACGGTCTACCCATGCGATTTTGACCTATCGGTCTCTGACATTCACCTGCACGGTCCTCCTCTCACTACTCCACCTAAACAGTCTCAAAACCATTCGAGCCCATACGGTCTCAAGACCGCTTGAGCCCTAACGGTCTCAAGACTTTATGACGCCTAACAGTTTCAAGACCGTTTTGACCAAGGACCATTTGGATAACAAAGACCGATCAGAGGCCATGGGTCCTCAAGACCGTTTGGATGAAAAAGATCCAAGACCATTTGGATGAAGACCGTTTGGACACTCAAGCAAAGACCGATGAAGACCAAGACCGTTTGGAGGCATACAATCTCAAGACCGGTTGGAGACAAAGACCGTTCGGTCTCAAAACTGAATGAAATCCATCGGTCTCCAAGACTTTTTGATCGATCCAATCAGTCTTCAAAACCATTTTTAGGCCATCGGTCCTCAAGACCGTTTAGTCATCAAACGATCTCCAAGACCGTTTGTCCATCAAACGGTTTCCAAGACCGGTTGGAGGATATTAATCAAGACCGTTTGATCAAAGACTCATGTCCGAGCAAGTGCAAACGGTCTTCAAGACCAATCAAAGCCCAGCGGTCTGCAGGATTGTTTGTCCAGCTTCCGCTAAAGACCGTTTGAAGCCAGCGCATGTGAAGACCGATTGGCGCCTATTGGTTTCAAACTATTTGAAGGAAAAGTTCTAGGACCGTATGGGCAGTTCATCCGCAAGATCGTTTGGTCATTTGATTGGTCTGCAAGCCTGTATGAAGACAGAATCCCAAGACCAGTTGGATCTGTTTGGTCTCCAAGACCGTATGGTCATATATATTCTCAAGAACATTTGGATGTCAAACGGTCTCCACGACCGTTTGGATGTCAAATGGTCTCTAAGACCGTTTGCTCCAAACCGTTCAAGAAAACCGGTTTCTCTAAACTATTTGGAGCAAACTCACAGCAAAAACATGAGGACCCCATCTAGGCCTATAAATGGGACCACAAGGGTCCTCATTTGGGCAGGGATCCATGGACACTGACAGGCTGCCTAAGTGCAAGGTTCGATCAAGCTTCATCCTCCACACCGTCGTCCTCCTTCCACGCCATTATCATGCCGCCCACACCTCCTCCTACTGTGAGCTAGGAGGCCAAGAAGAGAAAGAAGGTGGAGAAGAAGGTTTGCCTGGTCTGCCTTGGTGGTCCTTTCTCCTCATCCCGATCTACTCCGACATGATGTAGAAGACTGCATCATCTTCACCGAGTTGCGACTACCTTCTGCATCATGCTCATGGTAGAACCTTCCCTCTCTCTTATTCTTCTTGCTTCTCGTATCATGAGTGAATAGTCACTCTTCGCTGGGGTTTGGGGACTAGCCCCGCTGCCCATGCTTTCATTTCTTTTCATTTAACATTCCAAGGTAATGTATACAACTTTCCATTTCGTTGTTAATTGATAAAGTCTGTATCTTGATTACCTGCTTGCTTTCATCTTGTTCTTCCCTATGTTATGAGAACTTCTGTGTGTAGGGTGGAATGTCGATTAATGAGGTAGACTCTCAAACTAGAAATAGAATGAGATTCCTTGAGGTCGTAAGTGTATGAACCATGAGGGGACGAGCCATCTAGCCTACGGTGACTCTTCTGTGGCCTAAACATCCCTTAGGGAGGGCCACAACCTTAGTTGGATTTTGTATCTTCTTTGTTAATCATCGATGTTTGCTTGTAGATTAATCACTTGCTCGCTTGTCAATTAGCATGGTTGACTCCCTAACTAGAAATAGAATGGGATTCCTTGATGTCGTAAGTGTATGATCCGTGAGGGGATGAGCCATCTAGCCTACGGTGACACTTCTATGGTCGAAACATCCTTAGGGAGGACCTTAGCCTTAGTTAGATGTTGAATCTTTGGGACTGTGAGTGCATGATCCGGATGGCGATGAGAAATCTGATGCCTCAGGGGATGCTTACACGGGCCTAAACATCCCTTAGGGAGGGCTTGCAGTAGTTCCATCTAGATAGTTAGATTCTTGCCTAGATGTTATGTGTTTGGATGTGTTTGCATGTGTAGTGGTGGTGAAACCAGGTACCATCCCAGTGATTCCATATCATTTATCCAAAACAAACCTTAATTCCGCTCTTTTACTTTCTTGCATTTAGTTTAATCAATCACAAACCAATCAATCATTCTAAATATTAGTCTTAGTTGTACTAGATTAGGCTGACAAGGATTCTTAAAAATGTTTTCCTTTGGGATTCGATCCTTAACTATACTGCGATAGGACCCGTCTGCTTGCGGGTGGTATTACTACATAAGGTTTTGGTAAAAGCTCGGGGATTTCAACCCCGAGTAAGTTTATAGTGCAACAATATTCCACGTCAATAGCATGATCTTAAAAGGAATGATTGGACTACCCATATCACCAAGGTGCACCTCCTTTTCTGGGAGCCCATCACTAAAGAACTCCATAGTTAAGTGTGCTCAGCTTGGAGTAGTACTAGGATGGTTGACCAGTCGGGAAGTTGACCCTAGCTTGTGCATGAGTGTGGCTAAAGTGCGCAGTTAAGGCTAGTGGTGGCTTGTCGGGCCATTCGTCATTCCTAAAACTCTACTAGAGCCTAGGGCAATGGGCCCGAGCATTACAAATATGCATTCATCATCTCACCCTATCAAGAGGATGACTCTCTCATGGAAACAATGACAAATTTAAACAATGGAAGAAAGTAAAGAGGACATCATCACCAGAGACAATGAAGGGGCAAGCATGGTGTTTAGATGGTTGTCTTTGAGGTCTAGAATATGGAAGTCAATGTATAAGCTGAATAGGTCCTCTAACATTCATTCGAGGAGACTTCTAGGTCATCATTTTCTTTCACCAAGTCTGGATATGATCCTTGTGAGGAGAGAGCAGCATATTGACGATGGTGGAGGTCCTCAATTGGTGGAAATATGTACTACGTAACAAACCTTTTTCAAGGTCCGCATGTCAGGTCCTTGGTGGAGGTGAAGGTTGAATGGCTTTTGGTTGACATTCATCAAATGATGAAAACAACTGATGATTCTAGAGGTGGCTTTTGAGGAATGAAAATGGAAACCTCACAACATTAATCATGAATCCTTTCCCTAGTAGCTGCAGCCTTCTATTAGTAAGAGGTGGTTCAAGATTTGAACCCTCCCATACTCCTTGTAATAAACCTTTATCTTCCATGGAGTGAAGAGACAAAAATGAGAGGTAGATGAAGGACATACCACTATACATGTTTTCATCACTAGATGATAGGCTTGGACGACCATCAGTAGACCAAAGATAGGAAAACCATAAGAAGATAAATCCTAGAGATCCAATGGTTTTGGAGTGCATGTCATCCATTGGTTGTTGGGTACAAAACTTCCATCATAAGGTAAGTGTAGGGGAACCATCAGAAGGCAAAAGAGCACATTCTTCTTAAGGGAGAAGCAGAACTGGTACGAGAAGGTAGATGTAGGACATCCATCATAAGGAAGACACTCGACAACCACTGATTGTTGACCATTAGAAGGCAACCATCAACCAACAACCCTTCCACCTTCCCGCTAGGGACCCAAGGTTCATACCACGAGAAAGGTTTCTCCCACATCACCTATATCCATCAATTGATGACCTCCACCTTCATTGACCTACGGATCTCTCCTCATAGTGATCACATCCAACCTTGATGAAAAAAGATGACAACCTAAAAGTCTCTTCCAACAAACGTCTGAGGACTAGTTCTGCTGCTACATCAACAATCATATTCTACACCTCAAAGACAACCATTTGAACACTACAACTATCTCTTTGTTGTCTATTGTGTAACAACCTCTTTACTTTCTTCCACTATTTCCATGAGTGGGTATTCCTCTAGCTAGGGTGTGAGGAGTAGCTATGCTACCAAATTTTGTTCTCTCTACTACATCTATTATTGTATAAACCTTTATATGTTTGTAATGCATTTATTTCAAGCTTTTATTCTTACCTAATCATCAAATTTACATCGTTATCATATCTTCAATGTGGAGAACTTTGAGCCTAGGATCTAGGATATCGATTGATTCCTATTAAACCCTTGATGAGTTCCAAATAAGTTCTTATAAGGAAATAGATGTATGACAAAAGGGGAATGTCGTGGGCCTTCAAATAAGTATTTTCATATTTAAGATGATATAGTGAGATAGTGAATGATAGATAGTAGTAGTAAAATCCATTCCACCCCAATGTTCTCATAATTTGATAATCAATTGTTTATTCATCCTTTATATATTTGAAATAATTGTATAATCAACAGTCAACCCATTGTTTGTGATAGATTCTAGTTCATGTGAAGCTACCTTAATCAAATTATTCTTAAACAAGTTGCCCTTAGTATTTGATCCTAAATATTGTGATAGGAACTATTCTCTCACGGGTAGTGATTATTTTATGTAGTCTAGGTAAAACTCCAAGGACTTTTGCCTAGGTGAATTTGCTTGTGTAATAACACAAACATCAAATTTTGGCACCGTTGTCAATGAGGTGTTGGTTCAAGTAAGGGGCAGCCACACAGTGAGAAACACAATACTTGCAAAAGGAGCACTTCAAAGATGTGCTTGAGGAAGTGTGGGCCCCCATAAGAGATGATAGTGAGTGGGACTATAAAGGGTGGGAAGATGATATCATTGAAAAGTTGGATGATTGGTTTGAAGTTGCAAGATGTTATGGGGATGGCTTTGACACATTTTGAGACATAATAGTAAACTACAAAGATGTTGGGGAATCCATAAGAAGAGGGAAATGGACCCATGTAGTACAAAATATAAGCATCAAAGGTCTCCACTTCTTGCCAAAGATTGAGAAACATCTCATCCCTCCTTAAAATATCGCCAGATCCTTAATATTGGTCGCAAGACTTGACAAACCTATGGGCATCCTTGAGACAAGATCTTGCAAGATCATAGATGTGTGTTGGTGCATGCCATGTATGTAGTCTCCTTGGGACATATCTAAACCTTCTAGGATAGTTTTGTACTCCCTACATGTAAGATACTCTCTCCAAAACTCTTTTTCTTGTTTTTCCCCCTTCTTCCTTTACCCTGGATGAGATCCATAGTTTATCAAGTTGGACACTTATGCACATGGTTAAATAATCCTCTTTTCTTCTCTCTTTGGTTTAGATCCACCTTGTTCCTGAGGAAAGAAGATTTCTTGAAGCTTTTGGAGGATAAAGCTTTAATCTTTGATCCTCTTTTTTCATGGATCATTGCTATTTGGACGTTTTTCTTCACCCTTGAGGTGAGTGATAAAATTTTTGATACATTTTTGGCCTACTTGTTACATGCATAGCACTAATCTTACTCTAAAAACTCATATTCATGCTAACATATGATCTTTTACATACTGTTTGATGTGAGTACAATGGAGATACAAAGTTCCACATCTTCTTTATCCACACAATACATTTTTTTCTATAAATAAAATACCCTCCTTAAACATGAATGGACTAAATTCTGTAATACATGTGTAAATGATACTAATAATGTCAGTTTTATGGCATTTTATACCATAAGATGGGAAACAAATCTTCATACATTTCCTTACGGCTTGGAGAATGCTATGTAACAATTTTTAGCTTTTCCTAGCCATTATTCTGTTGAAGTTGTGGTTGAACAAAATCCTAATAGTAAAGGTAGTTCATCCATGCTAGGATTTAGTTTTACCATACTTAAATCTATAAAAGAGTATAACTTCTACACCTAATGGAGTTTTTAGCTAAAATATTGAGTGCTATTTTGTCGATGTCTTATAGAGCTACCTGCAAAATTTCATGTTCTAATGAGCTTTCTACAAGGAGTTATTATTTTTACGATCTTAATGACAATATTGGGCTTACATATGCCCTAGATAATGTTTGAGTCCTCTTTGTGGCCAAGCTGGTTAAGTATACTATCATTGAGTAACCTTCAACTATTGAATACATGTTATATCTTTATAAGATGTTATAGATGATCTATTTCACAAATACTTCTATATGCCTTGTATGTAAGTTGATTTATGATGTCTAAATGTATTTAAATAACTTAATTAAGAAAGTCTAATCCTCATCATGTTGCGCACTATGCTCGTATAACTATCTCAACACCATAACTTGCTGGATAGTGATTTGAGTAATCCTTATAGAAATTTTAACTATGAGAAGGATCTCAAAGTCACTTTCTATGGAGTATATGCAGGTGTAGAGAGGGTTTATATATTTCATCCAGATTTCAAGGGTATGGAGAGCGATTGAGGCAGTGTATTAGATTTATATGACAGAGAGAGGTTGTAGTTGTAACTTAGATTTGAGGGTTTATGCACTAGATTTTAGAGCCGTAGCATGTGTACCCAGGACATACCAGGTCTTTAGTGGGATGGCCATTGTAGCCATATTGGAAGGTTGAGCTGTTGCACCCCTACTGATAGGTTGGGGCATAGTGCCACTATAGTTTTTTAGTCGTACTTACGGAATGGAAGATATCTTTTATGGGGTTCTAGTCATCGTAAGATCTTATACATGGCTTATTACAACTTTGTAACGATCAACTAGTAGTTTGAGTGGTATGCCTCAAACTACAAATGATTTATTTAAAATATGTAATTTAACCACGTAGTATATCTGTTAGGGTTATTTGGTGAATCACATTGTAATATTATTGTTGCTTTTCTTTTTCTACTAGTATCAATTATGATTCATGTCAGTACACATTTAGTTATCTCTAAATGGTTACTTTAGTTATACTTTTCATTATATATACTTTGATTAGTTCTCCTACCTATTATGTTATATACTTTTAATTTAATTACATAACCTATTTGTAAGAAATAAACAGTATCAACTATTATATCATATAGTAGGGATTTTTGGTATGACCCCATGGTTTTCTGCACTTTTATATGTGATCAACAGAATGGCCAAACCATTGGTAGCGAGGAACCTCGGTCTAGAGATCTATAGAGATGATAGGTTGGTGTGGTCTTGCTTAGAGTCCCATAGTCATCCCTATATTTCCATGTTTGTCAAGGATATTTGTACATTATGTATATTGACTCAAGTTTTTGGTTGTATGCCATGTATAATGTATATGTTGTAATTATCTAGCATATAACTTTTGTATACAGGTTGTAGTTGAGGCCACCTAATTCATGTAAAGTTACCTAGTGGGAATATATATATGTGAAGTTGGGTCTTTTTGTAAATGTATCTTTGGAAATTTTCAAAACCTTTTTAATTCATTCTTATTTTTGTACCCTTTTGGTAATATGTTTAAATTAGTGTTTGATCAACATTTTAGTTTTGAGTTTTATCATTTTGTGTGATGGGTTGCCACACAAACTAACATGAGAAATGCAATGAGCTAAGTAAACAAGCAAGGAAGTCAACTAGGGTAAGACTAACTAATGAAATGGAGTAGTCGAGACATCAAGAAATCAATTAGGAAACATGTTGTTTGGGGCTAAATATGAATATCAACCTAGTTAAGGTCATATCATGAGAGAAATTCAAACAAACTATTTATATAGCCAAATAATATAGTGGGATGATGGTGAAGTATCCTACACTAGTAATTGACAATGGGTGGTATAGTGTGTACCAAAAGGAAATCGTCTCTATTAACCCCTATCCAACCATAAGAGGTCAATTGACTAGGGTATATGTATAATTCATATTCACACTAGTCAAGGTCTTTAGGAATGATTCTCCTAATGTACTTAGTGTCAAACACATTTCACCCCCTTTTACAAATCATCCAACCTATAGACATGTTGGACTTAGGAGCTTTTCCCCAAAAATCCATATTACACCATTCTCTTAGACTTAGGTGTTTCAAGCATAATTAACCATAGAAAGATATGAAAATTTAAGATAGAATCATAAAGATGAAATTTCCAAATAAAATTATAATGTTTATAATAATATGTTACCAACATGGTATTAAAGTCAAATTTATTCCCCCAAAAAATCCACCAAGGACGCTTAGATATTCATGACAATGGAAAATACAAAAATAGAGAAGAAAGAGATAGAAGAACCATAGAGCTTGAAGTAGTGGATGAACCTTCCATATCTTGTAGTGCAAACTTGAGCACTTCCCTTGTCTAAGGTGGATTGGCATGGAAATGTAATAAACAGTTCTCAAAACCCTAAAAGCTAGGGTTTTAAGGTTGAATGTGATGAAATATAAGTGGAATGGGTTTGGTAGGAGGAAAGAAGGTGGAATTAATGCCCAGGGAATCCAACCTTGTTCTCCATCTACCACAAGTGTTTATATAATAATAAGGGAAGCATAGGGTTAAGTAGGGGCAAAGTAGTAAGATGATAGTAGATAAGCAATATGGTTTGGTATGTAGAATGACCGTTCTAGACAGAACAACCATTATGGATGAGTGTGGTAATGGTCATGCTGGTATGACCATTCTAGGAAAAACAACCATTGTGGATGAGTGTGCTAATGGTCATGATGGTGGAAAACAACCGTATAGGGAGAACAAAATGATCAGATGCAAATTGGATTTGGAGTTGGAATCACATGGTTGTTTTAAGAAGAATGATTGTGGTGGGGTTAAGTTAGCAAAACCCTGCTAGGTAGCATGACCGTGGTGGATGGGTTGAGGATGGGTCATGCTCTTTAGAACACTCATGTTGAAGAATAGCTAGCACGGCTATGCTAGGCAACATGATCATTTTGGTTGTTGGGAACCACACCTATTCTGGTGACAAAGGTCATGGTGTGAAATGTGTCCTAAGGTAGCTTCATTTGATGTTGAGTCTATGATTTTTTTTGATAGCACAACCATTCTGAGTTACCATAACCATTTTGGGGTTTTCTATAAAACTTTGGTTTTGAATTTGATCATGCATGGAGATTTTTGCTTCAATGTAATTTTTGATCACTTGGGGTAGGCTAGGAGTATTTTTGGCTTCATTTGAAATCCTATACAGATGGAGAAACCCTAGATTCCACCTCCTACTCTCCTCTCCATCAAGTAGTGGTCAAAATATGAAAAAACAATGCAAATAGCATCCATAATTGCATTTCATATAGATTACATATAGTTGGGAAAAGATTGTAGTGTAAAACATCTAAACATGAATAATGGGAAATATAATACAAGATGAAGAACCAATCAAATGCGTCATCATCAGGACATGTATACACCATGGTAAGACTCAATGGGATCTTATAAACTTAATTTTTGTGATTAAAATCCTTTTGTGAGTCTTGGTTTGTGTTTCTTAAATTTTAAGCTCCAACTTATTTTATCTTCACTTCACCAATGGTTTTGTCTATATTTCTATCATGGTGCTTTTGTTTTATTTTGACCTCATAAGACCAATTCATTTTCTATGTGTTAAATTAAGTAATGGGTTTTCGTAGTTGTAATTGGTATTTCCTTCTCATTTTTTTCATGTGTTCACAATAGGAAGTGGTGGTATTGACAGGGACATGTTAAAATTGGTTTTTTTATCTTAGCATCTTCCTTTTGTCAAGATTGAGGTGGAGTTAATGCACAAAATTAAGATTCTCTTCTCTCTTTTCGTGGATTCTCCAATCTTAGGTGAAAAACAACAACACTAGCCTTGATCCTAGTTATATGATGAGAATGGTCTAAATCCATAAGATACCATCATGTCCTCATTTAACTAATCCCATAGTTGTGAGACATTTCAAACTTTTCAACCCCCAATTATTTATGCAAAACAAAGTTTTATTTGCAAAAGATCTCATGTGTCATGTGGCGCAACATTTTTTAGAATCACATGATATGGGAATTTTAGTTATTCTCGGGTTATTTTCATTTAAGAATCAAGGTAATTTAATATCTAATCATTCTTAATTATATATATATATGTAAGTATTACCATTGTGAGAGTATTTATTACTTAATGGTGTTGATCTTATAACCTAACTAACTTGTAATAAAAAGTTAATTTATACGATGTACTTTTTTTGTTATGATTAAACTCAAATTCACCAAAATTCGATTAGGTAATATGGTACCCTGGATTGGACCTAGGGTTTGATCTTGGACATGTTTTGAACATGACATAAGTTTTGGTTATATATGCCAGAGAGCCAATCATGTGATGGTTGTAATGGCATATCATGTAAAAAACAATTTGATTATTAATAAAAGGCCAGCTTCCAATTTATTCTGTTTAATTTAGTTATGAAATAATGATGTAACATGATAAATGTCTGGAGAATAATACTACTCAATGACGTATGTATTCAAGTATGTGACTTGGAAGAAATGAGATAATACAGATGCTAAGGGTACAAATTTACATTCTCATTGTGTCCCTGATCGGCTGTTATTATGGAGGGTTGATAAACAACAATAACACACATAAGATTAGAGTGTGAGTTGGTTGATGACCGAGTCTCATTGGTCATGATATGGCTATATCAAACCAAGCACCTATATACATGTTAGAGAATAGTGTATCAGATAGACCCACCATGGGACTGACACAAGGAAGCCATCATCATGGAAGTCATAGTCAGCTTTCACAATGATGGTGGTGGTTGTGGTTCTTAGACCTGAAATCATTGCACTCAACACATGTCATTAAGTACACTTTGACATCATCAAACACATTCCTCAAATATGGATTGTTATAATGGTGATGATTGGGTGGCTTTGACACATGGGGATTGACTGTGAGTGATATACATGGGATTTGTCCCGCCTATTGGAGTGTGATGTCCTAGGCCTTTTGATTAGCAAGACTGAGAAAAGAATGGCCAAGAACATGTGAGTTTATATGTGATATTGAGCTTACATATATCTCAGACAGTCTGCTCTTGGTGCAAGAAAAGGATTGAATAATAATGAGGGTGACTGATCCATGCCTCTAGTTCAATCTGGACATCAGTGGCAAAGGAACTATACAAACACTGCAACACCATACACAGATTGTAGGTTGAAGTTGAACCCCGACTTTTCCATTCACTTGGGTAGCAATGATGTGCGACTGGGCACCACTCTTTTCTTCTGATGTCATAAGTTGTTATGGACATTCACTGCCAACATAATATGGGACCTATAGGGTCACACACATAGGCCTTGACCTAGAAGAGGAGTTCTGATCTTGAATGATAATTGAATTAAGTACTAAAGTGTTTAGGTATTCAATTTACACAATTGATCGATGAATTGTATGACTGAACTGCCAAATGACCATTTCATTGGATGAGATGGCCATTTGGGTATACTGACAGGCATCTCAAGTGTTGAGACGTCCATTTGGGTTGTTAGGCAAATTAGAAATTGAATTGGCTTAGTCCTGCCCTATGAACTGACCTGTTCAAGCTGTTGAACTGATTGGCTCGACTCAAACTTACTAGATGACCGTCTAGGTGAGTGAGACGGACATCTTGCCTATGTGAGATGTCCCAGTTGGTATGAACAAAAGTTCTCGAGTTTTCCCGAACTCGTTTGAATTACACGTACTTGGGGTGCAAGTATAATTAATGTATGACATTAATTAGAAAACAATTTGTCAATTCATATCTGACTGGAAAAGCACAAAATGGCCATCCTGCATCCCCAACAACTATTTTGCTTTGCAAAATGACTGTCTCATGTGTGAGACGACCGTCTCACTTGGCGAGACGACTGTTTCATGACACGTAGGTTGTGAAACTTAAAAGTTGTAAAAATTCAAGATCTACTTGTCCTTTCCACACCCATTTTAGTCCCACATTGGTTGGGGTTTGGGAACCCTAACCCTAACCCTAACCCCTCCTATATATAGAGGGGTACCGGGGGCTTCCAAAAGTACAACTACAACATAGACAACTGAGAATTCGTTCCTCTGACAACTGTTGTCCTCTCTAGTTGTAGTAAGCACGAGAGCTCTAACAAGTTCTACCTGACTAGGAAGGGATAGCCATGGGAGAGAACAATTGAGAGTTATTGTTGTGGGAGAGCGAGTCGGTGACTAGTACACCAAAGGATAGGGACAATCCGTTCCTGTCCGGTTCAACATGACGACATGAGTTCTAGGAAGTTCGTGTAGACTACCATAGAGGTAGAAAGATGATGTTTGCTGCTTGGATGAAAATGTCAACCAGCAGTCCATGATAAGAGGAGTCACTGAAGAATACGATGTTGTGGATGTAGTCCTTGGTGTAGACCAAGGAGACACAACAGTCAGACGTGTCCTGGTACAATTAGGATTCAGCGTTGTGCATCTACAATGACGAGGATTGTCGCTGGACTTGGTTCGGGACTAGGTGTATCCCATAAACCATCCTTCCTACATTATAGTTATTGACGCGATCTACTGTTTATTGTGAATATGGTAATAAAATTATAAATTCCACTTCCTGCTCTATACCATATTTCCCAACAGTGGTATCAGAGCCAATGCAAAATTACTATATTACAGGATAATCAATATGATCAAATTTTGGTTTTATCATTCCACTATTAAAAGGGAAATAGGGCGTTGTCTAGATCAGGATCAAGAAAAAGATAGTGTACTTTGTTGCAAAGCATTATATTAAGAGAAGGCAAGGGAGTGTAAAATGAAATATGCTGACATCACCTCATGTTGAATATGCACATCTCTACTTGACACAAATGACAACCCTTGTGTATCTTTGTATTTTTGTTCATGTAAGGGTATGTAGAGATGTGTACATTTTTATAGTCCATAATTATTCATGAAAATATTCGATGCTTAATCATCATAATAAAATTATTTTGAATATGGTGTGAAGATTAAACTTCAATTTTATAGTGAAATTATTTTTGCATGACATCCATGGATGAAACTTCTCTCGTGCGCTAAATCCTTTTCAAATATCATGCATAGATAAATCTTTTAACTTAAACTTTCCCTTATGTTTATCCTTTTAGAATAACATGCATAGATGAAACTTTTATCAAATTATAAGAGAATGTTGCCTAAGGCAATGTGTATGGTTTCATTTCATTATAATTTGGAAATTTTCAATTGCCCAAGTTAGTGGTAGATAATTTTCCATATATATATATATATATATATATATATATATATATATATATATATATATATATATATATATATATATATATATATATATATATATATGGAGAGAGAGAGAGAGTCAGGCTAGAATACACTCCAGTTACGGATCGTACGAATACACTCAAGTGTGTTTGCATATCAAGACTATTTTTTACAAAATGTAAATCATTGATCTTCACCGTCATACTATAACTAGGCTACATACAAATTTTGAGCCCATTTGGATGAGTGTAAGTCACTCATCCAAGGGCAACACAATCGACGCGCGAAACTAATTTGAAATGCATATTTTTTGCATTTTCATAACATGAGCTATACATATCCAAATGTGCTCAAATTTTGCATATGAGTTGTTCACGAGATGTTTAAGATGATCAACAGATTAGATTTTCAAAAAAAATATTGCATCATGAAAAACTACTTGAGTGTATTGCGCTTTGGATACACTCGAGTGTATTCTAGCCCGACTCTCTCTCTCTCTCTCTCTCTATATATATATATATATATAAAGTGCGCTTCTAGATAGATAAATATTTTTTTGTATCCAATTTTATTGAAATTGTAGCATTTTATGTGTTTAATGTTATAACTGTGTACAATGACACTGCTCCTCTATAATTGTTTGATTTTTTTGAACTTTGTTCATGATAAAAAATCCAAATAAGATGGAAATTTTGGTTGGATAATAACACATAGGTTCATATTAGCATAACAGTATAGAAAGTGTTTACATTAATTAAAAAATAACATATTTAAGTTTTTGATTCACAAATTTTAATTTTTTTTCCAACATTAATAATATCACGTTATTTCTCATGGCTTTAGGAATGACACATTAGATATTATTCCTCTTCTCCAACATCTTGAAACTATATATAGATCATATGTACTATATTTGTTAAAATTTCAAATTAGAATATTGATCCAAAATGTTTTGACAACTTTTAGAATATCCCAAGAAATATACTCTATGTAACTCTATTTATTCTTTCTAATATTGCAAATAATGAAACATATTGATCAACATTTTGATACAAACAAAAATAATCAAATGGAAAAAATATTTATGAAAAATGTCAACTTATAGTAAATGTTGAATATGAACACTTCTTCTTTTAACATTCTCCCTATGTATTTTTCAAGTATTATTTGTTGTATATCATTCAATTTTATTCTTAAGAAAGTATAGACACTTTATTTATTACATATCTTTTATTATTTCCCAGAAAGATAAAGCTATGTGGAATGACTATTGTATATACTAAAATATATTTCATTTAAAATTTTTATACACCCAAGGTGGCACGTGCATGTTGCACGTGTATGGATTACTAGTATATATATATAACTGGCTCAAAAGGCACACCATGGGTGGAAAGGCACACCCAATAAGTAATTTTGTGTAGAGGTTTAAAAATCTTGTAATACACTAGTATAATAGATAATAGTAGTCTAGCTATCATACATACAAATACACTAGGTAAGCATTATAGTTTAGTCCTTTACCAAGTTCAATCATAAAATAAGATATTTGTGTCCAAGGATGGCAATTGGAGTCAAAGGACCCAAAAATAATGATTTGAAAATTTTCTAAAATTTTCATAGGAAAAATCATATTAAAAAATTGATGTTTCAATAAGGGATTGAAAATAGGTTTTGTGCCTCATTATCAAAAAATAATGTTTGTTAAACAAATTCCCAAATCAAAAAAGAAAGTATACACATACCTTATTGTTGGGAAATATGGTATAGAGTAGGCATCATGATTTGAAATTTTATTACCATACTCCCCATAAATAGTAGATCGTGTCAATAACTATAATGCAGGAAGGATAGTTTATGGGATATACCTGGCCTGGAGCAAGTCCAACAACAATCTCCGTCATTGTCAATGCACAACTATGAATCCTAGTTGCACCAGGACACGTCTGACTATTGAGCCTCCTTGGTCTGCACCACAGACTGTAGCCACAATGTCGTCTTCTTTAGCAGCTCCTCTTGTCATGGACTGCTGGTTGACATTGTCCTCCAAGTGACAAACAACGGCTTCCCGCCTCAATGGTAGTCCAAACGGACCGCCAAAAACTCCTATCATCCTATTGGACCAGACAAGAAGGAGTTGTCCCGGTCTGTTGGTGTACTAGTCAATGACGTCCTCTCCCACAATGACAACTCTCAGTTGTTCTCTCCCGTGGTTGTCCCTCCCTTGTCGGTTAGGACTTGCTAGGGCTCTCGTAGTTATCACAACTAGAGAGGACAAGAATTTTCATAGGAACTAATTCACAGTTGTCTGTGTTGTAGTTGTACTTTGGGAAGCCCCTAGTATCCCTATATATATAGGAGGGTAGGGTCAGGGTTCTCAATCCCCAACCAATGTGGGACTAAAGTAGGAGTGGAAAGAACAAGTAGATCTTGAATTTTTACAACTTTTCTAGAAGTTTCACAACTTGCGTCTGGAAAAACATTCGTCTCTCCAAGTGAGACGGTTGTCTCACTAAGCAGTCATCTAGGACACGAGATGGTCATTTTGTGCTTTTCTAGTCAGATATGAATTGGCAAATCATTTTCAAATTAATACCATACATTAATTTATTGCACCCCAAGTATGTGAAATTGAAACGAGTTTGGAAAAACTCCAGAACTTTCATTTATCCCAACCGAGCCATGTCACACAAGCAAGACACCCAATTCACTCACCCATATGACCGTCTTGTGAGTTCGAGTCGAGTTGATCTGTTTAACAACTTGAACCAGTCAGTTCATAGGGAAGAACTAAGCCAATTCAATTTTTGATCTACCTAACAACCCAAATGGTCATCTCAACACTTGAGACGCTCGTGTGGATTCCCAAATGGCTATCTCACCCAATGAGATGGTGTTTGGCAGTTCTATCAACCAATGTGTCGTTCCTTTGTGTGAATTGAGTACCTAAATACTTTAGTACTTGATTCAGTTATCATTCAAGATCAAAACTCCTCTTCTAGGTCAAGACCTATGTGTGTGACCCTATAGGTCCCATATTATGCTGGCAGTCAATGTCTATAACAACTTATGACATCACAAGCAAAGAGTGGTGCCTAGACGCACATCATTTCTATCCAAGTAAATGGAAAAGTTGGGGAGAAATTTCAACCTTCAATCTGTGTATGGTGTTGTAGTGTTTGTGCAGTTCCTTTGTCAATGATGTCCATATTGAGCTAGAGGCATGGAGCAGTCACCCTCATTATTATTCAATCCTTTTCTTGAACCAAGAGCTGATTGTATGAGATATATGTATGCTCAATATCACATATTCATTCACACGCGCATGGCCATGCTTTTCTCAATATCTCTAATCCAGAGACCTAGGACATCACACTCCAATAGGAGGGACAAATCCCATGTCTATCACTCATAGTCAATCACCATTGTCAAAGCCACCCAATCATCACCATTATACCAATCCATGTTTCAGGACTGCATTTGATGATGTCAAAATGTACCCAACGACATGTGTTGAGTTCAGTGATTTTAGGTCTAAGAACCAAAACCACTACCATCACTGTGAGAGATGACTATGACTTCCATGATGATGGCTTCCATGTGTCAGTCTCATGGTGGTTCTGTCTGATACACTATTCTCTAACATGTATCTATGTGCTTGGTTTGATATAGCCATATCATGACTAATGAGACTCAGTCATCAACCAACTCACACTCTAATCTTATGTGTGTTATTGATGTCTATCAACCTTCCACAATAATGGCCTATTAGGGCCACAATGAGAATGTAAATATGTACTCTTAGCATCTGTATGATCTCATTTCTTCAAAGTCACATACTTGAAGACATACATGTTACATCATTATTTTGTAACTAAATTAAACAAGAAGCTTGCCTATTATTAATAATCAAATCATTTTTACATGATATGCCATTACAGTCATCACATGTTTGGCTCTCTGGGCATACAAAACCAACAGACTCCCACTTGCACTTATAGCCAATCACCCACAAATCTTATTTCGAGTGACCTAACATGACCATCATGCTTTTTTTGTGAAAGTGTCTTTGTCAAGGGATCAACAACATTGCTCGTAGTTGGAACTTTCCAAATTTTCACATCTCCACACTGCATGATTTGTCGTATGAGATGGAATTGCCTTTGTATATGCTTTGAGCACTAATGCGATAAGGGTTCCTTAGCTTGTGAAATAGCTCCATTGTTGTAACAATATATCTCATTGCCTCACTGATGCTAGGAATGACCCCAAGTTATGTGATGAACTTCTTGAGCCATACAACCTCCTTTGTTGCACTTGATGCAGCAATATACTCAGCCTCTATTGTAGAATTGGCAATTCTCTCTTGCATGGAACTCTTCTAGCTCAAAGCTCCATGGTTGAGGCAAACACGAATCCCGATTGCAATTTATAATCATCTTGATCAGTCTGGAAGCTTGCATCGGTGTAACCTTTTACAACCAACTCTTCCTCTCCATCGTAGACCAATAACCGATCCTTAGTCCTTCTCAAGTACTTGAGGATGTTCTTCATGGCTATCTAGTGGGCATCACCTGGATCTGACTGATATCTGCTCATCATGTTCAAGGCATACGAGACATCTGGACGGGTGCACAACATTGCATACATGATTAATCCAATTATTGAGGCATATGGAATCTCACTCACATGTTCCCTTTCTTCACAAGAATTGGGACATTGAGCTATAGAGATGGGGACACCATTGTACGTAGGTAGGTTTCCTCTCTTTAAGTTCTCCATGATGAACTGCTTCATCACTTTATCAATGTATGTTCTTTGACTTAGTATGAGAAGTCTCTAGATCTATCTCTATAGATCTTTATCCCCAAGATGTAGGATGCTTCTGCCAAGTCTTTCATAGAGAATGTATTTCCAATCCATGCCTTTACCTTTTGTAAAGTAGGGATGTCATTCTCCACCAATAGTATTTCATCTACATACAATATGAAGAATGTCACTATGATCCCACTAACCTTCTTGTACACACAAGGTTCACCTTCATTTTGAGCAAAGCCAAACCCTTTAACTGTCTCATCAAAACAAAGATTCCAGCTTTGAGATGCTTGCTTCAATCCATAGATTGACCTTTGTAGCTTACAAACTTTATTGGCAAACTTTGGATCTATAAACTCCTCAAGTTGTGTCATATACACATCCTCCACAAGATTCATGTTAAGGAATATGGTTTTAACATCCATTAGACAAATATCATAGTCATGACAAGCTGCAGTAGCAAGCATGATCCTGATGGATTTAACCATGGCCACTGGAGAAAATGTTTCATCATAGTCAACACTTTGAACTTGTCTAAAACCCTTTGCAACCAATCTGCCCTTATAGGTTTGGACCTTTCCATCCATGTCGGTCTTCTTCTTGAAGGCCCACCTGCACCCTATGGGTTTTACCCCTTTAGTTGGATCCACCAAAGTCCATACATTGTTGGTAGAAATGGATTCCATCTCAGACCTCATGGCCTCAAGCCATTTCTCATAATCTTGTCCCTCTATGGCATCATTATAAGTAATTGTGACCCAATGAAAATCCTAGTTTCTCAAGATGCTCCATATGCATAATCATATTAAGCACATGGGGCTCTATTGGGTCTCCCTCTGTCAGTTTGCACCCAAATAGCATCTTAGAGACATTATACATTTCATGCTTATCAAGTTGTCTATGTAAATCATAGTTCATACATCCTAGCATAAGGTTTTTGATGTTCACAACATCATTGGCATGCTTCAAATAAGCATCCATGTCTGTCTTAGGAAAACTTGGAGTGGATACTGGCTCTGGTATTTCATGATCATGCATAATACTTCTCAAGGTCCTGAACCAATTATGGCAATAAATCTCATTTAATTTGTCCGAACGTGATGATTTGTTTGCCATATGATTATGTAAGATATGAAATTTGCATTTGTCAAAACCCTTTTGATTTGATTTGATTTGAAAATTTTTGATGATATAATTAGGTCTTTAATTGTTATCTCCCACTATTTTATTTAAGTTGTTAGCCCTCAATATCAATTGGGAATATTGCAGCATATAATATTCTAGTGGACCAAGATCCAAAATAATTCAGTCAATACACAGCCAATGCTCACGCTCATGACTAATTGTTAAGG